>CM072816.1:60378169-60650648 GCA_036937905.1 Salvia rosmarinus | reverse complement strand
GACCCATCCGCATTCGCTTCGAGGGTTTTGATAGCCTTCAATGCCTGATGTCGCCTTCCGCCTCATTCTCCCGAACGAAGTATTCGCATTCTGATACACGAGGTGTTGACGCTCTGCTTTGTGGTTGGGACCACGTTTTGACTGCTCATGAATACGCCTCCTGTCAACTTGAGTCTCAAAGATTTTCCTTAAGGATTTACCATCGTGGTAGGCATCTTTGGCTGCTGAACTTGGGAATTGAAGATTCATTCCCACCTCACGCCAATTATTTTTACCGAAGTACATTGTGCGCATTCAGCCCAGCCATAATCTCCACTAGCGTGGCTTCCATGGAGTCTCTGAAAACTCATGTGCTGATGGTGAACCGCATAAGAACAACCGATCTATGAATAATATCGAATATATGTCAATTTGTTCCAGCGATTCAGATCTCCGAGGTACCAACTGGATGTCTGTAGGAAATCGATTTAACCTCTCCGAGGATCTATCTCGATGTTTAATTCACCATACATTGATTATATACCCAGCATGCACCTATATAATTAATGCAACACGTTGTTGTTTTCTCGTGTTCACCGCGAATTTATCGACAAAGAATCGGATCGAGACCGTGCTTTGATCTTGATGGTATCTATTAGCCAAAACTCTAATTGGGCAGAGCAATCTATGCATGGAGAGTATTGCAAAATCGCTTCTTCCTCACCTTTGGAAATCTGAAAATCACAATATTCACACTATAATTTTCGAAAATCTCTTATTAGGATCACCGATTTTCTCTCACCTTATATTTATAATGCAACCCTAGAATCCTATTAGATAGGATCTATGCATATCTAATAAATATAATAATATCTTTCGTGATAGAGAGGATCGAAGCAGTCATGTGGGACTCTTTGCAGGTGGGACATTTTAGCGCGCCAGCCTTGAGGGCCAGCCCGGATCAAATGCAAGGAATAAAGAGGGCCTCAAATAAATTAATTATCTTATGTTCAATGAACATAAATTAATTTATAAACATTTATTCATGCCACTAGAGAACAAATGTCGACTTACCCCTTTATTACCGAAGTTGAGCTCGCTTGCACTTAGACATTACGAATCCCCTCGATTTAAGATATCGAACGCCCATTAATTATTTAGAGCTCTCGATCGCTTAAAATAATTAATATCTTTATTTCAAGTAGTACCACTCAACCTTATTATTGTACTTGAGCTAACTCAACCTCATAGTACAATAAACCTTTGAGCTCCTTAAGACGCCATCATCCTAAACGGATAGGTGACTGACAGTATAACTTAGACATACAAGCACCGCACCACCCAAGACGCAGAATATCTGTTAACATATAACCTCACCCATAACAAGTCAAAGTGATGGTCAAGAACTCATACTCATCTAATACCTTATCGAGATTTAGATCATCGAAGTCACCGAGATCTAGTTCTTCACACGTCGACAGAAGAACTCATCTCACCGTGATCCTTCAATACGCCAAGACGATCAAAGATAGATTACAACCAAGTCAAGATTACTTATCTATATCGCAGAGCCTATACCGACAACTCGCCTCAAGTTGTCTCACAGTGAAACTTTTATATCTCATTGTTCGACCAATCATACGTACTCGGTTCTACACACACGTATGATCTAACTTAATATGAGATAAAAGGACATATATGCAATCAGTTAATCAATCGATAGAGATTGTAATAGTGGTAACAGGAAACATTTATATACAAGCTCAACCAAAACCGCTCCAAGATACAAACCAACAATCTCCCACTTATACTAAAGCAAACTTTTAGTATACAATGTGTCTACTCATTAAAAAACACCTCAGTCCCTATAAATTTTCGTGCTCATCCAGCCTCATATGCTAGACTTTATGCGTTCTTCGTGAAGGATCCGCTAGGTTATCCGTAGTCAATCTTTTCAATCAACACGCCACTCGCCTAACGACTTCAGAGACATGGTACTTTCTCTCTGGTCGGTCGCCTTGGGTCCGTGGTTCCTTCGAAGTTCATCGCACCGAGTTATCACAAGAATATGATACTGGGCAAACCAGTACCACACTCTAGATCCACGAGTTCTCAACCATACAGCCTCTTTAGCCTCCCCCGCTACATATTCGGCTTCCATGGTAGAGTCCGCAATGCATCGCCGCTGCGACTCCGCCAGATACGCTCCATCCTCCCAAGGTAAACACATACCGAGGTAGACTTTTTCTCATCACGGTCACTTGGAAACCGAGTCAATAACCCAAAGGATTAAACTATCGCATGGTAAACTAGTATAATCTCGAGTCCTTGTGTATTGAGTATATGCACGCAAATAATGAGTCGTCCAGGTTAGATCGATATCTAGCTACTATGCCTACCTGCATAAAGCGTATATCGGTATACGCATATAAGACAGATAATAGACTTCCTCGGCGTGTTGCAAGAACTTGTCTCATTTCCTCGCTCACGCTTTTAATAGGATGACCGCTCCTCGGATAAAGGAACACTCATGCCCGAAAGCAATGTAATCCCGGATCGGTAGTTTTTAAGTCCATAAATGGACCTTAAGCTTCCATAACTAGATGCATACTTCACCCTTCACACGATAACCTTGAGAGCTTGCTTAAGCCATAAATGGACTCTTAAGCTTCCATACTAGATGCTCTTCACCTTCACCACATAACCTTCTGCGATCATAGATGTCTCTACCTTCCTCAAGGTAACCGTAGAAAAGCGGTTTTACATCCATTTGCAAACCTCGTTTGCTGGTCAGCATGGCGAAGAATTTCGATGGACTTGAGCATTGCTAAGTAAAAGGTCTCATCGAAATCGATGCCCTCAACTGAGTGTACTTCGCCACAAGCCTCGCTTTAAAAGTCGAAACCCTCCATCGAATCTCTTCCTTCAGATACGATAAAGCGCATTTTAACGCTTATAGTTGATATTTGAAGATGAGTTTAGCCGCTTTAATGTGCTCACGTATCGATTCCTAATGTTTTATCTATTTTTAGAAGCATCGCTTGGGTGTTCTTTTTGGTGTCTAGGTATCTATATTTGAAAATCGAAGCAACGAGCGGCCGAGCCAAAACACACATCGGCGTGTTTCTAATGGATCATCTAGCCGGTCGCTAGGCGGCGCTAAAAAAGCTAAGAACCCAAGATACCGCGACCGCAAATCGTGCTCCGGCGGCCCCAAGATCAGAAAGCCATCGGCGATCCGCGACGGATCGATTCCTAGCGACCGCTAGCGATGGTGAGAACCAACCAGCTGGCAGCAAGGCGATCGCGAGGCGACGCAGGCAGCGAGATTACTCGCGACCACACCCTGACCTGAAGCGGTGGTCGCGAGACGCATGCAGCGAAGAAAAATTAGGCGTGGGCGTGCCTATAAGCAGCACCCGCGCCCACGAGAACCACGTATCTCGCAGCCTCTTTTCTCGCGTTTTTCATAAGTTTTTCAGAGTTTTAGCTTTAGCTTCCATATAGTTTCATTCTAGAGTTGTTTTACTGGATTGTTCTTTCGTTAGTTTACGTTTTGTTTACTGATCAGGACGCGTTACGTCGCGATCTCGCAGTTTCCGTTTTTCGCGAGGTTGATTCAAGCCCAAGCGTGTTCATCAACGCTACATCACGGGTTTTATATATTTATTTCCGCTCTTTATGATTAAATCGATTTATTGCCTTATTATGTCCGCTAGTTTTTCGCTCTAATCCTAGGGTTTGCATGATTCGATCCTATATGTTGGATTCTTTATCGTTATTTACCGTCCATGCATCTGATTCATGATTCGATTGTGCTTATTTATATGTGTTGGTTTCTCGATCAATCTCGATGCATATTTAGTTGGTTAATTATAATTGTGTTAATTGTCAATCGATATCGAATGCGTGATAACGAATGAGCCTCGAGTCGTAGCGAGATAGATATTCGTAGGAAGCATAGTCTTTGTGATCCGTTTGGAGTTACTTGTTTTCACCTGAGAGCGTAATAGCATTGGAAAACTAGTAATCATGTACCGCTTTTGTCGTAATCAAGTAAATCTTCGTATATATGTGATCTTCCATTTTGTGCTGGATTAAAATTGGTTAATAAGAACAGATAAACATATGTTGCTGGATCGATTAAGCAGCCGGTTAGTCGTCTTTCTCTCTTTTAAACATCCGAGTGTTTATGCTTTAATTTATTCTGTTTGTTACTTTTGCTTTGATTGAGTTAAGCCCTAAATCACAAACCATATTTGTTGCTGATAATGATTGAATCCTTGCTGAGTTAGCTTCACATTTTGCATTACTATCCGTGATACGATACTTGCTACTCCTATATTTACACTTTTACGTGTGAAAAAGAATATCAATTTCAAGGCGCGGAAGCTGCCTCCGCCTACAAATGTCAAATCGTTGAGGAGTTTTCTCCATCGCGGTGTTTTATAGACGGTTCATCAAGGATTTCTGCGATACGAAACCATTCGTGGATCGCTCGAGAAAGATAGAAGTTCTGTGTTCACGAGGAGTTGTTTGGAGGCGCTTCGGAAATGTGAAGTCAGCGCCGATCTCGACCCTCGTTTGGTCTCACCTGATTGGAGTCAACCATTCGAGCGGATGTGTGATCACGCGATTGGGCGATGGCCTGTTTGGGGAAACGAGACAAGCTTTTCGAGTCATCTATTATGCAAGAAGACCTCGACTCGCCAAATGAATTACACCACCACGGGAAGGAATTACTTGTCTGTGGTTGCTTTCGAGCAAGTTTAGACCTTATTTGGGCACCCCACCATCGTGACACCTGACCATGCCGATTCGCCATACATTCAGCAAGAAGATTGGCCAAGATTGGGACGAGATCCTCCTTCTTCAAGAGTTCGACATGGAGATCAAAGATAGAAAGGGTCTGCGAAATGTGGTAGCCGACCACTGTCGCGAATTGGCTGACCGGTCGAGAGAGGATAGAAGATCGCATAAGGAGAACTTCCCGCACGAGCACATCTTAAGGCGTCCGATCACACCATGGTACGCTGATTTTGTCAATTACTTGGTGATTGGAGTTCTACCTCCATCGTGCAAGGTCATTCTGAAGTTAAGTTTCTCCACGATGTTAAGTTCTATTATTGGGACGATCCTCATCTCTACCGCGATGTGCCGATGGTTTGATCGCCATGCGTCCCAAGGAGAATGGGAGAACATAATCCACGAAGTGCCATAGTTCGCTATGTGAGGCCATTTGCTGGCAAAGAAACAGGAAAGATTCGCCAATGGTTTTTCTTGGCCTTCGATCTTCAAAGATCGCCAACCTTTATCAAGAGTTGTGATCGTTGTCAAAGATGGGAATGTAAGAAGGAGTGCCGAAACCTCGGAGGTGGACTATCGAGGGGATCGACTCAGGTAGTTCCAAGCTTTGGGTACACGAATTCTTCTTCATGTGGAGTCACGCTTTCCTCAGTTGGGTAGATCCGTAATTCCGGTAAGTCGAACGCACTCCAAGGAAGGATCAAGTTCCTTCACAAAACATTCTGACTCATTTGAGTCAGGCATTGATCGCTGACGGGGATCGCACTAATAAGTGGCTAGCACGCGTTCTAGCCAAATATGGCGCTGAAGATCGAGTACCTCCCCTACCATTCACAAAAGGCAAGCTGAGTGCCAACCGAGAGATCAAGCGATTCTAAGAAATCGTGTTACGAGGATGGGCCGCGGTTGGATGATGCTCTTTGGGCTTACCGACACTGCTACAAAGCTCCCATCAGGGCTATCTCCATATCAAATGGTATTTGGTAACCCTGCCATTTACGGTGAATTGGAGCACAAAGCGCATCGCTTGCACTAGGAGAATCAACACGGACTTCATGAGGCCGATGAGTGGAGTGACCAAGCTGCTTAGAGTCGACAGTGGAGGAATAGGCGTTCGAGAATTTCTGGACATCAAGCGAAAGAGCCCGAATATTTCACGACCTCCACATTCGTGAAAGGATTTTCCTGGTAAATGAAGTCTTACTTTACAATGCTCGACTTGTCATTCCGGAAAGCTCAAGTCAAGATTGGTAGGGCTGCACATCGCTTACCGTGCATTTGCCAATGGGAGTTCTGAGCCCTGACTCGGGGCAACATTTTTAAAGTGAGCGGCCAGATACCTCAAATCCTACTTCAAGTCACACTTGACCGAGAAGTCAAGGTGACCAGCTAAGCGAGCCATGATCACGAGTACCGCGAGCTAGCGACGATAATTTACACGTCGGGAGGTAACCCAACGTTTACATCTTTGCTTTGTTGTTTCGCTTGTTTTTGGTCTGCTTTTCTTTGTTTGTGTCGTGTTTCTGTTTTGTTAGATCCCAAAGTTTAATAGCCTTTTAAAAAAGAAAAAAAAAAAAAAAGAAAGTACTGCCTGACCCGAGGTCGCAGGCGGGCCGTGAGAAATTGGGCGAACGTTGTTCGAACGCAGAGCCAGGCCAAGCTCAGCGATCGCGAGATCGATCATGAGATCCGCCGCGACCCGCCCTCGACCCGCGCCCGCGGACCCACGCTTTACCCTTATTTCTCCTCAAACTAACCCACACACACACACTTTTTTAACAAAGAGAAGAAACTTCCACTTCAAGCACATAAGCACCTATCTTCCCAATTTTCAGATTTCTCCATCAAATCCACCCAAGGTATGCTATATTCGCTTAATTCTTCGCATGGGTTTACATTTATCGAGCATGATTAGGAAGGATTTGTTCCATTTATCCTCTTGAGGGGGGTTTAATTAACTTTGAGAGACTAGGGCTTATTTTGCTAGATTTGTGTGGGTTGAGTATGATTTGTCCAATGATAGGTTTATTCACGCTTATACACGATATTGTTCGTCGAACGTGCCTACATTGTTGATTTGGGTTTATAAATCAGAAATAGCATTCAAACTTGTCGATATCGAGCAAGACAGCCATCGCACGTGGCAAGGCCATTCAAGGCCAAGGCTCTACGCCACGCCGCGCCTCGCTGAAACGGTCGTCTTAGCGACCTCCTAGCACCGCTAGGTATCGGCGGTGATCGCTAGTTTTCGCCGCAATCAATTTTGAATTTTTTTTTCGGCTATGGTGGTGTGTTCCCATCAGATGTTATCTGCAAGATCATAGACGATACGGGGAAATAATTTGATTAAGTCAAGTTTGGGGATCTATATGAGCATTTTGGGTTGACGTTGTTTGATTGTTTCATTCATACACTGCTAATCTGAAATTTTTTAGGTACAAATATGCCCGACTCACTGGCACAAACGAAAGGGCAAGAGCATTGTCTCCACCTCCCACGACGACACAAGATGATTTCCAAGACGCGCATCATGATGAGCATCACGACGAGCCACGCACGGCACCACTGATGAATTCGATCCCAAAATTTTGGGGTCGACCGCCTAGTGACTCGTCAGAAGCCGCTGGGATAGATCGAGACTACGCGATGCATTCACGCTTCAGGCCTCAACACGTGTCAAGAGACGGACATCACCAATGAGTGACGGGTTAGCGAGAGGTCGGCGTCACTCGCATCACGCACCAATTATCTACATACCGGATCCTCACTCTCGAATTCGTCGACTCTCCATGTTCACAAGACAAACGGCATGCCTGGACTACATCATGTTTCAAACAACGAGCCCCGCCAACCTCCGTAGACGAACTTAATGGAATCATCAATGGAGATCCTAAGGAAATTACACAGGGACGCCGAGTACAGTAATTCAAAGCTGATGGTCAGTTCATGGAGCCGACTCGAGCACACTCCATATTATGATGCCTCGAGATCCAAGGCTAGCTCGATTCGTAATCCAGCCGTCCGCATACTTCCACCGCTCCTCACATTCACTCGCATGGCGCTCAACGCCGGCACCGGCCCTTTCACAAGATATGAGCATTCGATTGAGCCGTGTTCAACCGTAAGACTGACGCCGCATGTTCTAGCTCAAGATTTATATGCAATTCCACGCTGTAATTCAAGATTTGTATAGGGGATTCGTTACCCCTTATCGACTTTGGGATTACGATTCGAGAGTCCGATCTCTCACGACATCTTCCTCGACAAAGTGCTTCTATACGCCCGTACGCCTCAAGAGGACCCCGACGTTACTTGTGGCTTTATATGATCAAACGGCCAATCAATCTTCCGCCCGCCAATCCCGAGCTCACAAGCATAAGCCGATACTTTACTCCGTGATCAGCTGAATATGAGACATTCCGCTGACTGATGGCCGTAGCCGTGAACGCGCAAGGAGGTCGTGGGCGAACAACTACCGACAACTCGCCCTCAAGTTGTCTCAACAGGAAACTTTTATATCTCATTGTTTCTCACCAACCATACGTACTTCGTGATCTTCTACACATCGTATGATCTAACTTATATATGAGATAAGGGACATGTATATATGCAATCAAGTAATCAAATCGATAGAGATTGTAATAGTGGTAACAGGAAACATTTTATACATGCTCAACCAAAACCCAAGCCAAGATACAAATCCAACAATCTCCCACTTATACTAAAGCAAACTTTTAGTATACAATGTGTCTCTACTAGCTAGTCCATCGTAGACTTTTATGTGCTTTTCGTGAATGGATCCGCTAGGTTATCCGTCAGATCAATCTTTTCAATCAAGACGTCACCTCGCCTAACGATTTCAGATGACATGGTACTTTCTCTCTGGTCGCCTTAGGGTCCGTGGTTCCTTCGAAGTTTGCCATCGCACCGAAGTTATCACAAGAACTATGATACTCTGGGCAAACCAGTACCACACCTAGATCCATGAGGAAGTTCTCAACCATACAGCCCCCTTAGAAGCCTCCCGGCGGCTACATATTCGGCTTCCATGGTAGAGTCCGCAATGCATCGCCGCTTTGCACCGCCAGATACGCCTCCACCTCCCAAGGTAAACACATAGCCCGAGGTAGACTTTTTTCTCATCACGGTCACTTGGAAACCGAAGTCCAGATAACCCAAAGGCATTAGACTATCTACACGGTAAACTAGCCTATAATCTCGAGTCCTTTTCGTGTACTTGAGTATATGCTTTATCGCAATTAAATGAGCTTGTCCTGGTTAGATTGATATCAGCTACTATGCTCACCGTGATAGCGTATATCGGCCTCGTGCATAGCATTACAGACATGAGACTTCCTACGGCGAAGCGAAGGAACTTGTCTCATTTCCTCTATCTCCTTCGCAACATAGGTGATCACGCTTAGATAAAGGAACGCTTATGTCCGAAAGGTAGCAATCCTTTCGGGCGGTCTCGTGATACTAAAACGAGTAATCACAGATCAATGTAAGACGCCCGAGATAAGCTCAATATTTTCTTCTTGCGATCTCGTAAACCTTGATCCCAAGAATGTACGCCGCATCTCCTAAGTCTTTCATTTGAAACCGATCGGATAACCAACTTTACGCCCCGATAACAACTTCACGTTGTTGTCAACTAGAAGAATGTCATCTACATAAAGTGCAAGAAATACCACATCACCGCTGACATCTAAACGATACACACAACTTCGCTAGGCAACTGGGTAAATCCATAGACTTACCACCTCATCAAAGCGTGAAGTTCCGATCGAGGTTTGCTTGCCCATAAATGGACTCTTAAGCTTCCAAACTAGATGCTCTTCACCCTTCACCACATAACCTTCGGTCAGATATAGATGTCTCTACCTTCCTCAAGGTAACCATTTAGAAAAGCGGTTTTACATCCATTTGCCAAACCTTAGATTCTGGCTGGTCACATGGCCGTAAGAATTGATGGACTTGAGTATTCACACAGCTAAAAGGTCTCATCGAAATCGATGCCCTCAACTGAGTGTACCCTCGCCACAAGCCTCGGCTTTAAAAGCCGAAACCTCCATCGAATCTCTTCCTTTTTATATCCACTTCATCGCCTACGGCTTCCTCGCCATCCGGGTAGAGGTCTTTCATATACATCCATAGCCGCTATGGACTCCATTTCTAAGTCCATAGCGGTGTGCCATGATCTTGCATCAATGTCTCAGATCGCCTCTTGATGTCCATGGGTCGATTATTGCTCGCTCGCTTCGACCAACCAAGATTCTCCCATGAACATAAATCGCCGGTCGACGAACAACCCTCCCACTACGACGAGGTTCTACAGCACTATGGCAACGGGTGCAGTAAACTTGTGGTTCTCTATCTTGCACAACTTGTCAGTAGGTACCACTTGCACGGCCCGTGATCTCCCTGGAACCCACCCACTTCAATTCTTGAAGTATCCGTGTCGATCCTCCCACCAGACTCGACATCTCGCACTTCGCCTAATCGGTGGCGGAATACGATCATCTTCTAATTCTTCAAGAATGATTTCAACTTTGACTTATGATTCTTCATATAATCCTCTTCTAAGAATCGCATTAGTGCTAATAATGACCTTCCGATCCTTAGACTATAGAATAAACCACCTTCGCTCCTCTAGGATATCCAATAAATGTTCTTTGCGCTCGATCTAGCCTCCAACTTGTCGCCTTCTTGTTCAAAGACGCAGGCCGGATCGCCCATATCCTTATGGTTTAAACCGGCTCATACCAAACTACAACTCAAAGGGTCTTTCGACCGACTGACGGTACTAAATTTAGCAAGTATGCCGCTTCTAAGGCATACCCCGTAACTAAATAGGCAATGTTGCATAACTCATCATTGATCTAACCATTTCCAAAAGAGTCCTATTTCTTCGCCCGACACACCATTTTGTCGTGGTGTGCTCTTGAAGTGCGTTGGGAGGTAATCCCATACTTCACTGATAGTCCATGAACTCGCATCGAGGTATTCGCCACCGCGATCGCATCGCAGTGACTTGATACTCTTACCAAGCTTTCGCCTCCACTCGCCTTTAAACTCTTTCAATTTCACAAAGCATTCGACTATGTGAAGGTGTATACATATCCGCATTCTCGAGTAATCGCCAATGAAAGTGACAAAATACTGCATTCTCCACGAGCTTGTGGACATCGGTCCACATGTGTCGAATGGACTAACTCTAACATTTTTCGCTCTATAACCCTTCGCTTTGAAGGGTCCTGGTCGACATCTTCCTTCTATATAGATTCGCAGACCGAACGGAGAATCGTGAGATTACCCAACGCCCATTCTAGCCAGCCTTTGATCCTATTTAGATTGATGTGACCTAATCTAAGATGCCAGAGAAATGTGGTGTCATCTTGCTAAGAAAACTTTCTTCTAGGTTTGAAGAAGACGCAACATAGTTATAGGTATTATGTTTTGCGTAAATAGTATAAAGCTTAATTATATAAAGTGCCAACACGTATAACTTCGTCATTTCATGATAGAAACACCACTATCAAAAATAATGTAATATCCATGAGTAAATAGTTTCAAAATGTAAACAAGGTTCCACCGAAAATCCGCACATATAAAACATCTTTAAAACTAAACCGCTCTCTCAAACATAAAGTAACATCTCCGATCGCAACGGCCACGACTTCGGGGCCTGTCTATGGAGATCGTTATCTCGCCATTACTCTTCCTTGCACGCAGGAACCCTACAAGGTGTAACAACTCGATCACGCATCTGTCTACTACCCAAGAATGGGTAGAACAAGTTGTTAAACATGTTTCACATTAAAGCAATGGCGACCAGCCTGGAGCATAGGGCACTTAGCCCTCCAATGCCCGCCCACCGCACTTGAAGCACTGCCTTCTCCTTCGCTTCTTCAGCCTCCGTGGCAGCCATGTTCTTGCTCCCATTACTCCCACTATTTCTCGCTTTCACCACCTTTGGTGCCCCTTTTCTTTTCCATTTTGCAACGGAAAATTTGGGCCCTTAGATGTGCTAACAAGAGCATGTGTCTTTTCCCATAACTCCTTCCAGTACCACGAGATCATCGAGCAACCCACTAAGTATACTCGCCTTGCTCATGATCGCATTCACGCCGAAAGTTCTCAAAAGACTTCGGGCAGGTATTGAGGATGATATCGACCTGGCTTCGCCATCAATACCTCCTCCCAACCGATCAAGACTATCCATGAGACGAGTCATGGAGACATGTTCATGGACCGAACTTCCTTCTTCCATCTTACACGCCAAGATTTCTCTCATTGTGCGGAAGTCGATCGTCTCGATACCATTGCCTCAAACTTACCTCGAGACTCGACCAAATATCGCCTACCATCGACAGATGTTGCAACTGCAAGCCTTTGGACATAGTAGTCATCATATAGCATTTAGCCATATTGTTCGACTTATTCCAAAGTCCGCCGACTCGTTGTCATTAGTCGACGCGCCGAAGGGCATCGGGTTTAGAGTAGTGAGAACAAACATGTGTTCTTCAATGATAAGAACATATTCCATGTTTCGCTTCCACCGATAAAAATTGGACCGATAACGGATTTTGTGCGAGCATATCGATAATCGTAAGAGACATATCTCAAACGATAATGTAAACACATAAGCATACGATCGCACATAATTCGTAATAATAATATTGTAACCTTTTGATAAAATAATATTAATTAAACCTCCAATCGCCCAAGGAATCCCACATGCAAGCCACGCGTGTGGACGCTACACGAACCCCTCGACCGACTAAAATATACCTTTTAGTCGCTTAATTTCAATCCATGTCAACTTATCCTTACGACAAATGAAATTAACGATCGACTCATAAGACCACATCACTATCACAAGAAGGGACTTCGTGGGAAGTTGTACTGAGGTGATGTCAAGCAATGACCACATTTTTAACAAAGAAACTAATTCTTAGAATTAGCATACCACTAGACCATACCGCCCAATTCAAATTTTTGTTATCTCATTTTATATCTATCTCTAGAGAACTTATGAAAATCGCACATGCAGCCACGCGTGTGGACGCTACACATGAAACTCCCACTTCTCAATAGATTTAAAAGTTTTATTTAGAAATCTCATCTAACAAACTTATGATAAACAAGGCAAGCAAGCCTACTGCGGTGGACGCTACTCACAGCGTATCACTTTGTTTAGAGATCAAAAGTGGAGGTCTCGACATTTTTAAAAAATTGTCGGTTTGATTGCTTAGTCTTTTTGTTCAAAAGGTTTGTCCATGCAGACACGAATCCCTAGCATGCTTTTCTATAGAACTCAACATGTAAAAATGCTCAGAATTCTAAAATATGCTTGAAAACGCTGATAAACCTAGCAAGATGCCATCGCTCAACCAAAAGTATACTCTCGCTGACCGAATCGCATTTAGGTGTTATAGTAGGAAAGCTAACCCTAGTCGCCTCAAGGAAAACTTAACAGGCCTAATGTTCTGTGTTGCTCACGTAAAACGATTAAATCCTAAACACCTATTACCAACATGAGTTTTGAGACATACGAATTCAAATACGAGAATCAAACAAAGAAACCTAAGCCGTGGTTTGTCAATCCCGAGCTAAACTAATTAAGCGATAGATCTAAACTAGAGGTTGTCAAACCCTAGATGATAAACTACTAAACACGAATCGTAAAACAAATCAAAAGCAATTAAATAAGATCTCCAAACAAGAAACGGCTGAGATTCAACGAAGAAAGATTAATCATGAAATCCGAAGTTCAATTCCACTTGCATAAAATTCAGATTATTAAAACCGAAAAGCTAGAACCGATCAAGAGCCCAACAAAACAGAATTAAATTCGAGCAAGATGAATCAATACGTAGATGAAACGATCAAGAACGATTTGAACAAAATATCGATAAATTACTCTCAATTCAAATCCAAAATCACACAAGGTATTGCAAGAATCAGAATAAAATTGAAGAGAACTGGCACCGATTACGTGATGTTAAACCAATGTCCGAATCGACTAAAATTGAAGAATGATCGATCTTTGTTCCAACAAGCGATGGCTTAACGAAACCGTAAAAATACGTAAAAATCGAACCAATCAAATAACCTAAATAACGATATATTTAGGCATTGAGCCGGCTGAAACCAGCCCGTCAGAGGCGAGGCGACGCAAGCGCCGAGCTGCTGAGATGGCGCGCAAGCGCTGCGGGGAGAGAGGGCAGGCGAGGCGCGCGGGCGAGCGAGGCAGGGAGAGCGAGCGCCACCGAGCCGCCGAGAGTAAATTAGGAACGACGCCGGAGTGAGCCGCGCTCAGAGCGCTGGGTGAGCAAAGCAGGCGCTACGGGCGAGGCGCGGGCGGGCGGGCGGGCGCGCGCGGGCGGCGGAGGCGGGCGAGCCGGGCGCTCACCCGAGCGCGAGGGATTGGGAACGCGCCGGAGCGAGCCGCGTCAGAGCGCGAAGACGAGGGCGCCGGGCGCGCTGGCGGCGCGCGCGGCGCGCGGGCGGGCGGGCGTGCGGCGCGCGCGCCGATGCTCGCCATGCGACGGTCGTGGCGCGACTTCAATAATTGCCTCGCTTCCTTCGTCCGAACTCAAATAGGATCCGCTTTCCTATGAACTCCTATCGCGATGCTCTTCATTATACCTGATCCGGTAGATAGATTTCATCCTATTTAATGCAGATTTTATGCAAAACATTGAAACGAACCACGTAAGTCCAAAACGATAAATAATAATCGAACTAACGGCATAAATGTGATAAACCAATGAAGACAACATGCAAACAATACCAAGAATCAGCACGTATTCATACCAAACAACTCCCCACACTTATCCATTTGCTTGTCCTCAAGCAAAGTCTATACTAACAAGAGTAGAAAAATAACTCACGCAACTTTAACTCTTAATCCAATCAATCAAACCTCTATTTGAAATTCCCCAACATGATGAATACGTAATCAAGTTAATGCGAAACAAATCTAAGATTCCAGAAAGTCAAACAAACAAGAGGATCATTTTTGCTCGCACCCAACTCTCCGTTAGGGATGAATTAACTAAAATGGTTACCTTTAGCAACAAGTTTCTTTTGAGAACACAAAGAAAATATTAATGATTTTCGAACAATGTTCGAAGGTGAAGTCTCGATAAACTCGAGTCTCCTATCGTGGTTTTCCATGCCCATTTCTCAATTTACGAGAAAGAGGCGTAATTCCATCCTCCATTTATATAATCTCAACAATAAACATGGAAAGTCTTAATGATTTTGGAACAATGGTCGAAAGGTGAATTTCGATGAACTCGAGTCTCCTATCGTGGTTTCCATGCCCATTTCTCAATTCTATTTATAAAGAGGCGTAATCCCATCCTCCATTTCAACAATCTCACATAAAATATAGTTTTTTTTATTATTTTATTTTTATTTTTATAAAGAAACAAGTATATAGGTAACCACATTGTTAACACTCCCTAACATTAGTCGGACAAATCACATCAATAACCCTTGATTTAAGATCAATTCTCACAACCCCGCCAATTCACATTGCACTTCAAAACGTAATAACAAGATAAACGGAACACATCAAGGTTCACCAATACCACGTAGTTCGTGGGCACAAATCACAATCCTAACTTATTCAGATAGAAAAAACTTGAGCACAAGATACCAAAGTAAGCATAGATCCATGGGGTCAATCATGCACATATCCCGAGCATAACATATACAACATATCATCAACAACTCCCCCAACACATAGATGAGCACCGCCCCGTAGCTCTAAACATGAACAACAAAATAAGGCCAAAAGAGAACGAGACTTCCCCGATAACAAATGAGAGAAAAAGGAGGTCATGACATCGAGTTCCAGGATAGTCCCAAAGAAGCACCGTAAAAGACAAGGGAAACAAACAAACCACAAAAGGAAAACAACGAACCACCGAAAAAGGACGAGCAAAAGAAATAAGGAAATATATATACTCTCCAACAAAGGAAGCTTCACCGCTGGTCCGGGCATGGTGGTGGTGAGGTGTGTGGGATAGGGACCAGGCGTCCCATCGGGCTTGAAGGTCGCCCAATGTCGCTTATGGGTGTCTCAACGGTAGAACATCTTGACGGAAATCTCAAACGCTGCTTGTGAAGATTGACCAAGGCGCTGAATCGGGCGATTTTGGGCGCCAAGACACCGATATACCTCAAGACGGAACTCTCTCAATCCCTAGGTCAAGATTGGTCGAACTCGTGAATTGTCGACCCATCTCATTGCCGATAACTCTCAAAGCTCGATTCCGTGAGGAGCTAAAGTCCCCAACCGCCGTGGAAGTGGCTCGCTGAAACCGCCAAAGCCGGAATCAAATGCGCCTAAGGTCACCGAAGGCGCCGTGGACTCACGGGAGGAGGGAAAGCTGTGAAGGGAGTGTCACGAGGTCCCGCTCTCCGCTTCGTACCCGGATCCTGGGACATCTTCATCCATCGGGTGGCAGACCAACAATAGTCCCTGACGGTTGGTTCGCCAACGTGATATACTTGACAAGACGCCGTGCTTCATAAGGAAGCAAAGTTGCCGGTCAAGCAATCAACCGAAATCACCGAAAGTGATTGAATATTCTCAATCACGCTGCGCCCGAAATAGGACCATCTTCACTAGTGATTCCCACAAAATACTTGGCTAGAATGAATGGTATCGCTCAAGGAGAGTTTGGCCTTACGGTGCGTCACCATAAACTCAAATCGACGCCATAAGAAAGGTCTTCATAAACCTTCTTGTTATTCACAAAGACACCACAAGAGGAAAAGCTCTTGAGCACTCACTTTATTAGCTCGCTCTTTTCCCGTAAGGTTGTACGCTAGGAACTTATGAGCTATAACCAAAGCAGGTCTCAATAAAGGCACTAGAAGTGCCGGTGATGACCAATTGTCAAACCGTTAAAATCCTCCATGTCTCAAAGAAGAGGGAAATCTCTTGGTACATCGTAAAACCCGCTAGAATGAAACCCAAAACCTCACGTAACCTTAGGTGTAATAGCGTATCTCGCCTCCCCCAACCGATAGAATGCGTGCTTAAAATCATCATTGGGCTCTAGTGTTGCACAAAACTCCCTAACAATATTCTTAAAACCACCGTTCCCTAGTTGCCAAACCAAGCACTTATAATTTCAAATATCGTTTCACGATCCATCAACACCCAATGAAGCTAAAATATTCCAATCAAACGAACGGGGACTGATATCTTCGAACGAATAACGGAGTAAAAGATACCTTCTTGGGCGAAAATCGCGAATGGGCATCAGAGTTCGCCTGCAGATCTTCGGGTGGTTCACCCGATCCCAAGCACCTTAGTTCTGCTCGCTTTGCCAAAGAGGCGAGAGGGTTTTTGTGCGAACCATGCTCGGAAATGCCGGAAGGAGCTCTTGAGCTAGGTGGAGCAGTCAGGTGCGGGTAGGGCCGGCTGGGCGGCGAAAGGCTCTGCTGTTCGGAGAGGCGCGGCGCGCGAGAAGGCGCGAGAGGGGCGAAGCTGGCAGTGAGCGGCGCTGGAATGAGCACCGCTGAAGAGACGGATGGTGAAGGGGCGTAGCAGGAACGCGCGCGAGCGGGCGCCGGGAAGGGCGGCTTGGCGAGCCGTAGGGCTCGGACGGAGGCGCCTGTGGCGAAGCGCTTGGTGTGCGTAAGGAGGAGAGGCGAGGCGGCTATGAAGCTGGCTGGATGGAGGCGCCAGGTGAGCGCCGGCTATGGGAGGAGAGAGAGCGCCTGCAAGTGAGTCGGCGCCGAGTTGAACGCGCGTGAAAGGTGCACGAAAGAGCGAGCGAGCGGGTCGCAGAGAGGACGGCGCGCGCGCTGTGGAGACGGGCGGAAGGAACGGCGAGCGCGTAAGACGAGCACCGGCTGCTGGGTGGCACGGAGAAGAGAGCGCGCCGGCTCTGGTTGAATGTCGGCACGGGACGGCGAGGAACTTGGCCGAGAGGGTGCGAGGGAACGCGGCCGCGAGCGCGGCACGAGAGGAAAAAGGCGGCGCCAGTGGTGTGGTACGGAGAGGAGTGCGCGGAAGACGGGTGGCTACTGGATAACTTGAATGTGACAAAACTAGGGCAATGACCTAATAAAGGCCGATTCGAACGCCGGTTCTCTTGTTTTCTATTTTCTCTCTTTTTTTTTTTTTACGAGCCGGTTCGATGGAACGCCGCTTGGAGGATACTCTTCCTGTGGGTTGAGCCGGTTTGGTTTGAGCGCTAAGTCGTAAAACATTCTCGCCCATTTTCGAACGCCGGCTCACACCGAACTCCTACCGAGAAAAGCTATCGACCCAATTCAACGCCAATTCACCTTGAACGCTGGATGAGAAAAGCTATCAGATTGCTTCAAGCTGGTTCGATTGAGCGCCACCGAGAATGCCTTCAGATTCTTCCGAGCGCCGGTTCGTATTGAGCGCCACCGTGATCGGTCAGACATTTCAACGCGGTTCGATTGAGCTCCAACCGTGAATGGCCACATCTCTTTTTTAAACGCCGGCCCCACTTTAAAACTGCATTATCGGACCGAGAAAAATCAGATAACCAAACCGCACAAATCAAAGGGAAAAGAAAAGAAAACGAAAAACATCGAAAATTGGGTGAACTCCACGTAGTACTCGCTTAACATCGTGAGCCCGACATAATCCGGCCAAAGGTATTGGGGACCGACAAGCGTAACGCTCTCCACTTCTTCCGACTCACGATCAAAGTACGGTTTGACTCACGACTATTCACGCAGAATGATCCGTTAGTTTTGGATCGCTGCGAAGAGAACCGCTCCATGGGAAAACACCTCCTCAACAAAATAGGGCCACTCCACCTGAGTCGAGCTTCCCGAAAAAGTTTCACCGAGACCGAAATAACAAAGACCTTCATTCCGGCCTTAACTCTTTCGGACTATCTCGATCATGAATCCTCTTGACTTTGTCCTTGTAAATGCAGGCGTTCTCATGCTTCGTCCCAAGTTCTTCGAGTTCGGTGATCTGAGAGCTCTCCCTGCCCGCTTACGTGATGTCAAGATTCATGGCCTTAATCGCCCTAGAATGCTACGTGCTCGATCTCAACGGGTGGATGGCACGCCCATATACAAGCCGATAGGGACTCATCCCCAAAATGCTCTTGAAAGCAGTTCGGTACGCCCAGTGCAAAGATTCACTTCATTGACCATCCTTCCGGATGGTTGGACCGCCTTCTCAAGCACACCCTTGATCCGCTTGTTGCTTGTCTCACCGTCCCAAGTCCGTGGATGATATGGCGTGGAAACCTTGTGGGTGATGTCATTCTTTCCATGAGCTTTTGAACAACTTATTACGTAAATGTGCTCCCCATCACTTATGATCGCCTGGTAACCCAAACCGCAGAATGTTCTCCGCACAAACTTCAAGACAACATTAGCATCACTAGTCCTCGGGAATTGCTTCACCCACTGGACACATAATCTACAAAGAAGCAAGATATATTCAAAACCATTAGACTTGGGAAAGGCCCATGAAATCAATACCCCAAACGTCGAAAATTTCAACTACTGTGATATTGTTCGTGGGCATCTCATTTCTCCTCCCACATTCCCAACTCGTTGGCATCTCATCACATGAAAGGTAGAAGGTGCTATGCCTTGAAAAGAGTCGGCGGAAGAGACCACTCTGCAAACACTTGAAAGTCGTCTTCGCCCACCAAAATGTCCCCCGCGGTGGGCTTCATGACACAACTTAAGGACTTGACTTTGCTCCTCATCGGGATGCATCTTCTAACCACCTCGTCCTTCCCGAGTTTGAAAAGGTATGGATCATCCCAAAGTAATTCCTGATACACCATAAAATCTCTTCCTTTCGAAGTCAAATCAGTCTCAAGGAGACACAAACCAAGTAATTAACAATATCAAGATACCAAGGCGATGAATTGATTTCCAAAGCATGCTCAAAAGGATAAGACTCAAGAAGACTCTCTTGTGCGGGTAAAACGAAAAGGATTCGAGACGAGACAAATGGTCACCACACAATTGTCACTACCCTTCCTATCTATGATTTCTAGATCAAATTCTTGCAAAAGAAGGACCCAACAATTAATCTAGGTTTAGCTTCGAGATTTAGTCATGTAAATCTTAAAGCGGCGTGATCATGAACAATTACCTTAGAACCAATGATATAAGCTCGAAACTTATCCAAAGCAAAGATTACAATAAAAGTCTTTTCAAAGAGTAGTGTAATTCATTTGAGCAGAACTTAAAGTTAAGCTAGCATAATAAATAACACGTAACATTTTATCCACACGCTGACCTAAAATATTCCCCACAGCCACATTGCTAGCATCACACATTATTTCAAAGGGTAGCGACCAATTTGGGCAACAACAACGAGGGCATGAGTCAATTTCTCCTTAAGTAAATTGAAAGCATGCAAACATTTTTCATCAAACTTGAAAAGAACATCTTGAGCAAGAAGATGACATAAAGGTTGGCTAATCTTAGAAAAGTCTTTAATAAACCCACGGTAAAACCCGCATGTCCTAAAAACCCTAATCCCTTAACATCAACGGTGGAGGTAATTTCAATTACATCCACCTTAGCCTCACAACCTCAATCCCATTCTTAGACACAATATGTCCCAATACAATCCCACTCTTAACCATAAAGTGACTCTTTTCCCAACTAAGAGTGAGATTGCTCTCCACACAACGCTTTAACACACGATCAATCTTATCAGGCAATCATGAAAAGAAGATCCGAAAATCGAAAATTCATCCATGAATACCTCGAGGAAATCTCTAATCATCTCGGAGAAGATTGACATCATGCACCGAAGGTGCCGGTGCGTTGCATAGGCAAAAGGCATCCGCCGGTAAGCATATGTCCCAAAGGGACTTGTAAACGCCTGCTCGCTTGATCCTCGGAACAATTGCAACCTCGATAATAGCCGATAATCCATCAAGAAAATGTAAATATTCATGTCCGCCTAATCTATCAAGCATTTGATCTATAAAGGGAGAGGGAATGGTCCTTTTTGTCGTGGCATTCAACTTGCGGTAGTCGATGCACATACGCCACCGTAGTAGCCCTTGTAGGTACCATCTCCCTTTTCGCTCTCCACCACCGTGATACCTCCTTCTTGGGCACCACATGTCTTGGGCTAACCCACCGTCCGAGATAGGATAGATTAGCCCTCCATCGAGTTTCAAACCTCCTTCTTCACCACTTCACCGAGGATCGGGTTCGCCGCCTCTCGGGCATCAATCCTTTGGTTTAACTCCATCCTCAAGCGTGATGCGATGCATACATGTTGTCGGATCGATCCTTAATGTCGGCAAGACTCACCCAAATGCCGCCTTATTCTTCAGATCGAAAGCTTCTTCTTCAACACTGAAAGCTCGGAGAAGATTATTATCGGCTTTTCATTTCCTCCCACAGAAAACATACTAAGTGTCTCGGCGGCGCCTTCATTTCTAGAGTAGGCTTGGGCATACTAGCAACTTCACGTGCCCACTCTTCCTCGTCACCGATCCTCGCAAAACTTCCTCGAGGCTATGTTCGCAACAACACATTCTCGCCAAGGATCAATAGCATCAATGAAAGCACAATCATCAATTGAATTCTGAAGGAAACATCACACTGTCCCTAACGTAAAAAGACACGCCACCAAGCACGTCATTTTTAAAGTGCCGCTCTTAACGTCGATTAGTAGTATTGGTTGTGGCCATGAATGGCCTCCCAATAACGCAGTGTGCTCTTTCCATCTTCTCTAACCTCACCAATTTCTAACACAACAAAATCAACAGAACTATCAACCCACCAACCTTAACTAAAATATCCTCAATAATACCCTTGGATATCCGACGGACCTATCGCTAGTTGTAGACACATGCGAGTGGGTTTAAGTTCACTAATTCTAATTGTTTAAAAATCGAATAAGGCATCAAATTTATCCTACCCCAAATCAAGCATGCGGAAGCCTCCTTACCATTACCTAGAGCAATTTTAACGATAAAACTACACGGGTCCCCGAGTTTGGGAGGTAATCGATCTTGCAGGATGGAATTGGCCGCCTGAGACCACGACCTTCTCATATTCTCCAAACTTCCTTTCTTTGAAGCCGCCTCCTTGAAAAATTTGACGTAGGTGGCACATTTCGATCACGTCCAAAGAGGCAAATTGACATTCACCTAGGCGAGTTTGTAGAACTCGTTAAGCCGCCGATCTTGTTTCTCATTTCTTAGCGGTCTTGGAAAGGTATCGGAGAGTGTAAGGCTTTGTTGCCTTATGCAATCGGACCAAGATCCTTCTTAGTTTCTTCATCTTGAGATTTCAGCCGCCTCTCGATTTCTCCCGACCTCATTCTCAATCACACGACCACTTTCAAAATAAGTGACAAATGAGCACAGTGGGGTTGGCTGGGAGCTTCCCCGCTTTTTTGTAGTACCTCGCTCGGTGAGCTAGCAGTGTCCTATTTCGTCTCCATCACGCTTGATTGAGGATTCTATAACATCAATCCTTTGGTTCGTCACATCCTCGATCTTCGGTCTTCGAGGTGGCGTGGAGGTGCTCACGATCTTCCGCTTCCGCGGGTATTCTTCTGCGAGAACTGTTGTGGATATGCCTCACATCAAATTGCCGTGGCTGAAGGTCTTCGAATGGGCGCTACGATTAGAATTTCGCCTTGACTGATTTTTCCATCCCACGTTAGATTGATTCTCCACCCCGAGCCAAATTGTTGCCGACAGACTCAAAGCTATGCGGGGTTGGAATCCTTCATGGCATAAAGCTCGCCAGCCCTCATGAGTGAGCTCCCCCATCCTAGGGCACGTATCAACATTGTGCCCGGTTTCATTGCAGATACCACAAGGCTCTAAAAAATCCTCGTGCTGGGTTAATTGATCAGGCTTTCTCAATTTCAGCTCTTGTACCTCCCTCATCAACTCAGCCACTTGTTTAGTCATGTCGTGTGAAGGGTTCACGGCACGAGCCTTTTTCTCCCACCACGATGGACTTACATTGTGAAGTAGCACCATGGCTTCAAAAATATCGATGATATCCATCGCCGTCCTAGAACCGATGTCTCCACCGCAGCGTTGTCCACCATGTATTGGAAACTCGAGTCAATCCATCATAGAAAATTGATACAAAATTTCGCCGGCAAGGCATGATGAGGCACTTACGCAATAAGTCCCCGAACTGTTCCCAAGCTTCATGGAATGGCTCGTCGGATGTCGATTGAAAGTCGTGATCCATGACCTCAACTCTTGACTCTTCTTGTTGGGTAGTACCGTCATGAACTTGTCTACCACGGCGTTCAGTTCGAGAGAGTTGGCGAGAGGCGAAACCAAGACTTTGCTCTATCTTTCGGGGTGTACGGAAACACCGCATCTTGGTGATCTTCATTTAGTCCTCGGTGGGAAGGACCGCAAAACCGAGCAAAACTCTCTTATAAAGCCCAAAGCATCCTCACTAGCAAGCCCATGGAAAGTAGGCATGAGTGAGAAATGGTTGGTTTCAACTCGTAATCTCGGGCTGCGGTCCAGAACAATTGGGGCGAGGCGCCCCGATCACCGACCTATAAAAATCACGAGCACGTGCATTCTCACCCATCTCTCTCAGCGGGGAGTATCTTCAACAAGCGGTTGATCTGTGATAAAGCGCTCGACCGCCACCACTCTCGAAGTGGTACCAAACTCCTCCAGTTCGAAAGCGACCTTTAGTTCTTCGAATGTGGTCCAACGGGTAGCAAGCGGTCTATTTAGATGCGGCGACCTAGCATACAAAACACTCAAACAAGAAAAGATCACACGCAACTGGAGAATAACAAAACAAAACAAAAGAAACACGGAAAACAAATCAACACAAACAATACGCTTAAAGTTTTCCCCGAACGGCGCCAAAATTTGTTCAACCAAAAGTATACTCTGACTTGAATCGCATAAATGCGAGGTGTTATAGTAGGGAAAGCTAACCTAGTCGCTCTCAAGGAAAACTTAACAGGCCTAATGTTCGTGTTGCTCATGTAAAACGATTAAATCCTAAACACTCTATTACCAACATGAGTTTTTGTATATACGAGAATTCAAATACGAGAATCAAACAGCAAACCTAAGCGTGGTTTGTCAATCCCGAGCTAAACTAATTAGCGATAGATCTAAACTAGAGGTTGTCAAACCCTAGATGATAAACTACTAAACACGGAATCGAGAAAACAAATCAAAAGCAATTAAATAAGATCTCCAAACAAGAAACGATGAGATTCAACGAAGAAAGATTAATCATGAAATCCGAGTTCAATTCCACTTGCATAAAATTCAGATTATTAAAACCGAAAAGCTAGAACTGATCAAGAGCCCAACAAAACAGGAATTAAATTCGAGCAAGATGAATCAATACGTAGATGAAACGATCAAGAACGACGGAACAAAATACTGATAAATTACTCTCAATTCAAATCCAAAATCACACAAGGTATTGCAAGAATCCGTAAATAAAATTGAAGAGAACTAAGTACCGATTACAGGATGTTAAACCAATGTCCGAATCGACTAAAATTCAAGAATGATCGATCTTTGTTCAGCAAGCGATGGCTAAATCTAAAACCGAGAAAAATACGTAAAAATCAGAACCACGAAATAACCTAAATAACGATATATATTTAGGCATTGAGCCGGTTGAAACGAGCGCCCGTTCGAGGCGAGGCGATGCCGGGCGCCGAGCCGCTGCTGAGATGGCGCGACAAGCATGGGCGAGAGAGGCGGCGAGGCGCGCGGCGGCGAGGAGAGGGCGAGCGAGCGCCACCGAGGCGAGAAATTGGGAACGCGCCGAGTGAGCCGGGCGTTTCAGAGCGGGCGAGCGGCGAGGCTCGGGCGGGCGACGGGCGAGGCGCGGGCGGCGGCGCGAGGGCGAGCGGCGCTCACCCGAGCGAAGGAAATTGGGAACGCGCTTCGGAGTGAGCCGGCGTTCAGAGTGCGCGAAGACGGAGGGCGCTGGCGCGCGGGCGCGCGCGTGGGTGGGCGTGCGTGCGTGCGTTCGCGGATGCTCGCCATGCGACGGGTCGCGGCGCGACTTCAACAATTGCCTCGCTCTCCTTCGTCCGAACTCCGAAATAGGATCCGCTTTCGCCTATGAACTCCTATCGCGATGCTCTTCATTATACCTGATCCTTGGTAGATAGATTTCATCCTATTTAATGCTGATTTTCTGCAAAACATTGAAACGAACCAAGTAAGTCCGAAACGATAAATAATAATTGAACTAACGGCATAAATGTGATAAACTAATGAAGACAACATGCAAAACAATACCAAGAATCAGCACAGATTCATACCAAACACTTACTATGCGCACCCAATTACGAAAACACTTAAAGGTTTGTCAACGTAATTTTAAACATACATAGCATGCTACTGCATAATTTAAACATCCACGAAATTCAATGAACAGTAAAAAAAAAAAAAAACGTTCATCGTGGCCCACTCGTGGAATCTGCACTTTCCTGCCTAATCTTGTTGGATTTGTATCTTTGAAAGCGTTTGGTTGAGCTTGTATACAATGTTTCTGTTACCACTATTACAATCTCCTATCTCGAATTGAATACTTGATTGCATATATCCGTGTCCCCTTATCTCATATATGTTAGATCATAAAGGTGTGAAGATCATAGAAGTCCGTATGATTGGTCAAGCTTAATGATATATAAAAAGTTTCACACCGAGACAACTTGAGGACGAGTTGTCGGTATAGTCATGTATAGATAAGAAGTGACTTGACTTAGTTACTTGTCTATCTTTGATGCGTCTCGCCGTATTGAAGGATCACGGTGAGATGTGTTCTTCTATCGACCGTCGTGAAGAACCAAGATCTCGGTGACTTACGATGATCTAAACCTCGATAAGGTATTAGGTGAGTAAGAGTTGTTGACCATCACTTTGACTTGTTATGGGTGAGGGTTATATGTTCTAACCCAAGATTCTCCGCATCTTGGGTGGTGGCGAGGTTTGTATGTCACGCTAGTTATCAGACGAGTCACCGTATCCGTTTAGATGATGACGCCCCATAGGAGCTCAAAGGTTTATTGTACTAAACCCCGCAGTTGAGTTAGCTCAAGTACAATAATAAGGTCGAGTGGTACTACTTAAGGAATTAAAGATATTAATTATTTTAGCGATCGTAATGCTATAAATAATTAATGGACGCTCGATATCTTAAATACGGGATTCGTAATGTCTAAGTGCAAGCCCGACTCAACCGGTAATAAAGGGTAAGTCAAGATTTATTCTCTAGTGGCATGAATGAATGTTTATAAATTAATTTATGTTCGGGTGAACATAAGATAATTAATTTATTTGAGGCCCATCTTTATTCCTTGCATTTGATCCTGGCTGGCCCATCCAGGCCCGTTGGCTCAAGAAAATCGGCGCCCATGGGTCTCTCTAAGGATAGATTTTATTCTCTTTATCCTATAAGGATATTATTATATTAATGGGATATGCATGGATCCTTTCCTTATGGGATTATGGTAATGCATTATAAATATAAGGTAAGAGATAAAGTCTAGGTTAATCCTCAATTACACAAGCATTATTTTTGTGCATCTCTAGTGTGAGATTAGAGAGATTCTCGAAAATTGTGAGAGAGCTTGAGGGTGATTTTCAAGCATTCTCCATAGATCGCCCTCACCGACGCTGGAGATTGGGCAACCGGATCTAGATTCGAAGGTCAAAGCACGAGTCTCGATCCGCTCATTCCGCTCGACCCGGCTGCATCCAAAGGTAAACACGAGAAAAACCCTACGTGTTGCAATTAATTAAATAGACGCATGCTAGGAATATAATCAATGTATGGTGAATTAAATATCCAAGATAGATCCTCAAGCAGGGCTAAACCTAGTTTTCCCTATAATTGGTATCGAGCACGGGATCGAATCTTGGCTCTGTTGGATTAATTCACGTTTGATTATTACGTGCGCTAATTAATTGATAGATCTGCTGCTCATCGTGGCTCGTTTTATTTTTGTTGGGTTTTGTTTTCACCACGAGAAAATCCGTGGTTAGATTAGATTTATTTTACGTAATCCTATCCGTAAAGAAGAACGAGACGAAAGCACGAAGAACGAGACGACGAAGACTCGTCGGAGAAACAGACGCACGACACGAGCTGTGTGCTCGGCGCCATGCGCGTTTTCGGCAAGACATCGACGGACACGGGCAAAGGCACGGCGGCAGCCTCGCCGGGCGCGGCGGCGATCTTGAGCAATACCCGAGCGCGTCTGGCGATTGGCGCCAAAGATCGGGCAGGCGAGCACGCGGCATGCGCGCTGGCGACGCTGGGAGCGCGACTTGCGCTGGGAGCCTCGGTGGCGCCGACAAACGGCGCCAGAAACCTCAATGCCGCAGTGCTCGGCTCGGCGAGAAGGCCAAGGCTGCGCTGTGCAGTGCTGGGTAGGTAGCAGCGTGCATCGGCGTCGGGTGGGGCTCGGTGGTTCTCGGCATGCTCGGCCACGGCGAGCGATTCGCTACCGGAAACCTCGTGAGCGCAGATGCTGCGCAAGACGGGCGACGCGAAGCGCGCGATTCGCGCGAGGCCTCGGCGGCTTCGGCGGCTCGGCCGAGATTCGCGCAGAAACCTCAAAGTCGCCGATTTTTCTCGGCAGTCCGGGCGACGGCGCGGTGTTTGCGGCTGCGATGGGCTGTGCCCTAGCCGCTGCCCAGCCCTAGTTTCGACCAGCCCGTTTAGTTCAGGTCGACCCGACCGGTTTTGGCCTGCACCCATTTTTCCGCCGCATCCGATTTTTCGACCACTGTTCACCTGCTCCACTTGCTCCGGCCCGAATCCGCTTTTGATGAATCCGGTCCGTGCCCGTGCACGCGAGGCCTGTTTTTAAGTTCAAGATCCGACTTTGCAATTCTATGTAATAGATTAGGCGAAGAAAGTGTGTTTCACGAGTGAGGCCACGATGAACATTTTATTTATTTTTATCGCTCATCGCATGTCGTGGATGTTTAAATTATGCAAGTAGCATGCTATGTATGTTTAAATTACGTTGACAAACCTTTAAGTGTTTACGATGTGCGCATAGTAAGCATGCTAGGTTTATCGCGCTTATCAAGCATATTTTAGAATTCTGCGAGCATGTTTTACATGTCGAGTTCTATGAACAAGCGTGCTAGGATTACGTGATCTCGCATGGACAAACCTTTTGAACAAAAGACTAAGAAGCAACCCGACATATTAATTTTCCAAATTAAAATGTCAAGACCTCCACTTTTGATCTCTAAACAAAGTGATACGCACTATGAGTAAACGCCCACACACGTGGCTTGCTTGCATCGCTTATCATAAGTTTCTTAGATGAGATTTCTAAATAAAACATTTTAAATCTATTGAGAAGTGGGAGTTTCATGTAAACGCCCACACGCTGTGGCTTGTATGTGCGATTTTCATAAGTTCTCTAGAGATAGATATAAAATGAGATAACAAAAGAATTTGAATTGGAAGCGGTATGGTCCGAGTGAGTATGCCAATTCTAAGAATTCATTTTCTGCTGTTAAAAATGTGGTCATTGCTTTGACATCACCTCGAGTACAACTTCCCGCGAAGTCCCTTCTTGCGATAGTGATGTGGTCTAGTGAGGTCCAATAGTTAATTTCATTTGTCATAAGGTTATGTTGACATGGATTGAAATTAAACGACTAAAAGGTATATTTTAGTCTGGTCGAGGGCTTCATGTGTAAACGTCCACACGCGTCGCTTGCATGTGGGATTCCTTGGGCGATTGGAGGTTTCAATTAATATTGTTAAAAGGTTACAATATTATTGTTACGAATTATGTGCGATCGTATGTTTTTGTGTTTTACATTATCTTTTCAGATATGTCTCATACACCGATTATCAATATGCTCTCACAAAATCCCTTATCCGGTCCAAATTTTATCGAGTGGAAACGAAACATGGAATATGTTCTTATCGTTTGAAGAACACATGTTTGTTCTCACTACTCCTAAACCCGATGCCTTCATCGACGATCGACTAATGAGCACGAGTCAGCGGCACTTTGGAATAAGTCAAACAATATGGCTAAATGTTATATGATGACTACTATGTCCAAAGGCTTGTACCGCAGATCGATCGATGGTAGACGCGATCGATATTTGGTCAAGTCTCGAGAGTAAGTTTGGGCAATCGGATCGGACAATCCGCTTCACACAATGAGAGAAATCTTGGCGTGTAAGATGGAATAATGAAGTTCGGTCCATGAACATGTCTCCCACACGACTCATCTCATGGATAGTCTTGATCGGTTGGGAGGAGGTATTGACGGCGGCCAAGGTCGATATCATCCTCAATACACGCCCAAGTCTTTCGAGAACTACGGCGTAAATGCGATCATGAGCAAGACCGAGTTTACACTTAGTCGGTTGCTTAATGATCTCGTGGTCATGGGAAGGAGTTATGGGAAAGGAGCACATGCTCTTGCTAGCACATCTAAGGGCCCAAAATTTCCGTTGCAAAATGGGAAAAGAAAAGGGCACCAAAGGTGGTAGAGGCAAGGGATATAGGGAGTAATGGGAGCAAGAACATGGTTGCCACCGGAGGCTTGAAGAAGCCAAAGGAGGAGCGGCAAGTGCTTCAAGTGCGGCAAGGCGGGCATTGGAAGGCTAAGTGCCCTATGCTCAAGACTCAAGGTACGCTGCTTGCTTTAGTAATGGAAACATGTTTAGCTACTTGTTTTACCCATTCTGGGTAGTAGACACAGTGCGACTTATCATGTTTGTTACACCTCGTGGGTTCCCGCGACAAGGAGCTAGCTAATGGTGAGATAACGATTCCATGGGCAACGCGCGAAAGTCGAGGATTGCGATTGGAGATGTTTTTTTGTGTTTTGGAACAACAATTTTAGTTTTGAAAGACGTTTTATATGTGACGGATTTTCGGCGGAACCTTGTTTCTGTTTCAAAATTATTTACTCATGGATATTCTGTTATTTTTGATAGTGGTGTTTCTATCATAAGAAATGACGAAGTTATCTGTGTTGGCACTTTATATAATTCTCTTTATACTATTTCTGCAAAACATAATACCTATAACTATGTTGCATCTTCTACAAACCCTAAAAAGAGAAAGTTTTCTTCGCAAGATGACACCACTTTTCTCTTGCATCTTAAATTAGGTCACATCAATCTAAATAGGATCCAAAGACTGGCTAAGAATGGAGCGTTGGGTAATCTCACGGTTACTCCGTTCCCAATCTGCGAATCCTGTATAGAAGGTAAGATGTCGACTGCACCCTTCAGCGAAGGGTTATAGAGCCAAAGAAATGTCGAGTTAGTCCATTTCGACTGTGTGGACCGATGTCACACAAGCTCGTGGAGGGTACAGTATTTTGTCACTTTCATCGACGATTACTCAAGGTGCGGATACGTATACCGCTTCACCGCAAGTCCGAATGCTTTGAGAAATTCAAAGAGTTTAAGGCGGTGGAGGCGAAGCTAGGTAAGAGTATCAAGTCAACGCGATGCGATCACGGTGGCGAATACCTCAAGAACGAGTTTATGGACTATCTAGTGAAATGTGGGATTACATCCCAACAAGATTTCACGGGCACACCACAAGAAAATGGTGTCGAGCGAAGAAATATGACTCTTTTGGAAATGGTTAGATCAATGATGAGTTATGCAACATCGCCTATTTCGTTACGGGGTATGCCTTAGAAACAATGCATACTTGCTAAATCTAGTACCATCCAAGTCACCGAAAAGACCCCTTCGAGTTGTGGTTTGGGCGCAGCCGGTTTAAGCCACATAAGGATATGGGCCATCCGACACGTCTTTGAACAAGAAGGTCGACAAGTTGGAGGCTAGATCCGACGCAAGGCTGTTTATTGGCTATCCTAGAGGAACGAAGGTGGTTTATTCTATAGTCCCGAGGATCGGAAGGTCATTATTAGCACTAATGCTCGATTCTTAGAAGAGGACCACATGAAAATCATAAACCAAAGTTGAAATCATTCTTCAAGAATTTGAAGATGATCGTATTCCACCACCGATTGGGCCAAAGTGCGAGATGTCGAGTCAGTGGGAGGATCGACACCGATACTTCAAGAAATTGAAGTGGGTCGAGTTCCTTTCGAGATACCGACCGCATAAGTGGTACCTACCCAAAGAAGTTGTGCAAGATGAGAACCACAAGTTTCGCACCCACCGTTGCCATAGTGCTGTAGAACCTCGTCAGTGGGAGGGTTGTTCGTCAACCCGAGCGATTTATGTTCGTGGGACAATCTTCTGATATAGTCCCGTGAAACGAACAGCAATAATCGACCCATGGACATACAAGGAGGCGATACAAGACATTGATGCAAGATCATGGCACACCGCTATGGACTTAGAAATGGAGTCCATAACGCTATGGATGTATATGAAAGACACCTCTACCGATGGCAAGGAAGCCATAGGTAGTAAGTGGATATACAAAAGAAGAGATTCCATGGAGAGGTTTCGCTTTTAAAGCCGTGCTTGTGGCTAAAGGGTACACTCAGATTGAGGGCATCGATTTCGATGAGACCTTTCTTTGTAGCAATGCTCAAGTCCATCGTAATTCTTCCGCCATAGCAGCCCACTCGAACCCAGAGGTTTGGCAATGGATGTTAAAACCGCTTTTCTAAACGGTTACCTTGAGGAAGGTAGAGACATCTATATGCAAGAACTGAAGGTTATGTGGTAAAGGGTGAAGAGCATCTAGTATGGAAGCTTAAGAAGTCCATTTATGGCCTTAAGCAAGCCTCCCGATCATGGAACTTACGCTGACGAGGTAGTAAAGTCCATGGATTTACCCGGTTGCCTAGCGAGAGTTGTGTGTATCGGTTAGATGTTAACGGTGATGTGGTATTTCTTGCACTTTATGTAGATGACATTCTTCTAGTTGGCAACAACGTGAAGTCGTTATCGAGCGTAAAGAGTTGGTTATCCGATCGGTTTAAAATGAAAGACTTAGGAGATGCGCAGACATTCTTGGGATCAAGGTTTACCGAGATCGCAAGAAGAAAATGTTGAGCTTATCTCAGCGTCTTACATTGATATTGTGATTACTCGCTTTAGTATGCGCACCGCCAAGAAAGGATTGCTACCTTTCGCACATGGCGCGCCTTTATTCAAGACGCAGATCACCTATGATCGCAAAGGAGATAGAGGAAATGAGACAAGTTCCTTACGCCTCGCCGTAGGAAGTCTCATGTACGCAATGCTATGCACGAGGTCCCGATATCGCGCGGTAGGCATAGTAGCTAGATATCGCCTAACCTCGACAAGCTCATCGACTACGAGAAGCATATACTCAAGCACCGAAAAGGACTCGAGATTATAGGCTAGTTTACCATGCGAGATAGTCTAATGCCTTTGGGTTATCTGACTGGATTTCCAAGTCGACCGTGATGAGAAAAAGTCAACCTCGGCTATGTGTTTACCTTGGGAGGTGGAGCCGTATCTGGTGAGCAAGCGGCGATGCATTGCGGACTCTACCATGGAAGTTTAATATGTAGCCGCCTGGAGGCTTCTAAAGAGGTCAGATGGTTCAAGAACTACCTCATGGATCTAGATGTGGTACCGGTTTGCCCAAGAGTATCATAGTTTCACCGTGATAACTTTCGGTGCGGGCAAACTCGAAGGAACCACGGACCCACAAGGCGACCAAACACATAGAGAGAAAGTACCATGTCATACGAGAAATCGTTAGACGAGTGACGTGTTGATTGAGAAGATTGATACTACGGATAACCCAGCGGATCCATTCACGAAGAGCCCGCCGCAAAAGTCTACGGACACGCTAGAGGACTTGGATTGCGCTTGATGGCACCCACTTAGAAAGGAAAATTTTGTATAAGTGGGATAAGTAAAGTGATGGTTTTGTTTGTAATAGCTAGTAGAGACACATTGTATACTAAAAGTTTACTTTAGTATAAGTGGGAGATTGTTGGATTTGTATAATCGAAAGCGTTTGGTTGAGCTTGTACAATGTTTCTGTTACCACTATTACAATCTCCTATCTCAATTGAATACTTGATTGCATATATATCGTGTCCCCGTGATATCATATATGTTAGATCATACGATTGTGTAGAAGATCACGTAAGTCTCAGATGATTGTGTCACGACCCCAACCCTAAAACGGACCGGAGGGGAACAATTGAAGGAATAGTATTTAGGTTCATGAAATACTAATACTGAGGATGTATACTATATGCAAAATAACATAGTATACCGGTGAGTGAACCAAGTAACCAAAGGAAATACAATGACCAAGGACTTTAATGATTAATATCATACATTCAGAAACATTGTTCAAACCGCTGCGGAAGTCATGTGAATACACGTGACGACGTGTACCCAAGGTTTCTAACTTAACATACATAAACTTATCAAAAGTAGTCCCGACTTCTCAACACCTCCATCAAGATTTTCAACACCAACCCGCACATTTAAAACAAACATGCGGTCGAGTACAAGAATGTACTCAATGGACTCATGCCAAAACATTTTATCGTATTTAAATTACATCGCCACATCATAGTAAGACATAGGGTTTTATTTGAAATGCCTTATGCTTACCAAAATATTTCATCGCTCATAAACATTTGCTTCACAAGCATTTTACTTGCATGTATGATCCATATCCTTATCCTTTCTTTATATCATTATCATTAACGCCGTAGAAGCGAGGCCTCACTACGCCGCCGTGACCGCCGTGAATTGTCCTCTGACACACAAATACCATTAGGTGTACACGTTAATCTTAGCTGTATAAGCCTTCCCAAGATAAGATCCGATATCGATTTCATTCATAAGTTGGGAGCTACCCAACACATTCACATTATTGCAATCAGGATGGGATACATACATAAAACATAAACATTTTGGCGTGTAATTGCTTAAACATTTTAACATCATTTCGATATCAAGAACATAAAAATTACTCACTCAAAGATTTTATCACTTAAAAGTATAGTAAAGCCCACCGGACTATTCGATCGCCTTTATCTCGATTATTCTTCAACGTCCAGGCCGTCGCGTCGGTCGTCACCTTTACGCAAAAACGATGTTTAGTACGCGGTTCACGCCGAGACTTTTAAAGTTCAGCATAAACTTCGATATTCTATATCGACCTAAATTCAATTCTTTAACTAATTCAATCGCTGCTCAACCGTAATTAACATTTTCAGATTTAGACAAAAACGAGATATGTTCGACAATTACCATTTTAACCTTTAGGTAAAGGTTCAACGATTTCTCGTTTTTCGATTTAACGATTTCGCCACGTAAATCTTTTCACCAACGAGACTTCATTACTCAATTAATACGCTTTACGCATTAGCAGATTTATCGAACGTATTTCATACGCTGATTTCAAAAGTCAATAATTTTGACTTTTATTAGTAAATTCTTTACTAATTTATATTTTAATCTTTAATTTCATATAAATCAATTTCTAATTGATTTATTTTGCTAAATTTTATTATTACTATTTTTTTTAAATATGTTTTGAAGATAACTTCTAAACATATAATACATCATTATTTTTAACATTTAAGGATTTAAAAATCCTTAATACCCTTAGTATAGCTCTCGGCTATTTAATAATATAATATTCAATTATCTTTCAAATTTTCTTCTAATTTTACATAGTGTACTATATTATCATAGTATCACTAGTATGTATTAATTATTAACTATAGAAAATTTTTGTATATTACTTAATTAATTTCAAATTCACGGTTTCTTCAAACTTGTCCAAATAATTCTTGAAAAATCTAATTATTTAGTATATAGTCTCAACATCAATCCATAACATTATTTATAACATATAGTCCATCACATTTAATTTCTACATCATTAAACCAAGGTTCATGGTTTCGGTTCTTAACACACATGCACCAAACATTTTTATAAAATTCTAACAAAATTACACCATGCTTATACATTATAGTATCACAATATTACATCATAGTTTTCATCAAAAACAACTTAATCATCACCAAATTTTAACCTTGAAGCTTTCGGCCTTTTTGAAAAAAATTGAACAATTAATTTCCAAAAATTCTAGTAAAATCATAGAGTACATAGTTTAGGTCCTAGATCAACTATATGCCATTGCATGCCTTAAACAAAAATTATACATCAACATAGAAATTTTTATAATTTTCGGTAATTTTCCAAAAATATAGCATAGGATTTTATTTTTTTTAAAATTCCTAATAAATTGCTATGAACTCTTATAACACCATATATCAATAATTCATGCTCAAATAAATTCTAAGAATTTTCGATCATCATATAAATTTCATAACATCTTCAAATTAATTTTCTAAATATGATTTATGTTTCTATTCATCATGCTACACATTATTGATGCATAACTTATCATAGGTTAGCAAATTTTTTGAAATTAAACATACATGCATAACATTTTGAAATTAAGAACACTTACCTATTCATAAGTCAAACTTAACATGCATTAACTAAATATTACCATCAACAATCACTAAGAACATAAGCATTAGAAATTTTTCACAACCAAGAACACTAAGAACATTCATATTTTCCTTAGCTTAGCTTTCGAATTTTTCATAGAAAACTCATATATAATCGAAACCTTGCTCACTTCCTCACCTTTCTATGGTATGAATATATGGTAAAATGGTTATAGGCTAAGCTTTGGTGAAGATAGAAGAGAATTTTCAAGGCTTTTCAAAGGGAGAGGCTTTCGACTTTTTCAGAATTTTGGAGAGGAAAATGGCTTTGAAAGAGAAAGAAGAGTGTTGGTGTTTTGTGTTCAAGACTTGAGTGAGCGTGGAATGAGAAAAAGAAAATAAATCCTACCCCTTTGTGTCTCTCACTCTCGGCCTTCTCGCTTTTGAGAGGAAAATGGTTGTGTATTTTTTTTCCAAGACTTGAGTGGTGTGATTGTGAGAATAAAAACTGAAATTCAACTCCCTTATACCCCCTCAACCCATCGGTTCTCACATGCAAATGGAAGGAAATAGAAGCTTTGTGTAGTTAATGGACTATGACTCACTATTGAATCATGAGGTGAAGTTAATGCCTCTTACACTATGTTGGTCATTGAATCAAGTTAAGCATGCAGTTTGGAAGCAAGTGCCGGCGGCTCTTTGGTGTCCAAATGAATAATTTTTATTTTTGTGTTTAAATGTTGTTATACTAGATACTATATGTTAGTTAAAATACATTCTTCCATGTATATTATACCTTCCTTGATTATACTATGTTAATATATAACATAGATACAATTTGTATAATTAAAATGTAATTTAACAAAGTGTATACCAAAGTGATGTGCAATATGTTATTTATAACATAAGGTTTCGACTTTTATTAGTCTCAATTGATACATATTTTATTTTCATGTTATTTATAGGTATATATATCATAACATATGGTTTAGATAATAAATTATATCATAGGAAAATTTATTGGTATCATTTTGTATCGAGAAACCCTAATTTTCTAATTGTGGTTTTCAAAATTAAGCATTTTAATCACTATTGAATCCTTAATTCTTTAGCATTGTTTTAATGTTAAACAATACTTTAATTACATATAATAATCATAGGAATTTAAATACTATAATTCCTTGATCATTAATATCATTTTTCTATTCATCTCTAAACGTTAACGTCAACGTTAACGTTTGAAACGTCTCAAAACGTTAACTATCGAATCATCTCAAAATGATCGTAGTAATATCGTAATTACCTCGTTAAATTATTTCATTAATATTGGAATTTTTATCCTAAGCTCCGTTGCTTAGTGAATTTTACGAATTAAACTTATCGTAAGTAGGCGTTAATTTCTTCGGGATATTACATTCTACCCCCCTTAAAAGAAATTTCGTCCCGAAATTTGCATACCTTAGAAAAATAATCTGGGTTATTGTTCTTTCATAGCATCCTCAAGCTCCCATGTGGCCTCTTCTTGTCCATGATGTGTCCACGACTTTAACTAAGCGGAATGGACTTGTTTCAGTAATTGTTGAACTTACGGTCTAAAATCGTCGTAGTTCTTCTTCATAGCTCATATCTCGATTGAGGATCACGTCGTCACGATGGATCACGTGTTTCGGATCGTGTACATACTTTCGTAGTTGTGACACGTGGAAAACATTGTGTACATTCCCCATTTGGTGGAAGAGCTAACTTATGCTATCGACCTATTCTTTCTAGGATCTCATAAGGTCCTATAAAGCGGGTTTCGTTTACCTTTACTCCGTCGATGATCCCTTTGATGGAGAAACTTTAAGAAATACCTTATCTCCACTTTCAAAATATAGCTCGGATCAAGGTGTCGCGTAAGACTTTTGTCTATCTTGAGCTTCTTTTATTCTTTCGCTTAATTTGTCGGACGATTTGATCATTTCACTTATTGCTTGAGCCCTATGATCTTTCTTTCACCCACTTCATCCCAAAGAAGCGGTGATCTACATTTCTTTCCATACAAAGCTTCATATGGAGCCATATTAATCGTCGCTGGTAACTATTGTTGTAGGCAAACTCGATAAGGGTAATACTTCTTCCCACTTTGCACCTCGATCCAACACTATCGCTCTCAAAGATATCTTCTAGTGTCAGAATCGTTCTTTCCGACCGCCCATCGATGCATGGGTGGAATGATGTCTTTGAAATTCAACTTTGTGCCTAATTCCTTTTGCAACCAACCTTAATCTCAAGTGAACTTGGAGTCTCTATCGAGGTAATAGATTTTGGTACTCCATGTAGTCGTATAATTTCTTTTACATATAATCTGGGCTAATTTATCGATCCATGAGTAACGGATTGGCGGAAAATGAGCACATTTTGTAAGTCTATCAATTATTACCCATATAGCGATGTTTCCCTTTTGACTTTGGTAAACCCGAACGAAATCCATCGTTATTTCATCCCATTTCCACTCGGGTATTCCTAATGGTCAGTAACTTTCCGTAAGGACGTTGGTGTAATGCTTTTACTTGTTGACCAACAAGACAACGTTCTACTTAAAGAGGCTACATCTCGTTTCATGCCTTCCCACCGTAACTTTTCTCTTAGATCTTGGTACATCTTAGTGTTGCACGGGTGGGCGGTATAAGGTGTATCGTGAGCTTCACTTAGTATTTCGTTTCAAGTTCGGCGTTATCGGAACACATATTCTTCCTTCAAACAATAAAGCATTGTCGATGCTTCGAAATTCCTTAGTCCTTGATCCTTACCTTTCTCTTATCTTTTCTAACTTTTCCTCAATCCTTTGTTTCTCTACGATTCTTTTCTTAAACCGATGTCAAGATGAGTGTAGCGATACGCTTCATGATCGTCTCAGTTGTTCAATCAACTCAATTTTCATTCCTTTAAACTCTTCAACAAGTTTTCTTCCTTCGTAAGGAGACATCCTAGTTTGGTCCGATTTTTACGACTTAGGGCATCGGCTACTACATTCGCCTTACCCGAGTGATAGTTAATACCACGATCGTAGTCTTTACCGATTCAAGCCATCTTCTTTGCCTCATGTTTAGATCTCTTTCTCAAGAAATATTTCAAACTCTTGTGATCGTAGAAGATCTCACATCTCACTCCATAAAGGTGATGTTCCAAATCTTCAATGCATGAACCATCGCGGCTAATTCCGTGTCATGGGTTGGGTAGTTCAATTCATGTGGTCTCGAGTTGTGGGATGCATATGCTATCACTTTCCTTCTTGCATCGTGACAAACCTTTTGAACAAAAAGACTAAGCAAGCAACCCGACATATTAATTTTCCAAATTAAAATGTCAAGACCTCCACTTTTGATCTCTAAACAAAGTGATACGCACTATGAGTAAACGTCCACACATTGGCTTGCTCAGCACTGCTTATCATAAGTTTCTTAGATGAGATTTCTAAATAAAACATTTTAAATCTATTGAGAAGTGGGAGTTTCATGTAAACGCCCACACGCTGGCTTGCATGTGCGATTTTCATAAGTTCTCTAGAGATAGATATAAAATGAGATAACAAAAGAATTTGAATTGAAGCGGTATGGTCCAGGTGAGTATGCCAATTCTAAGAATTCATTTTACTGTGTTAAAATGTGGTCATTGCTTTGACATCACCTCGAGTACAACTTCCGCCAAGTCCCTTCTTGCGATAGTGATGTGGTCTAGTGAGGTCCAATAGTTAATTTCATTTGTCATAAGGTTATGTCGACATGGATTGAAATTAAACGACTAAAAGGTATATTTTAGTCCAGTCGAGGGCTTCATGTAAACGCCCACACGCGCCGCAGCATGTGGGATTCCTTGGGCGATTGGAGGTTTCAATTAATATTGTTAAAAGGTTACAATATTATTATTACGAATTATGTGCGATCGTATGTTTTTGTGTTTTACATTATCTTTTCGGATATGTCTCATACATCGATTATCAATATGCTCTCACAAAATCCCTTATCCGTCCAAATTTTATCGAGTGGAAACGAAACATGGAATATGTTCTTATCATTTGAAGAACACATGTTTGTTCTCACTACTTCCTAAACCCGATGCCCTTATCGACGATCGACTAATGAGCGTGAGAGTCAGCGGACTTTGGAATAAGTCAAACAATATGGCTAAATGTTATATGATGACTACTATGTCCAAAGGCTTGCATGCAAACATCGATCGATGGTAGAGCGCGATCGATATTTGGTCAAGTCTCGAGAGTAAGTTTGGGCAATCGGATCGGACGATCCGCTTCCACACAATGAGAGAAATCTTCGTGTAAGATGGAATAATGAAGTTCGGTCCATGAACATGTCCCACACGACTCATCTCATGGATAGTCTTGATCGCTTGGAGGAGGTATTGACGGCGGCCAAGGTCGATATCATCCTCAATACACCGCCCAAGTCTTTTGAGAACTTTCAGTAAATGCGATCATGAGCAAGACCGAGTTTACACTTAGTCGGCTGTTTAATGATCTCGTGGTCATGCGGAAGGAGTTATGGAAAAGGAGCACATGCTCTTAGCACATCTAAGGGCCCAAAATTTCCGTTGCAAAATGGGAAAGAAAAGGGGCACCAAAGGTGGTAGAGGCGAGGAAATAGTGGGAGTAATGGGAGCAAGAACATGGTCGCCACCGGAGGCTTGAAGAAGCAAAGGAGAAAGGCAAGTGCTTCAAGTGCGGCAAGGCCCAGGCATTGAAGGCTAAGTGCCCTATGCTCAAGACTCAAGTACATGGTTTGCTTTAGTAACGTGAAACATGTTTAGCTACTTGTTTTACCCATTCTTGGGTAGTAGACACAGGTGCGACTTATCATGTTTGTTACACCTGCGAGGGTTCCTGCGGACAAGGAGCTAGCTAATGGTGAGATAACGATCTCCATGGGCAACGCGGGCGAAAGTCGAGGCGATTGCGGTTGGAGATGTTTCTTTGTGTTTTGGAACAACAATTTTAGTTTTGAAAGACGTTTTATATGTGACGGATTTTCGTGAACCTTGTTTTGCTTTCAAAATTATTTACTCATGGATATTCATTATTTTTGATAGTGGTGTTTCTATCATAAGAAATGACGAGTTATACGTGTTGGCACTTTATATAATTCTCTTTATACTATTTACGCAAAACATAATACCTATAACTATGTTGCATCTTCTACAAACCCTAAAAAAGAAAGTTTTCGCAAGATGACACCACTTTTCTCTTGCATCTTAAATTAGGTCACATCAATCTAAATAGGATCCAAAGGCGGCTAAGAATGGGCGTTGGGTAATCTCACGGTTACTCGTTCCCGGTCTGCGAATCTCAGATAGAAGGTAAGATGTCGACGGACCCTTCAAAGCGAAGGGTTATAGAGCCAAAGAAATGTTGAGTTAGTCCATTCGACTGTGTGGACCGATGTCACACAAGCTCGTGGAGGGTGCAGTATTTTGTCACTTTCATTGACGATTACTCGAGTGCGGATACGTATACCGCTTCACCGCAAGTCCGAATGCTTTGAGAAATTCAAAGAGTTTAAGGCGTAGTGGAGACGAAGCTGGTAAGAGTATCAAGTCGCGCGGTCCGATCACGGTGGCGAATACCTCGAGAACGAGTTTATGGACTATCTAGTGAAATGTGGGATTACATCCCAGCAAGACTTCACAAGCACACCACAAAGAAATGGTGTGTCGGGCGAGAAATATGACTCTTTTGGAAATGGTTAGATCAATGATGAGTTATGCAACATTGCCTATTTCGTTACGGGGTATGCCTTAGAAACAATGACATACTTGCTAAATCTAGTACCATCCAAGTCGTTCGAAAAGACCCCTTCGAGTTGTGGTTTGGGCGTGAGCCGGTTTAAGCCACATAAGGATATGGGGCGAGCCCAAGACACGTCTTCGAACAAGAAGGCGACAAGTTGGAGGCTAGATCCGACGCAAGGTCTGTTTATTGGCTATCCTAGAGGAGCGAAGGTGGTTTATTCTATAGTCACGAGGATCGGAAGGTCATTATTAGCACTAATGCTCGATTCTTAGAAGAGGACCACATGAAAAATCATAAACCAAAGTTGAAATCATTCTTCAAGAATTTGAAGATGATCGTATTCCACCACCGATTAGGCCAAAGGTGCGAGATGTCGAGTCTAGTGGGAGGATCGACACGAGATACTTCAAGAAATTGAAGTGGGTCGAGTTCCTTTGGAGATACCGACCGTCTGAGTGGTACCTACCCAAGCAAGTTGTGCAAGATAGAGAACCACAAGTTTCGCACCCACCGTTGCCATAGTGCTGTAGAACCTCGTCAGAGTGGGAGGTTGTTCGTCAACCCGAGCGATTTATGTTCGTGGGACAATCTTGGGATATAGTCCGAGAAGCGAACAAGCAATAATCGACCCATGGACATACTGAGGAGGCGATACAAGACATTGATGCAAGATCATGGCACACCGCTATGGACTTAGAAATGGAGTCCATAACGGCTATGGATGTATATGAAAGACACCTCTACCGGATGGCAAGGAAGCCATAGGTAGTAAGTGGATATACAAAAGAAGAGATTCCGATGGAGAGGTTTCGCTTTTAAAGCCGGGCTTGTGGAAAGGGTACACTCATTGAGGGCATCGATTTGATGAGACCTTTTCGCTGTAGCAATGCTCAAGTCCATGAATTCTTACGGCCATAGCCCACTTGAACCTAGAGGTTTGGCAAATGGATGTTAAAACCGCTTTTCTAAGCGGTTACCTTGAGGAAGGTAGAGACATCTATATGCACAACACGAAGGTTATGTGGTAAAGGGTGAAGAGCATCTAGTATGGAAGCTTAAGTCCATTTATGGCCTTAAGCAAGCCTCCCGATCATGGAACTTACGCTTTGACGAGGTAGTAAAGTCCTATGGATTTACCAGTTGCCTAGCGAGAGTTGTGTATCGGTTAGATGTTAATGGTGATGTGGTATTTCTTGCACTTTATGTAGATGACATTCTTCTAGTTGGCAACAACGTGAAGTCATATCGAGGCGTAAAGAGTTGGTTATCCGATCGTTTAAAATGAAAGACTTAGGATGATGCGTACATTCTTGGGATCAAGGTTTACCGAGATCGCAAGAAGAAAATATTGAACTTATCTCGGGCGTCTTACATTGATATTGTGATTACTCGTTTTAGTATGCGAGCGCAAGAAAGGATTGCTACCTTCGGACATGGCGTTCCTTTATCTAAAACGCGATCACCTATGACCGCAGGAGATAGAGAAATGAGACAAGTTCCTACGCTTCGCCGAGGAAGTCTCATGTATGCAATCTATGCACGAGGCCGATATACGCTATGCGGTGGCATAGTAGCTAGATATCGATCTAACCTGGACAAGCTCATTGGACTACGAAGAAGCATATACTCAAGTACCGAAAAGGACTCGAGATTATAGGCTGGTTTACCATGCGAGATAGTCTAATGCCTTTGGGTTATCATGACTCGGTTCCAAGCCGACCGTGATGAGAAAAAGTCGACCTCGGGCTATGTGTTTACCTTGGGAGGTGGAGCCGTATCTGGCGGAGTGCAAAGCGGCGATGCATTGCGGACTCTACCATGGAAGCGAATATGTAGCAGCTTCTGAGGCTTCTAAAGAGGCTGTATGGTTCAAGAACTACCTCATGGATCTAGATGTGGTACTGGTTTGCCCAAGAGTATCATAGTTTCTTGTGATAACTTTCGGTGCAGGGCAAACTCGAAGGAACCACGGACCCACAAGCGCGACCAAACACATAGAGAGAAAGTACCATGTCATACGAGAAATCGTTAGGCGGTGGCGTGTTGATTGAGAAGATTGATACTACGGATAACCTGGCGGATCCATTCACGAAGAGCTGCCGCAAAAGTCTACTGACGGACACGTTAGAGGACTTGGATTGCGCTTGATGGCACCCACTTAGAAAGGAAAATTTTGTATAAGTGGGAGAAGTAAAGTGATGGTTTTGTTTGTAATAGCTAGTAGAGACACATTGTATACTAAAGTTTACTTTAGTATAAGTGGGAGATTGTTGGATTTGTATCTCAAAGCGGTTTGGTTGAGCTTGTATACAATGTTTCTGTTACTGTCACGACCCCAACCCTAAAGCGGTTGGAGGAACAATTGAAGGAATAGTATTTAGGGTTCATGAAATACTAATCGAGGATGTATACTATATGCAAAATAACATAGTATACGGTGGTGAACCATAGAACGAAAGGAAATATAATGACACGAAGGACTTTAATGATTAATATCATCGGTTCACAGAAACATTGTTCAAGCTGCGGAAGTCATGTGAATACACGTATGACGACGTGTACCCAAGTTTCTAACTTAACATACATAAACTTATCAAAAGTAGTCACGACTTCTCAACACCCTCCATCGACATTTTCAGCGACTCGACTGCGCATTTAAAACAAACATGCGGTGAGTACAAGAATGTACTCAATGGACTCATGCGAAACATTTTATCGTATTTAAATTACTACGCCACATCATAGTAAGACATAAGGGTTTTATTTGAAATACCTTATGCTTAACAAAATATTTCATCGGTTCTTAAACATTTGCTTGGCGAGCATTTTACTTGCATGTATGATCCATATCCTTATCCTTTCTTCATATCATTATCATTAACGCCGTAGAAGAGGCCTCCTCTCGTCGCCGTGACCGGCCGTGGTGTCCTTACGGCTCACAGTCACCATTAGGTGTACACGTTAATCTTAGCCAGGTATAAGCCTTCCGGCATAAGATCCGATATCGATTTCATTCATAAGTTGGGAGCTACCCAACGCATTCACATTATAGCAATCAAGGATAGGATACATACATAAAACATAAACATTTTTGGCAGGTAATTGCTTAAACATTTTAACATCATTTCTTGATATCAGTAACATAAAAATTATTCACTCAGCAATTTATCACTTAAAAGTGTAGTAAAGCCCACCTGGACTATTCGATCGCCTTTATCTTGATTATTCTTCAGCGTCCGGCCGTTGCGTCGGCGTCACGCGCTACGCAAAAGCGATGTTTGATGCGCCGTTCGCGTTTTCGAGACTTTTAAAGTCTAGCATAAACGATATTCTATATCGATCTAAATTGAATTCTTTATCGAATTGATCGTCGTTCAATCGTGTAATTAACATTTTTCGTATTTCGACAAAAGCGAGATATGTTCGACAATTACCATTTTAACCTTTTGGTAAAGGTTGGCGTATTTCTCGTTTTTCGATTTAACGATTTCGATTCTGAAATCTTTTCTTACCAGCGAGACTTCATTACTCGATTAATCGTTTCTGGCGTATTAGTGTATTTATCGAGCGTATTTCATCGTTGATTTCAAAAGTCGATAATTTTGACTTTTATTAGTAAATTCTTTACTAATTTATATTTTAATCTTTAATTTCATATAAATCAATTTCTAATTGATTTATTTTGCTAAATTCTTATTATTACTATTTTTTTAAATATATTTTGAAGATAACTTCTAAACATATAATACATCATTATTTTTAACATTTAAGGTTTAAAATCCTTAATACTTTTAATATAGCTCTCGGCTATTTAATATAATAATATTCAATTATCTTTCAAATTTTCTTCTAATTTTACATAGTGTACTATATTATCATAGTATCACTAATATGTATTAATTATTAACTATAGAAAATTTTGTTTATTACTTAATTAATTTCAAATTCACGGTTTCTTCAAACTTGTCCAAATAATTCTTGAAAAATCTAATTATTTAGTATATAGTCTCAACATCAATCCATAACATATTTATAACATATAGTTTATCATATTTAATTTCTACATCATTAAATCAAGGTTCATGGTTTGGTTCTTACACACATGCACCAAACATTTTCATAAAATTCTAACAAAATTACACCATGCTTATACATTATAGTATAACAATATTACATCATAGTTTTCATTAAAACAAATTAATCATCATCAAATTGAACCTTGAAGCTCTCGGCCTTTTGAAAAATTTGAACAATTAATTTCCAAAATTCTAGTAAAATCATAGAGTACATAGTTTAGGTCTAGATTAACTATATGTCATTGCATGCTTTAAATAAAATTATACATCAACATAGAAATTTTTATAATTTTGGTAATTTTCAAAATATAGCATAATTTTATTTTTTAAAATTCCTAATAAATTGCTATGAACTCTTATAACACCATATATCGATAATTCATGCTCAAATAAATTCTAAAAATTTTCGATCATCATATAAATTTCATAACATCTTCAAATTAATTTTCTAAATATGATTTATGCTTCTATTCATCATGCTACACATTATTGATGCATAACTTATCATAGGTTAGCAAATTTTGAAATTAAACACACATGCATAACATTTTGAAATTAAGAACACTTACCTATTCATAAGTCGAACTTAACATGCATTAACTAAATATTACCATCAACAATCACTAAGAACATAAGCATTAGAAATTTTCACAACCAAGAACACTAAGAACAATATTTTCCTTAGCTTAGCTTTCGAATTTTCATAGAAAACTATATAATCGAAACCTTAGCTCAAGCTTTCTATGGTATGAATATATGGTAAAATGGTTATAGGCTAAGCTTTGGTGAAGATAGAAGAAATTTTCAAGGCTTTTCAAAGAGAGGCTTTCTTTTCAAATTTTGGATGAAAATGGCTTTAAGATAGAAGAGTGTTGGTGTTTTGTGTTAAGACTTTGGTGGAATGAGAGAAAGAAGAAAATCCTCCCTTTGTGTCTCTCTCTCTCGGCCTTCTCTGCTTTTGGAGAGGAAAATGGTTGTGTATTTTTTCCAAGACTTGAGTGGTGTGATTGTGAGAATAAAAATAAATTCTACCCCTTATACCCCTCAACCCATCGGTTCTCACATGCAAATGGAAGGAAATAGAAGACTTTGTGTAGTTAATGGACTATGACTCACTAATGAGTCATGAGATGAATTAATACCTCTTACACTTTGTTGGTCATTGAACAAGTTAAGCCATGCATTTTTGGAAGCAAGCCGTGACTCTTTGATGAACAAATGAATAGATTTTATTTTTTGTGTTTAAATGTTGTTATACTAGATACTATATATTAGTTAAAATACATTCTTCCATGTATATTATACCTTCCTTGATTATACTATGTTAGTATGTAACATAGATACAATTTATATAATTAATATGTAACTTAACAAAGTGTATACCAAAGTGATGTGCAATATGTTATTTATAACATAAGGTTTCGACTTTTATTAGTCTCAATTGATACATATTTTATTTTCATGTTATTTATAGGTATATATATCATAACATATGGTTTAGATAATAAATTATATCATAGGAAAATTTATTGGTATCATTTTGTATAAGAAAACCCTAATTTTGAATTAGGGTTTTGAAAATTAACATTTAATCACTATTGAATCCTTAATGCTTTAGCATTGTTTTAATGTTAAACAATACTTTAATTACATATAATAATCATAGGAATTTAAATACTATAATTCCTTGATCATTAATATCATTTTCTATTCATCTCTAAGCGTTAACGTTTGAAGCGTCTCAAAGCGTTAACTATCGAATCATCTCAAAATGATCGTAGTAATATCGTAATTACCTCGTTAAATTATTTCATTAATATTGGAATTTTTATCCTAAGCTCCGTTGCTTAGTGAATTTTACGAATTAAACTTATCGTAAGTAGGCGTTAATTTCTTCGGGATATTACATTCTACCCCCCTTAAAAGAAATTTCGTCCCGAAATTTGCATACCTTAGAAAAATAATCTGGGGTATTGTTCTTTCATAGCATCCTCAAGCTCCCATGTGGCCTCTTCTTGTCCATGATGTGTCCACAATACTTTAACTAGCGGAATGGACTTGTTTCGTAATTGCTGAACTTTACGGTCTAAAATCGCCGTAGGTTCTTCTTCATAGCTCATATCTGGATTGAGGATCACGTCGTCTTGATGGATCACGTGTTTCGGATCGTGTACATACTTTCGTAGTTGTGACACGTGGAAAACATTGTGTACATTCCCCAGATTTGGCGGAAGAGCTAACTTATAGGCTATTGGACCTATTCTTTCTAGGATCTCATAAGGTCCTATAAAATGGGGTTTCAGTTTACCTTTTACTCCAAATCTGATGATCCCTTTTGATGGAGAAACTTTAAGAAATACCTTATCTCCACTTTCAAAACATAGTTCAGATCTGCGGCGTGTCGGCGTAAGACTTTTGTCTATCTTGAGCTTCTTTTATTCTTTGCCTAATTTGTCGGACGATTTGATCATTTCACTTATTGCTTGAGCCCTATGATCTTTCTTTCACCCACTTCATCCCGATAAGCGGTGATCTACATTTCTTTCCATACAAAGCTTCATATGGGGCCATATTAATCGTCGCTTGGTAACTATTGTTGTGGCAAACTCGATAAGGGTAATACATCTTCCCACTTTGCACCTCGATCCAACACTACCGCTCTCAACATATCTTCTAGTGTGCGAATCGTTCTTTCATTGCCCGTCGATGCGTGGGTGAAATCTTGTCTTTGAAATTCAACTTTGTGCCTAATTCCTTTTGCAAACTAACCCGAATCTCGAAGTGAACTTGGAGTCTCTATCGAGGTAATAGATTTTGGTACTCCATGTAGTCGTATAATTTCTTTTACATATAAGCGGGCTAATTTATCGATCCATGAGTAATCTGGATTGGCGGAAAATGAGCACATTTGTAAGTCTATCAATTATTACCCATATAGCGATGTTTCCCTTTTGACTTTGGTAAACCCGTGTGAAATCCATCGTTATTTCATCCCATTTCCACTCGGGTATTCCCAATGGTTGTAACTTTCCGTGGGGCGTTGGTGTAATGCTTTTACTTGTTGACAAACAAGACAACGTTCTCTGAAAGAGGCTACATCTCGTTTCATGCCTTCCACGAGAACTTTTCTCTTAGATCTTGGTACGTCTTAGTGTTGCACTGGGTGGGCGGTATAAGGTGTATCGTGAGCTTCACTTAGTATTTCGTTTGAAGTTCGGCGTTATGCGGAACACATATTCTTCCTTCAAACAATAAAGCATTGTCGATGCTTCACGGAAATTCCTTAGTCCTTGATCCTTACCTTTTCTCTTATCTTTTCTAACTTTTCCTCAATCCTTTGTTTTCTCGATTCTTTTCTTAAATCCGATGTCGAAGATGAGTGTAGCGATCGATTCATGATCGTCCTTGGTTGTTCAATCAACTCAATTTTCATTCCTTTAAACTCTTCAACAAGTTTTCTTCCTTCGTGAGAGACATCCTAGTTTGGTCCGATTTTTACGACTTAGGGCATCGGCTACTACATTCGCCTTACCGGTGATAGTTAATACCACGATCGTAGTCTTTTACCGATTCAAGCCATCTTCTTTGCCTCATGTTTAGATCTCTTTGCTCGAAGAAATATTTCAAACTCTTGTGATGCGTAAAGATCTCACATCTCGCTCCATAAAGATGATGTCTCCGGATCTTGATGCATGAACTCTGCGGCTAATTCCGGTCATGGGTTGGGTAGTTCAATTCATGTGGTGCGAGTTGTCGGGATGCATATGCTATCACTTTCCCTTCTTGCATCAAGACCTGACCAGTCCATTCTTAGAAGCATCGGTATAAACTACATATCCCTTATCGATTCGGGCGCTAGCTTGGTGCACTTGTTAACTTCTCTTTGACTTTTGAAAACGCCTCACAATCCTCTGTCAATTAAACTTGATTCCTTTCGGAGTAGGTGAGTTATTGGTCTGCAATCTTGGAGAATCCTCAATGAACCTCCAGATAGTAACCGGCTAGTCTAGGAAACTTGATCTCATTACGGGTCCTTGGCGATTTCCATTCTTGTCTGCTTCTACCTTGGTGGATCTACCTTAATTCCATCTGCGGACACAATGTGTCGAGGAACATTACTTCCTTGACCCGAACTCGCACTTGCTAAACTTAGCAAAAGCCTTTCAACCATAAGGTTTGTAACCTTTGTTCTTAGATGTTCTTTATGGTCCTCCTCGTTCTTTGAATAGATGAGAATATCATCTATGAAGACTAAGACAAATTTGTCTAAATACGGATGAAACACTACATTCATGAGGTCCATAAATCTGCCGGTGCATTTGTTAATCCGAATGGCATAACTATGAATTCATAGTGGCCATATCTTGTTGAATGCGGTCTTAGATATGTCTTCGGCCGTACCTTGAGTTGATGATAACGACTTGAGATCAATCTTTGAAAATCGCTTGCTCCTTTTAATTGATCAAGCGGATCGTCAATCCTTGGCAAAGGGTATTTGTTCTTGAGTGTCATCTTGTTCAACTCTCGATAATCTATACACGTCCTTAAAGAACCGTCTTTCTTTTGGACGAATAAAGCAGGCGCTCCCCAGGTGAAACACTAGGTGCGATAAAACCTAAGTCCAATAATTCTTGTATTTGGATCTTCAATTCTTCCAATTCCTTGAACCATTCTATAGGGTGCTTTGATCTTGGGCCGATCCGGGTTCGGTCGATGGTAATTCTAATTGTCTATCGGGAGGTAATCTGGTAGATTTTCGAGAAAAACATCCGGAAATTCTCGAACAATCTCTATGTTTTCCATTTTCACCTTTGTTTTATCTTCTCCGTTCAAGTAAACAAGATCGCGTGGCATCCTTTCTTGTTTATCATTCTTCTTGCCTTGATCTTGACCTGATCGGAACTTTCTTACCCATACTAATTCCATGGAAGTATGTAGCTTCTTGGCGGGAAAATGAAATGAAATTTTCCTTTCTTTGCAAAGAATCGTGGAATGATTTTAGCTAGCCAATCCATTCCTAAAATTATATCTCGTCACCCATGGGTATCACGTTCGATTATTCGCGAACCTTAAGTGATCTAAGTTCAACTCTAGGTTCGAGCAAACATGCGTATGATCACAATCCCTCCTATAGGTGAAGAGATTCTCATGTCTGATTTGCCTTTTCGGATCTAAGTTTCAATTTATCAACACATGCTCTTGCTATAAAGGAATGTGAAGCACCGTGTCGAATAACAATATAAGCTGATGCGTTGAGAAGAATCCCATACACCAAATTTCCTTGGTTTTGTTCATTTCATCTTGATGTAAAGCATATGCCTAACTTTGAAATTTGGTGAGGTTGACGTGGCACTTGACCCTCTTGATTACATTCTTCTTTGTCGTGGTTGTTGTTGGGGCGTTGTCGTTGAGGTTCTTTGCCTTCGTCGTTGAGGTTCTTTGCCCTTTATTGCGATTGTACATCTTGTTGAGGTTGGGGTTGAAGCGCATTGCCACAGTGGTGAGCATTGCGGGTTGATTTGGCCTTATCGTTGTTTCAAGCGTGTCCTGGGCGATTATTAGCATAATGGCCACTCACTCGCATTTAAAGCAGTTTCCGCTACCGCCATGCACATTCCTTTGTGCATCTTACGCACTGGGCAAGGTAAAGCTCTTTGCTCTTGTGGTCCTCTCGTCGGAGGACAAAGTTGCCCTTTTCCATCCACATCACGGAGATATTACATTCCCTTGCCCCTTGCCGTTTATTACTCATATTTTGAACTTCCCGATTCTTGTTACCATAATTCGCCTCCCATTTCCTTTTCCTTTATCTCACGTATTACTGCGTTTGAGCTAATGCCGATTTGTCGTCTGGCATTCTTTGCCTCAATATCAGCTCGTCGAGAGCCTCGGTATATATCAAATCTCCATGACTGGCGAGACATTCTTATCTCGGCCTTAAACCCGATCTAAATTTCTCGACATCTTTAAATCGTGTTCACTTGATCGGGGCATACCTTGACATATCGCGAAAGTGCGATCATAATCTATTCTGATCATCTTTTCTTGCTTCAAAACAAAGAATTCAAGTTCCTTCCTTTTACGTAACTCTTGAATATATTTGTCATACATTTCCTCTTTGAATTCTTCCCAGTAAACTCATTCAATTGTTCGGTGTAAAGTTTTCTTACGGCCTCCGCCAAAGTCGGCGGGTCCGATAAGTTGAAAAGCAATGCGATAGTCGCTCTGGTGTGTGCATCGTGAAAATCGAAAATCCGTTCCATTTTCTTATCCATTGCTCCGCATCATCGGAGTTCCTTTACCGTTAAAGGCGGTGGGTTACATCTGAAAGAGCTCTTCTACCCTACGATCGGTGGGGTGGTTGTGGTATATTTTACGGTTCTTGAATTGGGATTCTACCTCTTCCTCTACCTCTCCTCCTCTCCTCTTCCTACCTCTCATCCACGATCGGGATCTCTTCTAGGTGGCATTACGCTATACAAGACATTATATTAGCATCGCGTATTATTTTACAAATTAACATACATAATATCATCACATAGCCCTTTTGTAAAACAACTATATTACTGATAATTCATCTTTACCATACACATCTTTCTTTAAAAAGCCCTTATTTCGGGTCATTCATATATATATCATAAAATTTTTCCCATAAAAGGTCGTTTCAAACAAGCGGTCATCATAAAGGAAATTACATACGTCTTGGCTTACATACTATTACAAAACATCAAGTTTTCCTTTCCACTATTACATAAGCAACCATACTATATACATACTATCCTATTCTATGTCCATAAGACTCGTCAGAGATCTCACTCGTCTTCTTGGGATCTTCTTCTTCTTGAATCATCATCTCTTGCATGTACTCGGATGGTCTGCCTCATTAACTCCTATCATGGGTATATCACGCATCGGACCATAGTCCTCACGTCTTTGGACTGTAATATGCGTGTCGGACTATAACAAACACGTGCGGACTGTAAGCATCACGAGTGTCGGTCCTCTCATCCTCATTGTCTGACGGTAGGGCTCTGCTGGAGGTGGAGGGCTGCCATCGGCGGTAAGGGTGTAAGTGGTGGATGTAGAGGATGTCAAAGATAGCGGTGGAAAAGCAGGCGCCCCAATGCAAGCGGACGTGCAGCCCTATCCACTTGGGCGATGCGCCCTCATCGAGCAGATATCGGTATCACGGATTAACTTTGTCGTGGAACCTCGCATATAACCACTCCGCGTGTCGTCGCGCCATGTATACTCCTCGGAGGAAGGTAAGGTCTCTCGGGGCAACCCCATAAATCACGAAAACATAACTTTCGAATGGGCGATGAATGCGGGTAGATCACCAACGGATCATAACCTCCGTTCTTGCGATAAATATAGTCCCAGGACACTTCTCGTGCGTAGTCCTCCCGATCACATGGAAGTATGGTCAAAAGGCGTTTGATACCGTCATAGTCGTCACGCCATATGCTTGAGCATTTCTCCATAATCGGAGATAGTACATTAGGAATTCCCTAAGTCTTCTCCACAACACATCCGACTTCTCGGTATAGGCGCACGGTTTCTTGGGAGTAGGGTTTGGTCAATCCTTCTTCTAGCCATATAACGCATTCCTCCATCCGCCGTAGACAAAACTAACATAAGTCGAACTAAACATTATCGATAAGCGGATAAGATAACTTAAGCGTGTTGTTTAAATAACTAGGATAATGGACAATCTACAAAGTAGATAGACAACCCAAACATATCGATGAGCGGATAAATGTTATAGGAAACACATATCGTAGTTTTCTTATCCTCTTGGAAAACTTATTATTTAACACTCGAGGTTTATGGTATATTATAAGATCTTTATACTAGTCTACAACTCAAACTAACTTTCTAGAGACTTTCGTGAATTCTGGAGAAAGAAATAGAGTTTCAGTCCTTCATAACAAATGAAGTTCAGTGTTTCAGGGTTTCTCGGTGAAAACCATGCGCAAAATGGAGTCTAACGAAGAGAGCGAGCTAAAACAAAATTACTGCGCAATGCAGAAAAATTACATGCTCGTGACAAAATACGAGGTAATGCCGACACGAGGTCGTGCATGCCGTTGCCGATGTCGAAGTCGAAGTTGTAGTCGTAATCATGGCGTCGGCGTCGTTCATTCCATACATTGAGATCGTACTTCATCCTTCGCATTCGTCTTTTTCCTCGAGGCTCGTAGTTATCATTACTTTTCGTTGGTCATGTCATTCTCTTATTCTTACATGGGAATGAAATTCGTACTTCTACGTTCTTTTACAATATGTGATCATGCTTCCTATATCGACTATGTTCTTCTCAAGATAACATATCATTTGTCATAGTTGATTTTCGAGATTCATAGTTTAAATGATAACATAATCAATTCATACATGTATATCAATTTGTATTCATCCTTTCAACATTAATCATCTAATTTCCAATCAAACATATACATTTATCCAAAATTTTGTTTACTTATCATAACTGCTTTTTGATTTCAAAATCAAGTTTGAAATTTTTCTTATTCATAGTTTTCATTTATTTCAAAGATAATAAGTTTTGAAAATTTCATTCTCGTAGCTTATTTTTCAATTGAACATCATAACATTCCTTTCCCTTTTCCTTTACTAATGATTCCAATCTGATTCATCATTTAAACTTTTCATTTCATGAATCTAAAAAGAAAATCATTTACCTTGTCGGTTGGTGAATGTGATGGAGTGTTGAGTATAGTCGGTGATTTCTAGAAGTCTAGTGACTCGATCTAGACTCAACTTTTGAAAGAAAAGTTTGGTTTCAAAATGACTGCTCGATACCACTCTGTCACGACCCCGACCCTAAAAGCGGTTGGAGGGAACAATTGAAGGAATAGTATTTAGGGTTCATGAAATACTAATACGAGGATGTATACTATATGCAAAATAACATAGTATACCGGTGGTGAACATAGAACCAAAGGAAATATAATGACACGAAGGACTTTAATAGATTAATATCATCGGTTCGTAGAAACATTGTTCAAGCTGCAGCGGAAGTCATGTGAATACACGTGTGACGACGTGTACCCAGTTTCTAACTTAACATACATAAACTTATCAAAAGTAGTCGACTTCTCAACACCCTCCATCGGCATTTTCAATGACTCGACTGCGCATTTAAAACAAACATGCGGTGAGTACAAGAATGTACTCAATGGACTTATGCGAAAACATTTTATCGTATTTAAATTACTACGCCACATCATAGTAAGACATAAGGGTTTTATTTGAAATACCTTATGCTTAACAAAAATATTTCATCGGTTCTTAAACATTTGCTTGGCGAGCATTTTACTTGCATGTATGATCCATATCCTTATCCTTTCTTCATATCATTATCATTACGCCGTAGAAGGAGGCCCTCTGCGTCGCCGTGACCGCCGTGGTGTCCTTACGACTCACGGTCACCATTAGGTGTACACGTTAATCTTAGCGGTATAAGCCTTCCGGCATAAGATCCGATATCGATTTCATTCATAAGTTGGGAGCTACCCAACGCGTTCACATTATAGCGATCGAGGATAGGATACATACATAAAACATAAACATTTTGGCGGTAATTGCTTAAACATTTTAACATCATTTCTTGATATCGATAACATAAAATTATTCACTCGACAATTTATCACTTAAAAGTGTAGTAAAGCCCACGGACTATTCGATCGCCTTTATCTTGATTATTCTTCAGCGTCCGGCCGTTGCGTCGGCGTCGCGCTACGCAAAAGCGATGTTTGATGCGCGTTCACGTTTTTGAGACTTTTAAAGTCTAGCATAAACTTGATATTCTATATCGATCTAAATTGAATTCTTTATCGAATTGATCGCCGTTCAATCGTGTAATTAACATTTTTCGTATTTCGACGAAGCGAGATATGTTCGACAATTACCATTCTAACCTTTTGGTAAAGGTTCAGCGTATTTCTCGTTTTTCGATTTAACGATTTCGATTCTGAAATCTTTTCTTACCAGCGAGACTTCATTACTCAATTAATCGTTTCTGGCGTATTAGTGTATTTATCGAGCGTATTTCATCGTTGATTTCAAAAGTCGATAATTTTGACTTTTATTAGTAAATTCTTTACTAATTTATATTTTAATCTTTAATTTCATATAAATCAATTTCTAATTGATTTATTTTGCTAAATTCTTATTATTACTATTTTTTTTAAATATATTTTGAAGATAACTTCTAAACATATAATACATCATTATTTTAACATTTAAGGATTTAAAATCCTTAATACTTTTAATATAGCTCTCGGCTATTTAATAATATAATATTCAATTATCTTTCAAATTTTCTTCTAATTTTACATAGTGTACTATATTATCATAGTATCACTAATATGTATTAATTATTAACTATAGAAAATTTTGTTTATTATAATTAATTTCAAATTCACGGTTTCTTCAAACTTGTCCAAATAATTCTTGAAAAATCTAATTATTTAGTATATAGTCTCAACATCAATCCATAACATATTTATAACATATAGTCCATCATATTTAATTTCTACATTAATAAATTCAAGGTTCATGGTTTCGGTTCTTTACACACATGCACCAAACATTTTCATAAAATTCTAACAAAATTACACCATGCTTATACATTATAGTATAACAATATTACATCATAGTTTTCATTAAAACAAATTAATCATCATCAAATTGAACCTTGAAGCTCTCGGCCTTTTGAAGAATTTGAACAATTAATTCCCAAAATTCTAGTAAAATCATAGAGTACATAGTTTAGGTCTAGATTAACTATATGTCATTGCATGCTTTAAATAAAATTATACATCAACATAGAAATTTTTATAATTTTCGGTAATTTTCAAAAAATATAGCATAGGATTTTTTCCAAAAATTCCTAATAAATTGCTATGAACTCTTATAACACCATATATCATAATTCATGCTCAAATAAATTCTAAAAATTTTCGATCATCATATAAATTTCATAACATCTTCAAATTAATTTTCTAAATATGATTTATGCTTCTATTCATTATGCTACACATTATTGATGCATAACTTATCATAGGTTAGCAAATTTTTGAAATTAAACATACATGCATAACATTTTGAAATTAAGAACACTTACCTATTCATAAGTCAAACTTAACATGCATTAACTAAATATTACCATCAACAATCACTAAGAACATAAGCATTAGAAATTTTTCACAACCAAGAACACTAAGAACATAAAACACATATATTTCCTTAGCTTAGCTTTGAAATTTTCATAGAAAACTCATATATAATTGAAACCTTGCTCAATTCCTCACCTTTCTATGGTATGAATATATGGTAGAAGGGTTATAGGCTAAGCTTTGGTGAAGATAGAAGAGAATTTTCAAGGCTTTTTAAAGGAGAGGCTTTCGATTTTTTTCAAATTTTGGCTTTGAAAGAGAAAGAAGAGTGTTGGTGTTTTGTGTTCAAGACTTGAGTCTGGAATGAGAGAAAGAAAATAAATCCTATTGTGTCTCTCACTCTCGGCCTTCTATTGCTTTTGGAGAGAAATGGTTGTGTATTTTTTTCCAAGACTTGAGTGGTGTGATTGTGAGAATAAAGCGAAATCCTACTCCTTATACCCCTCAACCCATCGGTTCTCACATGCAAATGGAAGGAAATAGAAGACTTTGTGTAGTTAATGGACTATGACTCACTAATGAGTCATGAGATGAAGTTAATACCTCTTACACTTTGTTGGCCATTAATCACTCCATACCATGCATTTTGGGAGCAAGAGCGGTGACTCTTTGATGAACAAATGAATAGATTTTATTTTTGTGTTTAAATGTTGTTATACTAGATACTATATATTAGTTAAAATACATTCTTCCATGTATATTATACCTTCCTTGATTATACTATGTTAGTATGTAACATAGATACAATTTATATAATTAATATGTAACTTAACAAAGTGTATACCAAAGTGATGTGCAATATGTTATTTATAACATAAGGTTTCGACTTTTATTAGTCTCAATTGATACATATTTTATTTTCATGTTATTTATAGGTATATATATCATAACATATGGTTTAGATAATAAATTATATCATAGGAAAATTTATTGGTATCATTTTGTATAAGAAAACCCTAATTTTGAATTAGGGTTTTGAAAATTAACATTTAATCACTATCGAATCCTTAATGCTTTAGCATTGTTTTAATGTTAAACAATACTTTAATTACATATAATAATCATAGGAATTTAAATACTATAATTCCTTGATCATTAATATCATTTTCTATTCATCTCTAGCGTTAACGTTTGAAGCGTCTCAACGTTAACTATCGAATCATCTCAAAATGATCGTAGTAATATCGTAATTACCTCGTTAAATTATTTCATTAATATTGGAATTTTTATCCTAAGCTCCGTTGCTTAGTGAATTTCTGAATTAAACTTATCGTAAGTAGGCGTTAATTTCTTGGGATATTACATTCTACCCTTAAAAGAAATTTAGTCCGAAATTTGCATACCTTAGAAAAATAATCGGGTTATTGTTCTTTCATAGCATCCTCAAGCTCCCATGTGGCCTCTTCTTGTCCATGATGTGTCCACAATACTTTAACTAGCGGAATGGACTTGTTTCGTAATTGTTGAACTTTACGGTCTAAAATCGCCGTAGGTTCTTCTTCATAGCTCATATCGGATTGAGGATCACGTCGTCTTGATGGATCACGTGTTTGGATCGTGTATATACTTTCGTAGTTGTGACACGTGGAAAACATTGTGTACATTCTAGACTTGGCGGAAGAGCTAACTTATAGGCTCTTGGACCTATTCTTTCTAGGATCTCATAAGGTCTATAAAGCGGGTTTCGGTTTACCTTTTACTCCAAATCGATGATCCTTTTGATGGAGAAACTTTAAGGAATACCTTATCTCCACTTTCAAAACATAGTTCGGATCTGCGGCGTGTCGGCGTAAGACTTTTGTCTATCTTGAGCTTCTTTTATTCTTTGCTAATTTGTCGGACGATTTCGATCATTTCACTTATTGCTTGAGCCTATGATCTTTCTTTCACCCACTTCATCCCGATAAGCGGTGATCTACATTTCTTTCCATACAAAGCTTCATATGGGGCCATATTAATCGTCGCTTGGTAACTATTGTTGTAAGCAAACTCGATAAGGGTAATACATCTTCCCACTTTGCACCTCGATCCAACACTACCGCTCTCAACATATCTTCTAGTGTACGAATCGTTCTTTCATTGCCCATCGATGCGTGGGTGAAATCTTGTCTTTGAAATTCAACTTTGTGCCTAATTCCTTTTGCAAACTAACCCAGAATCTCGAAGTGAACTTGGAGTCTCTATCAGAGGTAATAGATTTTGGTACTCCATGTAGTCGTATAATTTCTTTTACATATAACTGGGCTAATTTATCTGATCCATGAGTAATCTGGATTGGCAGAAAATGAGCACATTTTGTAAGTCTATCAATTATTACCCATATAGCAGTGTTTCCCCTTTTTGACTTTGGTAAACCCGTACTTGAAATCCATCGTTATTTCATCCCATTTCCACTCGGGTATTCCCAATGGTTGTAACTTTCCGTGGGGCGTTGGTGTAATGCTTTTACTTGTTGACAAACAAGACAACGTTCTCTGAAAGAGGCTACATCTCGTTTCATGCCTTCCGCGAACTTTTCTCTTAGATCTTGGTACGTCTTAGTGTTGCACGGGTGGGCGGTATAAGGTGTATCGTGAGCTTCACTTAGTATTTCGTTTGAAGTTCGGCGTTATGCGGAACACATATTCTTCCTTCAAACAATAAAGCATTGTCGATGCTTCACGGAAATTCCTTAGTCCTTGATCCTTACCTTTTCTCTTATCTTTTCTAACTTTTCCTCAATCCTTTGTTTCTCTCGATTCTTTTCTTAAATCCGATGTCAAGATGAGTGTAGCGATCTGATTCATGATCGTCCTTGGTTGTTCAATCAACTCAATTTTCATTCCTTTAAACTCTTCAACAAGTTTTCTTCCTTCGTGAGAGACATCCTAGTTTGGTCGATTTTTACGACTTAGGGCATCGGCTACTACATTCGCCTTACCGGTGATAGTTAATACCACGATCGTAGTCTTTTACCGATTCAAGCCATCTTCTTTGCCTCATGTTTAGATCTCTTTGCTCGAAGAAATATTTCAAACTCTTGTGATGCGTAAAGATCTCACATCTCACTCCATAAAGATGATGTCTCCAAATCTTCAATGCATGAACTCTGCGGCTAATTCCGGTCATGGGTTGGGTAGTTCAATTCATGTAGTGCGAGTTGTCGGGATGCATATGCTATCACTTTCCTTCTTGCATCAAGACACAACCCAGTCCATTCTTAGAAGCATCGGTATAAACTACATATCCCTTATCGATTCGGGCTGCTAGCCTTGGTGCACTTGTTAACTTCTCCTTGACTTTTGGCTTCGCCTCACAATCCTCTGTCGATTAAACTTGATTCCTTTCGGAGATGGTGAGTTATTGGTCTGCAATCTTGGAGAATCCTCAATGAACCTCCGATAGTAACCGGCTAGTCTAGAAACTTGATCTCGTTACGGGTCCTTGGCGATTTCCATTCTTGTCTTGCTTCTACCTTGGTGGATCTACCTTAATTCCATCTGCGGACACAATGTGTCGAGGAACATTACTTCCTTGACCGAACTCGCACTTGCTAAACTTAGCAAAAGCCTTTCAACCCTTAAGGTTTGTAACCTTTGTTCTTAGATGTTCTTTATGGTCCTCCTCGTTCTTTGAATAGATGAGAATATCATCTATGAAGACTAAGACAAATTTGTCTAAATACGGATGAAACACTACATTCATGAGGTCCATAAATCTGAGCGGTGCATTTGTTAATCCGAATGGCATAACTATGAATTCATAGTGGCCATATCTTGTTGAATGCGGTCTTAGATATGTCTTCGGCCGTACCTTGAGTTGATGATAACGACTTGAGATCAATCTTTGAAAATCGCTTGCTCCTTTTAATTGATCAAGCGGATCGTCGATCCTTGGCAAAGGGTATTTGTTCTTGAGTGTCATCTTGTTCGACTCTCGATAATCTATACACATCCTTAAAGAACCGTCTTTCTTTTGACGAATAAAGCAGCGCTCCCAGGTGAAACACTAGGTGCGATAAAACCTAAGTCCAACAATTCTTGTATTTGGATCTTCAATTCTTCCAATTCCTTGAACCATTCTATAGGGTGCCTTTGATCTGGAGCCGATCCGGGTTCGGTCGATGGTAATTCTAATTGTCTATCGGGAGGTAATCTGGTAGATTTTCGGGAAAAACATCTGGAAATTCTCGAACAATCTCTATGTTTTCCATTTTCACCTTTGTCTTATCTTCTCCATTCAAGTAAACAAGATCGCGTGGCATCCTTTCTTGTTTATCATTTTCTTGCCTTGATCTTGACCTGATCGGAACTTTCTTACCCATGCTAATTCCATGGAAGTATGTAGCTTCTTGGCGGGAAAATGAAATGAAATTTTCCTTTCTTTGCAAAGAATCGTGGAATGATTTTTAGCTAGCCAATCCATTCCTAAAATTATATCTCGTCACCCATGGGTATCACGTTCAGATTATTCGCGAACCTTAAGTGATCTAAGTTCAACTCTAGGTTCGAGCAAACATGCGTAATGATCACAATCCTCCTATAGGTGAAGAGATTCTCATGTCTGATTTGCCTTTTCGGATCTAAGTTTCAATTTATCAACACATGCTCTTGCTATAAAGGAATGTGAAGCACCGTGTCGAATAACAATATAAGCTGATGCGTTGAGAAGAATCCCCATACACCTAAATTTCCTTGGTTTTGTTCATTACGTCTTGATGTAAAGCATATGCCTAACACTGGAAATTTGAGGTTGACGTGGCACTTGACCTGCTTGATTACATTCTTTTCTTGTCGTGGTTGTTGTTGGGGCGTTGTCGTTGAGGTTCTTTGCCTTCGTCGTTGAGGTTCTTTGCCCTTTATTGCGATTGTACATCTTGTTGAGGTTGGGTTGAAGCGCATTGCCCTGAGTGGTGAGCATTGCCGGGTTGATTTGGCCTTATCGTTGTTTCAAGCGTGTCCTGGGCGATTATTAGCATAATAGCCACTCACTCGCATTTAAAAGCAGTTTCGCTACCCGCCATGCACATTCCTTTGTGCATCTTACGCACTGGGCAAGGTAAAGCTCTTACTTTCTTGTGGTCCTCTCGTCGGAGGGACAAAGTTGCCCTTTTCCATCCACATCACGGAGATATTACATTCCCTTGCCACTGCCGTTTATTACTCATATTTTCAGAACTTCCCCGATTACTGTTACCATAATTCGCCTCCCATTTTCTTTTTCCTTTATCTCATGTATTCTGCGTTTGAGTAAATGCCGATTTGTCGTCTGGCATTGCTGCCTCAATATCCAAAGCTCGTCCAAGAGCCTCGGTATATGTCAAATCTCCATGACTGGCGAGAGACATTCTTATCTCCGGCCTTAAACCCGATCTAAATTTCTCTGACATCTTCAAATCTGTGTTCACTTGATCCGGGGCATACCTTGACATATCGCAGAAAGTGCGATCATAATCTATTCTGATCATCTTTTCTTGCTTCAAAACAAAGAATTCAAGTTCCTTCCTTTTTACGTAACTCTTGAATATATTTGTCATACATTTCCTCTTTGAATTCTTCCCAAGTAAACTCATTCAATTGTTCGGTGTAAAGTTTTCCTTCGGCCTCCGCCAAAAGTCGGCGGGTCCGATAAGTTGAAAAGCAATGCGATAGTCGCTCTGGGTGTGCATCGTGAAAATCGAAAATCCGTTCCATTTTCTTATCCATTGCTCCGCATCATCGGGTTCCTTTACCGTTAAAGGCGGTGGGTTACGTCTAAGAAAGAGCTCTTCACCCTACGATCGGTGGGGGTGGTTGTGGTATATTTTACGGTTCTTGAATTGGGATTCTACTCTCTCTACCTCTTCCTCTACCTCTTCCTCTTCCTCTACCTCTCATCCACGATCGGGATCTCTTCTAGGTGGCATTACGCTATACAAGACATTATATTAGCATCGCGTATTATTTTACAAAATAACATACATAATATCATCACATAGCCCTTTTGTAAAACAACTATATTACAATAATTCATCTTTACCATACACATCTTTCTTTGCAAAAAGCCCTTATTTTGGTCATTCATATATATATCATAAAATTTTTCCCATAAAAGGTCGTTTCAAACAAGCGGTCATCATAAAGGAAATTACATACGTCTTGGCTTACATACTATTACAAAACATCAAGTTTTCCTTTCCACTATTACATAAGCAACCATACTATATACATACTATCCTATTCTATGTCCATAAGACTCGTCGAGATCTCACTCGTCTTCTTGGGATCTTCTTCTTCTTGAATCATCATCTCTTGCATGTACTCCGGATGGTCTGCCTCATTAACTCCTATCATGGGTATATCACGCATCGGACCATAGTCCTCACGTCTTGGTGTAATATCTGCGTATCGGACTATAACAAACACGTGCGGATGTAAGCATCACGAGTGTCGGTCACTCTCATCCTCATTGTCTGACGGTGGGGCTCTGCTGGAGGTGGAGGGCTGCCATCGGCGGTAAGGGTGTAAGTGGTGGATGTAGAGGATGTCTAAAAGATAACGGTGGAAGCAGGCGCCCCGGTGCAAGCGGACGTGCAGCCCCTATCCACTTGGGCGAGTGCGCCCTCATCGAGCAGATATCGGTATCACGGATTAACTGTCGCGGAACCTCGGCATATAACCACTCCGGCGTGTCGTCGCGCCATGTATACTCCCCGGAGGAAGGTAAGGTCTCTCGGGGCAACCCCATAAATCTGTAAAACATAACTCGAATGGGCGATGAATGCGGGTAGATCACCAACGGATCATAACCTCGTTCTTGCGATAAATATAGTCCCGGACACTTCTCGTGCGTAGTCCTCCCGATCACATGGAAGTATGGTCAAAAGGCGTTTGATACCGTCATGATACGTCACACCATATGCTTGAGCATTTCTCCATAATCGAAGATAGTACATTAGGAATTCCCTAAGTCTTCTCCACAACACATCCGACTTTCTCGATATAGGCGCACGGTTTCTTGGGAGTAGGGTTTGGTCCAATCCTTCTTCTAGCCATATAACGCATTCCTCCATACGCCATAGACAAAACTAACATAAGTCGAACTAAACATTATCGATAAGCGGATAAGATAACTTAAGCAGTTTGTTTAAATAACTAGGATAATGGACAATCTACAAAGTAGATAGACAACCCAAACATATCGATGAGCAGATAAATGTTATAGGAAACACATATCGTAGTTTTCTTATCCTCTTGGAAAACTTATTATTTAACACTCGAGGTTTATAATATATTATAAGATTTTTATACTAGTCTACAACTCAAACTAACTTTCTAGAGACTTTCGTGAATTCTGGAGAAAGAAATAGAGTTTCAGTCCTTCATAACAAATGAAGTTCAGTGTTTCAGGGTTCTCGGTGAAAACCATGCGCAAATCGGAGTCTAACGAAGAGAGCGAGCTAAAACAAAATTACTGCGCAATGCAGAAAAATTACATGCTCGTGACAAAATACGAGGTAATGCCGACACGAGTCGTGCATGCCGTTGCCGATGTCGAAGTCGAAGTTGTAGTCGTAATCATGGCGTCGGCGTCGTTCATTCCATACATTGAGATCGTACTTCATCCTTCGCATTCGTCTTCTTCCTCGAAGCTCGTAGTTACCATTACTTTTCGTTGGTCATGTCGTTCTCTTATTCTTACATGGGAATGAAATTCGTACTTCTCGTTCTTTTACAATATGTGATCATGCTTCCTATATCGACTATGTTCTTCTCAAGATAACATATCATTTGTCATAGTTGATTTTTGAGATTCATAGTTTAAATGATAACATAATCAATTCATACATGTATATCAATTTGTATTCATCCTTTCAACATTAATCATCTAATTTCCAATCAAACATATACATTTATCCAAAATTTTGTTTACTTATCATAACTGCTTTTTGATTTCAAAATCAAGTTTGAAATTTTTCTTATTCATAGTTTTCATTTATTTCAATAATAATAAGTTTTGAAAATTTCATTCTCGTAGCTTATTTTTCAATTGAATATCATAACATTCCTTTCCTTTTCCTTCACTAATGATTCGATCGATTCATCATTTAAACTTTTCATTTCATGAATCTAAAAGAAAATCATTTACCTTGTCCGGTTGGTTGAATGTGATGGAGTGTTGAGTATAGTCGGTGATTTCTAGAAGTCTAGTGACTCGATCTAGACTCAACTTTTGAAAGAAAAGTTTGGTTTCAAAAATGAACTACTCGATACCACTCTGTCACGACCCCACCCTAAAAGCGGTTGGAGGGAACAATTGAAGGAATAGTATTTAGGGTTCATGAAATACTAATACGAGGATGTATACTATATGCAAAATAACATAGTATACCGGTGGTGAACCAATAGAACAAAGGAAATATAATGACACGAAGGACTTTAACGATTAATATCATCGGTTCACAGAAACATTGTTCAAAGCTGCGGCGGAAGTCATGTGAATACACGTGTGACGACGTGTACCCAAGTTTCTAACTTAACATACATAAACTTATCAAAAGTAGTCACGACTTCTCAACACCCTCCATGACATTTTCAACGACTCGACTGCGCATTTAAAACAAACATGCGGTGAGTACAAGAATGTACTCAATGGACTTATGCGAAAACATTTTATCGTATTTAAATTACTACGCCACATCATAGTAAGACATAAGGGTTTTATTTGAAATACCTTATGCTTAACAAAAATATTTCATCGGTTCTTAAACATTTGCTTGGCGAGCATTTTACTTGCATGTATGATCCATATCCTTATCCTTTCTTTATATCATTATCATTAACGCCGTAGAAGGAGGCCCCTCCTCGTCGCCGTGACCGGCCGTGGTGTCCTTACGACTCACGGTCACCATTAGGTGTACACGTTAATCTTAGCGGTATAAGCCTTGGCATAAGATCCGATATCGATTTCATTCATAAGTTGGGAGCTACCAACACGTTCACATTATAGCAATCAAGGATAGGATACATACATAAAACATAAACATTTTTGGCAGGTAATTGCTTAAACATTTTAACATCATTTCTTGATATCAGTAACATAAAAATTATTCACTCAGCAATTTATCACTTAAAAGTGTAGTAAAGCCCACCTGGACTATTCGATCGCCTTTATCTTGATTATTCTTCAACGTCCGGCCGTTGCGTCGTCCGCGCTTACGCAAAAGCGATGTTTGATGCGCCGTTCACGTTTTTCGAGACTTTTAAAGTCTAGCATAAACTTCGATATTCTATATCGATCTAAATTGAATTCTTTATCGAATTCAATACGCCGTTCAATCGTGTAATTAACATTTCTCGTATTTCGACAGAAACGAGATATGTTCGACAATTACCATTTTAACCTTTTTGGTAAGGTTCGGCGTATATTTCGTTTTTCGATTTAACGATTTCGATTCTGAAATCTTTTCTTACCAGCGAGACTTCATTACTCAATTGTCGTTTCTACGCGTATTAGTGTATTTATCGAGCGTATTTCATACGTTGATTTCAAAAGTCGATAATTTTGACTTTTATTAGTAAATTCTTTACTAATTTATATTTTAATCTTTAATTTCATATAAATTAATTTCTAATTGATTTATTTTGCTAAATTCTTATTATTACTATTTTTTTTAAATATGTTTTGAAGATAACTTCTAAACATATAATACATCATTATTTTTAACATTTAAGGTTTAAAATCCTTAATACTTTTAATATAGCTCTCGGCTATTTAATAATATAATATTCAATTATCTTTCAAATTTTCTTCTAATTTTACATAGTGTACTATATTATCATAGTATCACTAATATGTATTAATTATTAACTATAGAAAATTTTTGTATATTATAATTAATTTCAAATTCACGGTTTCTTCAAACTTGTCCAAATAATTCTTGAAAAATCTAATTATTTAGTATATAGTCTCAACATCAATCCATAACATATTTATAACATATAGTCCATCATATTTAATTTCTACATCGTTAAATCAAGGTTCATGGTTTGGTTCTTAACATACATGCACCAAACATTTTATAAAATTCTAACAAAATTACACCATGCTTATACATTATAGTATCACAATATTACATCATAGTTTTCATTAAAACAACTTAATCATCATCAAATTTGAGCCTTGAAGCTTTCGGCCCTTTTGAAAAATTTGAACAATTAATTTCCAAAAATTCTAGTAAAATCATAGAGTACATAGTTTAGGTCTAGATTAACTATATGTCATTGCATGCCTTAAATAAAATTATACATCAACATAGAAATTTTTATAATTTCGGTAATTTTCAAAAATATAGCATAGGATTTTATTTTTTTAAAATTCTAATAAATTGCTATGAACTCTTATAACACCATATATCGATAATTCATGCTCAAATAAATTCTAAAATTTTCGATCATCATATAAATTTCATAACATCTTCAAATTAATTTTCTAAATATGATTTATGTTTCTATTCATCATGCTACACATTATTGATGCATAACTTATCATAGGTTAGCAAATTTTTTGAAATTAAACATACATGCATAACATTTTGAAATTAAGAACACTTACCTATTCATAAGTCAAACTTAACATGCATTAACTAAATATTACCATCAACAATCACTAAGAACATAAGCATTAGAAATTTTTCACAACCAAGAACACTAAGAACATTCATATTTTCCTTAGCTTAGCTTTCGAATTTTTCATAGAAAACTCATATATAATCGAAACCTTGCTCAATTCCTCACCTTTCTATGGTATGAATATATGGTAGAAGGGTTATAGGCTAAGCTTTGGTGAAGATAGAAGAAGAATTTTCAAGGCTTTTTAAAAGAGAGGCTTTCGACTTTTTTAAAATTTGGAGAGGAAAATGGCTTTGAAAGAGAAAGAAGAGTGTTGGTGTTTTGTGTTCAAGACTTGAGTGAGCGTGGAATGAGAAAAAGAAAATAAATCCTACCCCTTTGTGTCTCTCTCACTCTCGGCCTTCTCTTGCTTTTGGAGAGGAAAATGGTTGTGTATTTTTTCCAAGACTTGGTGGTGTGATTGTGAGAATAAAAGCGAAATTCCTCCTTATACCCCTCAACCTCTCGGTTCTCACATGCAAATGGAAGGAAATAGAAGACTTTGTGTAGTTAATGGACTATGACTCACTAATGAGTCATGAGATGAATTAATGCCTCTTACACTTTGTTGGCCATTGAATCACTCCAAGCCATGCATTTTTGGAGCAAGAGCGGTGACTCTTTGGTGAACAAATGAATAATTTTATTTTGTGTTTAAATGTTGTTATACTAGATACTATATATTAGTTAAAATACATTCTTCCATGTATATTATACCTTCCTTGATTATACTATGTTAGTATGTAACATAGATACAATTTATATAATTAATATGTAACTTAACAAAGTGTATACCAAAGTGATGTGCAATATGTTATTTATAACATAAGGTTTCGACTTTTATTAGTCTCAATTGATACATATTTTATTTTCATGTTATTTATAGGTATATATATCATAACATATGGTTTAGATAATAAATTATATCATAGGAAAATTTATTGGTATCATTTTGTATAAGAAAACCTAATTTTGAATTAGGGTTTTGAAAATTAACATTTAATCACTATTTTAATCCTTAATGCTTTAGCATTGTTTTAATGTTAAACAATACTTTAATTACATATAATAATCATAGGAATTTAAATACTATAATTCCTTGATCATTAATATCATTTTCTATTCATCTCTAAGCGTTAACGTTTGAAGCGTCTCAACGTTAACTATCGAATCATCTCAAAATGATCGTAGTAATATCGTAATTACCTCGTTAAATTATTTCATTAATATTGGAATTTTTATCCTAAGCTCCGTTGCTTAGTGAATTTCTGAATTAAACTTATCGTAAGTAGGCGTTAATTTCTTGGGATATTACAGTTGATGAGATATAAAAGTTTCTGGTGAGACAACTTGAGGACGAGTTGTCGGTATAGGCTGCGGTATAGATAAGAAGTGACTTGACTTAGTTACTTGTCTATGTCTTGTATGCGTCGGCGTATTGAAGGATCACGATGAGATGTGTTCTTCATCTCGACCGTCGTGAAGAACCAAGATCTCGGTGACTTACGATGATCTAAACCTCGATAAGGTATTAGGTGAGTATGAGTTCGCGACCATCACTTTGACTTGTTATGGGTGAGGTTATATGTTCTAACCCAAATTCTCCGCATCTTGGGTGGTGGCGATCTTGTATGTCACGCTAGTTATCGTGTCGAGTCACCGTATCCGTTTAGGATGATGGCGTCCCTTAAGGGCTCAATAGGTTTATTGTACTAAACCCTGCGCAGTTGAGTTAGCTCAAGTACAATAATAAGGTTGAGTGGTACTACTTAAGGAATTAAAGATATTAATTTTTAAGCGATCGAGAATGCTATAAATAATTAATGGACGTTCGATATCTTAAATACGGGGATTCGTAATATCTAAGTGCAAGCCCGACTTAACTTCGGTAATAAAGGGTAAGTCGACATTTATTCTCTAGTGGCATGAATGAATGTTTATAAATTAATTTATGTTACGGTGAACATAAGATAATTAATTATTTGAGGCCCATCTTTATTCCTTGCATTTGATCCACAGGTGGCCCATCCGGGCCGCTGCTCAAGAAAATCGGTGCCCCATAGATCTCTAAGGATAGATTTTATTCTCTTTATCCTATAAGGATATTATTATATTTATGGGATATGCATGGATCATTTCCTTATGGGATTATGGTAATGCATTATAAATATAAGGTAAGAGATAAAGTCTAGGTTAATCCTCAATTACACAAGCATTATTTTTGTGCATCTCTAGTGTGAGATTAGAGAGGATTCTCGAAAATTGTGAGAGAGCTTGAGGGTGATTTTCCGAAGCATTCTCCATAGATCGTCCTCACTCGACGTTGGAGATTGGGCAACTGGGATACAGTCCAGAAGGTCAAAGCACGAGTCTCGATCCGTTCATTCCGTTCGACCCTGACAGATCCAAAGGTAAACACGAGAAAAACCCCTACGTGTTGCAATTAATTAAATAGATGCATGCTAGGAATATAATCAATGTATGGTGAATTAAATATCCAAGATAGATCCTCGGGGCGAGGGCTAAACCTAGTTTTCCCTATAAATCTATTACATAGAATTGCAAAGTACAGATCTTTATAATCTTCGAAAATGGGCCTCGCGTGCACGGGCACGGACCTGATTCAAAAACCGGCCTCGCGTGCACGGGCACGGACCGGACTCGTCAAAAGCGATTCGGGTGGAAAAGCGGATTGGGCTCGGCCGAATCCACGCCCGCGTCCGCTGGCGCGCCGCACGCCTGCGTGCCGTCGCCGCACGCCGTGCGACCGGTTTTCCGTCGTCTCGATCTGGTCGCTTTCGTCTTCGTTTTACTTTTACATATAAGATTTATAGAAAAATAAATCTAATCTAACCACGGATTTTCTCGTGGTGAAAAACAAAATCCGACAAAATAAAACGAGCCACGATGAGCGACGGATCCAACAATTAATTAGCGCGCGTAATAATCAGCGTGAATTAATCCAGCAGAGCCGAGATATCGATCCCGTGCTCGATACCAATTGATGGGAAAACTAGGTTTAGCCATCTCCGAGGATCTATCTTGGATGTTTAATTCACCATACATTGATTATATACCTAGCATGCACCTAATTAATTGCAACACGTTGATGTTTTCTTGTGTTTACCTTTGAATCTGACGAAGCAGAATGGATCGAGACTCGTGCTTTGACCTTGTGGACTGTATCCCGGTTGCCCAATCTCCAATGTCGAGTGAGGACGATCTATAGAGAATGCTTCGGAAAATCACCCAATACTCTTGGCAAAATTTTCGAGAATCCTCTCTTGTGTCACACTAGAGATGCACGAAAATTATAAGGTTCAATTGTGAGGATTTACCTTGATTCTATCTCTTACCTTATATTTATAATGCACTACCTTAATCCCATATGGAAATTACCATAATCCCATATGAAAATTACCATAATCCTATATGGAAATTACCATAATCCCATATGGAAATTACCATAATCCCATATGGAAATTACCATAATCCTATATGGAAATGATTATTACCATAATCCTATATGGAAAGGATCTATGCATATCCCATAAATATAATAATATCATTTTAGGATAAAGAGAATCAAATCATTACCTTGTAGAGAGAGAGGCGCGATTTCCATACTTAGCTACGGGTCTGGATGGGCGGCCGAGGATCAAATGCGAGGAATAAAGATGGACCTCAAATAAATTAATTATCTTATGTTCACCTGAACATAAATTAATTTATAAACATTTATTCATGCCACTAGAGAACAAATCTTGACTTACCCTTTATTACGAAGTTGAGTCGGGCTTGACTTTGACATTACTTAATCCCGTATTTAAGATATCGAACGTCCATTAATTATTTAGAGCATTCGATCGCTTAAAATAATTAATATCTTCATTTCTTAAGTAGTACCACTCAACCTTATTATTGTACTTGAGCTAACTCAACTCGCATGGTTTAGTACAATAAACCTTTTGAGCTCCTTAAGGGACGTCATCATCCTAAGCGGATACGGTGACTCGATACAAATAACTAGCATGACATACAAGCACCGCCACCACCCAAGATGCGGAGAATATTGGGTTAGAACATATAACCTCACCCATAACAAGTCAAAGTGATGGTCAAGAACTCATACTCATCTAATACCTTATCGAGATTTAGATCATCGTAAGTCACCGAGATCTAGGTTCATCACTACGGTCGATAGAAGAACTCATCTCACTATGATCCTTGATACGTCAAAGACGCATCAAAGATAGACAAGTAACCAAGTCAAGTCACTTCTTATCTATATGCAGCCTATACCGACAACTCGTCCTCAAGTTGTCTCGGTGTGAAACTTTTATATCTCATTAAGCTTGACCAATCATACGGACTTCGTGATCTTCACACACCGTATGATCTAACTTATATATGAGATAAGGGGACACGATATATGCAATCAAGTAATCAAATCAGATAGGAGATTGTAATAGTGGTAATAGGAAACATTGTATACAAGCTCAACCAAAACTGCTTTCAGTTTACAAATCCAACACCCCAGCCCCGCAGTGAGTCCGCAGCCGGCCCAACCATTGAAAAGCCCGAGGTGGGAGGCGGCTATGGTGACCATGCCGAAGTGCTCCGGTTGCTTGGTCCGGCCACGATGGGAGCAACCAGGGGTCGATCGTCGGCAGGTGCGAGGCGCCCGAGGACCTCAGGTCGGCAAGGAAGGACGGCAGGTCGGGGCGGGTCGTAACCTCGCCAGCGACGAGCTCGAGGGGCAAGTCAAACCTCGGTCCGGGTGCCCTTCGGGCCGGGATTCCGGAGTGCTTCGTGTCGGGGCCCATCTGCGCCTGTTCAAAGTGCGGCTGGAGTAGGCCGTGGTGGCGCCGACCTCATCGACTGGGTGGAAGGCACCGAGTTCATCCCGGGTGTTCATCGCCGACCCGGGGATTTTATCTCGAACTGTTGTAGCTTCAGTGAGACTTGGCGAAGTGGAGCTCGGAAGCCGGAGTGACTTGTATATAGCTTAGGACTCGGTGTATAGTAGTGAATGTATTTAGGCTTTTTTTACCGAAGTGTATATTTTCCCCCTAAGGAGGTACAAACATAGCTTAGGACTTGGTTTTAGTAGTAAATTTATTCATCTGCTGCATCAAGTGTATATCTTCCCAAATAAAGGGTATAAATTGACGAGATCCGATCGGGACGTCGTTTGCATGTAGATGTTCAATTTACTGAGTTATCTGTATGCATTGCATGTAGACGTTCAAATTAATGAGTTGTCTGTATGCTTTGCACGTAGACGTTCAAGTTCATGAGGTATCTGTATGTGCCATCTTCGCAAGTGCGTCCCCTTTTGAAGGTTAATTGTGGTTTATCTGAATGGATGTTCACATAGATATGAGATGAGACGAAGTGAAATACTCATTAGAAAAACAAATGTTTTATTGAATAAGTAAATAACATCGCACTTTGGCAAAGCGAAAAGAGGGCTAACATGATGCCGATCTGAAATCAAAGCTATGTAAAATACCTCCTCAAATGGGTGATATGCCAAGTTCGGGGAATAAGTGCACCGGATAGGTGAGCAAGTTTATAGGCCCCTTTGCCGAGGTCCTCGTGAACGCGGTATGGACCTTCCCATGTCGGATCTAACTTGTTAAGATGCTCGGCTCTACTGGCTTCATTATTTCGTAGGACGAGGTCGCTTACTTGGAGTGTGGAGGCTTTTACCCTCTTGTTGTAGTACCTTGCGACCTGGCACTTGTACTTAGCTTCATTTATGAAGGCGAGCTCGCGTTTTTCCTCTAGAGCATCAAGGTTGACCCGTAGGTCTTCCTCGCCGTTACCGTCTTTGGTCGAAGTGAAGAGACGCGGGCTCGGTGCACCGATCTCGGTGGGTATGATGACCTCGGTCCCATAGACTAAGGCGAAGGGGTTTCTCCGCGAAGTCCGAGGTGTTGTTCAGCAGGACCAGAGGACTTGAGGAGATTTTCGACCCAATCACATTTAGCTCGGTCTAACCTCTTTTTCAATCCTTATGCGATCGTGCGGTTCGTCACCCTCGGTCGACCATTCGGCGCGTGGGTGTGCGATCGAGGTGAAATGTTGCTTAACTGGAGCTCATCACACCATTCTTTGAAGTTTTGTCGACTAACCGGGTGCCGTTGTCGAGATCAAAACATGCGGTATGCCAAGCGGCAAACTATGTTTTCCACACGAATGTCGAATCCTTCTACTCGTGAGGCTCGAAAGTGGCTCCGCTCGACCCGTTTGTGAAGTAGTCTATAGCTACGACCAAGCATCGGCGACACGGTGCTCATCGAAGGGCCAACGATGTCGATTCCCCATTGCATGAAAGGCCAAGGACTCAAGGCTACTAAGGTCGGTCGAGGTAGCTGACTTGAGCGTGGCGTGAAGCTAACGCCGGCACTTTTGACGAGCTCACCGAATCTTGGATGAGGTGGGCCGAGAATACCCCGACCTTAGTGTCTTCTTTGAGAGAGCTCGTGATCCGATGTGGCTTCCGCAAGATCCCATGTGAATCTCGCTTAGCACGTAATCCGCCTCTTCCGCCCAAGGCACCTCGGAGTGGTCAAGGTAGGATTTCTGTAGAGTGCCTTCATGCATGAGGTACTTTTGGGATTTGACCATCATCTTTTTGGCCTCGTGCCGATCCTGAGGTAGTGCACCTTCTTCTAGGTATGCCTTTATGGGAGACATCCAGTTCGGCTCTATCTCAGTGATAATGCCGACGTGGGACTCCGCAATGCTTCTGGAATGAACTTCCTCCATTGGAGGATTTGTTGATGACGAAGCCAACTTACTGAGGATGTCACCGATCGTTCTTCCTCGTGGAATACGATAAATTGCGGAATACACGAATGAAGTAAGCATCTCATTTCCTTCTCAGGTATTGCTTCATCCGATCCTCCTCGCCTCGATTTGCCTAGGACACGGTTTACCTAGACTTGGGAATCTCCAAGATCCGGATCTTTTCCACTTTCAATTCGCTGCGGCGGAGTCCCGAGATCGGTGCCAGTACTCCACCGTTGTTTGTGGTGGGAAGGTGGCAAAGTGAATAGGTCACTTCTTGTTTGTCGGGGGCGAGGAGGGATGCCGCTCCGCTACCGCAGTTTGCATGAAGCCCCGCCCACGTACATCTGCCAACAGTCATCAGGTGGGTTAAGGGCAGGTTCCTCCGTCGTAAGGGTGGAGGTCGGAGTGGCCTCTTTGGTAGGATCGACCTCGATAAATTTGGCCTCTACCAGAAATCGTGAGGGCTTGCCCTTTTATGGCCGGCCCGGGAGTATGAAATGTCATGCTCACGAGCTCCAAAGTGCCCACTGGTTGCTCGTCCGGATGACTCAGTTTTGACAAAACTTGTCTCGGTGGTAAGTCACCAAGACTGGATGGAATGGGCTTGAAAGTAAGGTCGGAGGCGTCGCCATGTTCACCGATGCCAACGCTATCTTTTCGAGGCTGGTGTACCTCGTCTCTGGTCCTTTGAGAGCTCGGCTGATAAAGTAGATGGGGAGTTGTCGTCCGATCTCATCTCGCACCAATACCACACTGATTGCCTCATCCGAGGTGGCCAAATATAAAGAAAGAAGCTCGCCTTCTTTCGAGGCGATCAGGGTGGGCAGGTCGGCGAGATACTCTTTCAGCTGTGTGAAGGCGACGTGGTGTTCTTCCCACCAGGCGAAGTCCGGAGCTCTCCTTAAGATCTTGAAGAAGGGTAGCTACTTCAGAAATTTCTAGATGGGAATCCATCGAGGCGCCTGACATCCGTGAGTTTGTGGATCTCACGGATTGTTTTGATACTGCATGTCAAGTACCGTTTGACCTTAGTGGGATTCGCTTCAAGCCTTCTCGAGAAACCCAACATCCCGTGAATTTCCCGTTTTCACCGAATGTGCACTTTTGGGGTTGAGCTTGAGGTTGACCGACACGAGGAGGCGGAGGATAGTTACGAGGTCGTCGGCGCGACTTTCAATTTTTTACTTTGACCACGATATCATCGACGAGACCTCAAGATCTTCCCTATATGATCTTTGAATATAGCGCCCACCATCCTCCGGTAGGTAGCTCGGCTGTTTTCGGTCGAAGGCATTTTTCGATCTGCGAAGATACCAAGTCGTTGATGAACACCGTCTTTGGAGCATCCTCCGGCTCATCGGGACTTGGTGGTACCCCAGTATAGATCCAGAAACTAAGATCTCGTGGCTCACCGTCTCTCCACCTTCTTGTCAATATCGGGAGGGTAGCAATCTTTTGGGCAGTGTTTGTTGAGGTCGGTATAGTCGACACACATGCGCCACCCTCCTCCTGGCTTTCGGACCACAACTGGATTAGCCATCCAGGTCGGGTATTTAACCTCGAACAGGATCTTGGCCTCCCGGAGTTGAGTCACCTCGTCTCTTATGACCTGGCTGCGCTCTGCCGCGAAACCTCTCTTCTTCTGCCGAACCGGTTTGGTAGTCGGGTCGATGTTGAGGCGATGAGTGATGAGCTCGGGTGACACTCCGGTCATGTCGAGTGGGGACCACGCGAACACGTCCCTGTATTCCCTTAGAAGCTGTATGACATCTTTGTTGAATATCGATTGGACCACAGGTGCCGACCTTGACGACTTTAGAGGGGTCATCGTCGCATAGTTGAAGGTTCTCGATCAGTCGTCCGGGGTATCGACTCGAGGTTACGTAATTACTAGGCCTGAGGTAAGTCCACATCTTGGGTTGAGACTCATAGGCATTCTTTGGCTGCCGTTTGGTCACCCTGGATGCTTAGCACTCCCACTGGGTGGGTATCTTGACGGTGAGGTGGTACACCGAGCAGACGGCTTTGGTGGCGTATAGCCAGTCTCTTCCCAGAATGATGTTGTATGGAGAAGGAGCTCGGACCAAGAAAAACCGAATGGCCTTGGTGACCGATCCGGGAGCACGGTCTACTGAGAACGGGCGGTAATGACGCCCCGGGTTGGACCGCCTCCCGAGTGAAGCTCGCGGTGGGATGGTGCGGGATGTATTTCAATCCTCCGACCGAGTTTATCCAGCAGCTACGAAAGATGATCCGACGGAGGCACCAATGTCGATGTAGACCCGGTGGGCGTTCTTGCCGCCCACCACGGCTTGTATGGTGATGGCATCACGGTGGGGCATGATCTTGGGCACTGGTCGTCTTTGAGAACACAATGTTCTCACCGTCCCGAGTCGCTTATTTTCGGCTCCCGGGGACCGACCTCCGAGCTTCATTTTTCAACGACGACTCGCTCGTTCCTACGGGCGTCCGGTAATGGCGTAGACCGCTCCATCGCATTGGGACCTTCATCCTCATCGCCTTCGAGGTTGGGTCGTCGTCGAGGTCGGCCCGCATTTGTTGCCACCTCTATTCTTTCTCTCTCAGGCTTGTTCCCGGCCCAGTCGGCCGAGGTATTTCTTAAGCTTCCTCCTTCGACGAGCTCGTCGATCCACGAGCCCAAGTTTACGCAATCTTGGTATTGTGACCATACCCGGTGATAGTCACAATACTTCTCCGTCGACCTCTTCTTGGATCCTCCTTTCATAGGAGGGCTTCGGAAGAGCTCGGTGGAGCTCAAATATCTCGCCCTCGACTTGAGCGGACGAGGCGTTGCCGCTGTGGTTTGGCCGAGGTCTAGCACGGACTCGATCGGGCCCTTCGATCCTCTCGAAGGCACTTGGCGATCACGCCTCGACCTCGGTCATCTGGCTTCTTTCTTTCAACCCTCTGCTCATCCCAGATCTCTCTTTTCTTCCGATCTGACTCGTCTCCTTTGACATAGTTGTCGACCAGGGTCCAGAGGCGACTAGCCGTCTTCGGCTTTTCCCGGGTGATCTCTTTATTCAGTGCGCCAGGTCTGATCCCGTTCTTGAACGCATTGATGATGTAGAGATCGTTACTCTCATCAATTTTGAGAGACTCCTTGATGAACCTCGAGATGAAGTTCGACATCGTCTCGTCCCGTCCTTGGCGGATGGTGAGCAGGTCGGACGAAGGCTGCTGAGGTGGCATCTTCCGGTAAGCGCCACTTAAACCGATCCATGAGATCCTCAAGCGGTGTATCTTCATTTTGGCGGGCGAGGTGACCAACGTCGGGCGTTGGAGATCAAGACCTCGGGAAGATTTTGCACATATGAAAATCTTTCATTCCTCGATTCGCCATGTTAGTGGTGTGGCGAAAAGGAAGTCGGAGGGTCCCCAATACCATCGTGGCGGCGATGTTGGGTGCCTGTATCGGCGGGCAGGCGTGTCCAAAATTTCTCTAGAAAGGAGATGATTCTCCGCATCGGTCGAACCCCGGAGATCATTGTCATCTCTCTCTGGAGGGTGGGAGACCGTAACGGTGTTCATCGCTCTTCGAGGGAGTTCGCCCGCCTCTCTCTTCCGTCCCGCCGCCCTCAGGCGCGTGCGAGGTGGTGGCGACTCGCTGGCGTGCGGGGCGAATGGTTGCAACCATCCCGGCGAGGTGATTGACTTGGGCGGCGGGCGATGTACGCGTTCTCGGTTGTTGCCCGAGGTGGCGTTGATCACGGTGGGGCGAACGACCCCGGGCGCCCGTAACCACCAGTTCGGGTGCTCTTGAGGTGCCCGCTCCGTTTGTCCTCTGGTTGAGGAAATTCTGGAATTGGCCGAGATTTGCGTTGAGGAACTCGGACACTGCACGGCCGAGGACCTCATGAGATCGGTGAACCGCCTGTTCACTGGTATTGAGGTCGGCATCTTCCTCTTCGTTAGGGCGGCGATCCTGAGGGTGTATAGGAATGTTCTCCATGTAACCTCGGGTGTGTTGCGTGGTGGCGCCCGCGATCCCTTTCGCGGCGTGTGACTACCCGATCATCCTCGGCGGTTGTTGCCGGCAATGCCCGGCAAAGAAGCCAGACGAAGTTCTTGCCATTGAGTTGTAGGAAAGCGAAGCTTTTGTTCAAAATTTTCCCACGACGGCGCCAATGATAAATCTAGTGTATGTAAATATCGAGATTTAAGAAAAGCGATAAAGAACACAAGAGTTTTTACGTGGTTCGATCCGTAAAGAGATCTACGTCCACGGAGGTGATGATCCTCAATACTTTCACTATAATCGGATTACAATGAGTATATCTAAAAGCTCTAGTATTCTATAAGTTGCTAACCCTTCTACCGTCGATTTAACCTCTATTTATACATGTTTATGGATCTTGTAGCGAATTCCTTAATTTGTGGGATCACGATCTCCTTCCATAACTCGACCACGATCCGCGCTTTGACTTGGTCTTGATTAGGGTTTAGACAGCTGGACCTCAGCTTAACCGTGGGGCGTTATTAGGTCTCACTGCTTGGACTTGCCAAGTGGGCTCGAGCGGTTGGGCCATATCCCATCAACTCACAAATCACAATTAGGCCACATTAAGCTCTTTTGCTTTTGTTACTTAGCTATCGATTTCTTTTTCCTTTTTTTTTGTTATTTCAACTTTCTTCTATTTTTTAGTCTATCACTTCAACTTATTTTTCATTTATTAGTTCTGTCACCAGATACAATCCGAATTATCTTTATGCTTTTTTCTTTTGGTTGAACTTTTGGGACATATAATCCCTTTGCCCCTTGGCTTTTCCGACGATACGAACACATTTAAGTAATTATCGTTCTGTAAGACCATAATGATGATGCAATTTTTGTTTTTCTTTTAGGCGAATACGATATTGAGATTTTTTCCCAGAACGCGATTGGTTTTTTAAGTTTAAATATATAGGAAATATGTTTTGGTTCTTTGAAAGTTGAACAGGAATATAAAAAAAATAGAGCTAGAAAAATGAAAAAAAAAAACTGAGGCGATAGAATTGAATAAACAAAACATAAGTGGACATTTACATTCTTTAGTAATATCAAATGTTTTTTTAGAATAAAGGAGGCTGATGTGAGAACGTACCTAACTGACGGACCAAAATAAAAATATTTTTATTTAAGGATACTATAAAAATGATCAAACACATTAATATTTAACTTTCTTTTTCAGTTTTTCTCATTTAATTGGAACTTGGTATCAAAAGTATATCAAAATGGACAGTTTTTCCTGTTCAGGAATATGCTGCTGACTGAATAATATATCACGCAAACAATAGATAATTTATTCATTCTTTTGATTTTCATTTCAATTCTAGAAAATGTAACAAAAAAAACTCTATATGAAATCAAATTTGCAATTTTCAATGGATAATGTACAATAACAACAAAAGGTGGATTTAAAGAAGAGGGCAGAATAAAGGAGAAAGAAAGATAAAGGTTATAAACTACATGCATATATTACCATCTTTACTGACACTTTTCGCATCAAAGAGAAAAGTGAAGCTCATACTTCTCTTACAACACAAACCGACACACACTCACACAAACAAACAACTCTCTGCCATTAAATGGATACCTTCAACTCTCGGAGATTTCTGCAGCATGAGGACTAATGCTCTGCGAGGCCTTAGCCGCCGTCGAATCTCCTTCATTCGGTGCAACTTCCGAAACCATGGATGCCTTGGAGGTCAGAGTAGGGGTACTGGTACCAGAGAGACGATCATCGGCCTGCTTTGGCCGATTCAAGGAATGGCAATGCGGGCAGTAATAAGTGATATACGGGAAGTCCTCTTTCCTCGCCAGCCCTACAAATGCAAGCAGATATAGTGTATTCACCTTGCGGATTCGATTCATTTAGATAGGTGTACAAGTATTCCATTTACCGTTGTGCATATGGCAGTTTCCACATATAAGAGCATAAGATTGGGTAGGATCCTCTCCCACGAGCAATGCAGCAAGTTGAGCAATCCAACCTCCGTCTTGTGTGTTTAGGCCTGATTGAGGATGATGCTCGACAACCATCGGATGTTGCGGAGACATGCTTAAACCCTCGACCCCGGATGTGGTAAGCATAGCTTCTTCGGGACTATCGGTGAATTCACTTTCCATGCTGTAGGTTCTTGAGTGGGGCTGCTTTCTATTCCGTAGTCCAGTAGTAGCTGCAACTTCCACATCGTTACTCTTTCCGGCAGCGGCAATGAGGTTAGAATCTTCTCCCAGATATACTTTCAGGCCGGAATCCGCACCCAACTTGGAAGCCAGTACAGAGGCGGCTGCTGCCTTGGCTGCTGGGTCAGGGTCGTACCTCTGCACTGGAGACTCCATGTAAGAATCTAATAAATCTTGTCGATAATCATGGGGACCTCCCTCGAACTTTGGAGAGATACAACACACCGTTTGTGTGGTAGAGTGATCCACCACACTTTAATGGATTGAATAATTTTGAACTTGTTTGATTGTCTAATCCATCAAATACTCAATCATATCAATCTAAACTGTTATCCAAGTAAACGCCCACTTTCAGTATCAGAATAATATATCTACCCCCCATGTTGTCTGTACTATCTACCAAATGAGCATAAAAGAATGCTAGCTAGCTTTCACTCCTTACCTGTATTAGCTGTTGAGTTGTGTAGTAATTTGTTTTTTCTTTCAGCTCATTGATTTTTGCCTGTCTCTCGGCCCGAAGGTTTTCCAAAGTTTTGTGGTCCTTGCTATCACCTGTACATAAGATTTCCCAAAATTGTAAAGTTTTGAAAAAAGGAGATCTATCAATTGTTTGACACCAAATACAGAAAACATAATTGTGATTCATTTGGGAATTTTATAGCCATTTTAATGAACTAATTAATGTCCTTGGAAAGAAGAGCAACCCTATTATTCCATTAATCTTCTCAGGTGATAAGAGCAGAAATTGAGAAGAAGATAATCAAACGGGAAAAACTTCCGTCTGCCAAGCCAAGCGGCTCCTAATCAATTAATTCCAAAGATAATCCCAAAACCCTAATTAAACAACTTAAATACTAGATAAACCTTCCTACCAAAAATAGCAATCTAATAATTAAAAGTAACTGAAATAACAAGGCCCATGACAAGGCCTAAGCCCGTCCCCTGCGACGATAAACCAGCAGCTGCCGAGGTCCAGCCACTTCCTCCAACACCTCGCCTCCTTCGCTTCTCGCTCTCTATCAACTCCTTCCCTTCGAAACAACCTTGTCCCCAAGGTTGAAACTGAAACCGCCTCACAAACTCCTCTACCTCCACCCAAGTAGCGTCGTCCGCGGTTGCCCGACCCATCGACCAAAATCTGCTCCACATCGCCCCCTTCTACGGCACATTACACGCCGCTAAAATGAGTTCCGGTTCAAACACGGGGCTTATGGCGCGCCAAACTATCCGCAACTCATTCTCCACGGATGCTCTCCTACCACTCAACGGAGCCGAGACACATGGAACACGGATGAATCTTGCTAGATGCCGCAGAGTCAATCGATAAGTCAGAGGACCCACACGACCCTCAACAGCAAAAGGCCCATAGAATTTGGCGGCCAATTTGTGATGGGCTTGCCGAGTAAGTGACGATTGTCTATGGGGTCTCACCTTCAAAAAGACCCGATCTCCCACGGCGAACTCAACCTCACGTCTATGCCGGTTAGCATACTTCACCATTTGCTATTGGGCTCGCTCCAAATTCCTCTTAAGCCGACGCAACGTCACATCCCTGCTTCCCAACAAATCAGCGACCGCAGCCACCTGACATTCCCCCGGCAAAAATCGACGGATAGAGGGTGGTGCCCTACCGTACACCACTTCAAAAGGAGAAACCCGAGCAGTATGTCGATATGCCGATTGTACCAATATTCAGCCGGGAAGCCAACGCAACCACCGCTGGGTTGTTCACAAGTAAAGCAACGTAAATATGTCTCCACAACTCGATTTAACACTTGACCGCCGCCGAGTCTCGGGTGGTATCTTTGAATCAATTTCAACTTAGTCCTGCACGGAGAGAACATCTCCTTCCAAAATGCACTCACGAACACCGGATCTCGGTCACTAACAATGGAACGAGGAATTCCATGTAATCGCACCACCTCTCGAGTGAACAACTCCGCCACCCCTTGCTATTATTGGAGGTTTAAGCGCCACAAATGGCCATACTTTGAAAGCCTATCCACCACCACCATAATCACCGAATAACCACGACTTGGGTGACAAGTGATAAAATCCATTGAAACATCTTCCCATATCAACTCGGAATAGCAACTACCGTAATGAGACCGGTGGTGACATAGCCTCATACTTCGCTTTCGACACACCGACATCATGCACATAACCCCGCACTCGTGAAACATTCCTTCCAATAAACACTCATGGCCAACCGTCAGAAGTCCTCAATGCTCCAAAGATGCCCCAGTGGGAGTATTATGAAACTCATGAAGAAGTCGGGAATCCACCCCGAGTCGGAGCTAGACTAAACGGCCCTTATAAAAAGCAGTTGCTCACCCCACAACTCAAACCCAACTCGCTGCCGGGCTGTTCCGCTGTGGCTCGAACAATGCTCTTTATGTACTGTCGATCTGTTGCTCATGTAGGACATCCTGTAGTTCCAACCACTCTGGCCCACTGAGGCCGCCAATATCCCTCCTCATCGCGCCTAGATAAGGCGTCACGCCGAGTTGGATGCCCTCGTCTTGTACTCAATTACAAAATCATACCCCAACAACTTAGCTACCCAAATCTTTGTGCGGAGTCGCTATCTTTTGAGGCGAGAGATCTTGAGCTATGGTGGTCGGTCGAACTACGAATCTCCTCCCCATTAAATACGGACGCCTTGTGTTGCACGGCCATCACCGATCCATCATTTCCGCCAGACGCTAATTTGACTTGTGTGCTCTCGGATAGAGATTTGCTAAAATAAGCGATAGGTCGCCGGTCTTGCATCGTAGCAGTGCCGACTCCTCCCCGATGCATCACATTCCACCACGAATTGATGATGGAAGTTAGGCATCGTAAGAACGGAGCTTCATGGCGCCTCTTGATCCGCCAAGGCCTCCTCCACCGTCTTTGGCCACTCAAACTTAGCGGGGCTGATTTTTCAAGAACGCCGTGAGGGCCTCGCAATGAGACCATAATCTTTAACAAACCGTCTGTAGTAACCCGTCAAGCCCAGGAATCCGCGCACCTCACGTGTCAATCGCGGTTGTGGCCAATCCACAACAGCACTTACCTTCGCAGGGTCCATCGCGACTCCTGCTTCAGAGATAATGTGACCTAGATATTCCACTGTCAAACAACCAAAGGCACACTTCTTGCGATTAGCCTTAAGTTGATTGCCTCGCGGAATCTGCAAAACCGTCTCCAAGTGCCTCCGGTGGTCCTCCCACGTATGGCTATAAATCAGGATGTCGTCAAAGAATACCAACACAAACTTTCGTAAGAAGGGTCGAAACAATTCATTCATCGTCGACTGAAAAGTAGCCGGGGCATTAGTCACCCAGAGGCATTACCAAAACTCGTAATGTCCACTATGCGTCCGAAATGTTGTCTTCGAACATCGGGTCACCACCAATCTGGTGATATCCTAACGAAGATCAATCTTAGAAGACCACAGCCCACCAACTCATCTAGATCTCTGTATCACCGAATGGGATATTTATCCGGACGATCACCTTATTCGACTCCTGTAGTCCACGAGAACCTCCAACTTTCATCCTTCTTTTAACCAACAATACTGGGCTCGAGAAGGACTCGAACTTGGTCGAATAATTCCGCCTAACGTGTCCGCCACTAACCGCTCAATCTCATCCTTCGACACGACCATATCTATAGGTCGACCGACACCGACCCGCACTCTGAGCCACAATTCGGTGGTCCGTGGCTCGATTGGGGCAGCCCTTGCGCTCTCCAAACACCTCGCTAAATTGTCAGAAACCCTCTATCCGGTCCACGTTGGTTTCATTAACTTAGCCGGTTTCGCTTCTAACATCATCCGCCTGTAATTCCACGTCTTGTGCGTGTACGAGTGCCGTATCCCTACCGCCTCGACATAGCGCGGATCACCCTGAAGAAAACATTCATCCCTTCCACTCAAACGACATGGTCATGTTTTCCCAATTAGTACGGACTTCACCTAGAGTTGCCACCACGCCACTCCCAAGATTATATCGACACCTCCCAACGCAAACACATGTGACCGCAATCACCTCGCAACCGGTAAAAAGCGACACCTCTACAAACCCTTCGGACTCTTGGCGCCGCCATCCCTAACTCACTCAAACTTGCTTGTTACGTCCGGTGCAATCTCGTTATGGGCACCAAGGAGGCGAGATAAAGTTATGGTGGCGCCACTATCAATTAACTTCTGTCACGGTGCGACCACGAGTCACTCCACTGAGCCTCATAGTGCGTGGGTGGAGATTCCCGCCATCGAGTATATCGGGAGGCCCCATTCTCCTCCCAGGTCCTTCTACCTTTTCACATGTTCTTCTTGTTTCATCTGCTTCCAAGATCTCTCGATGGTTGAAGGTCCGTAACTTCATCCTCCTCGCCCAACATAACTCTCAATTGTTTGGTGGGCGGTCATGTCCCGGTGTGTACGGCTTTTACATCGAAAACATAGTCCCCGCACGAGATCCACGAAATCCTGCGGAGACGCGGCGAATCTTGACCGGTCAGTAGTCGGCCCGAGGCGCCGATGATGCCGATGTGATCGGTCCGAGGCTTTGAAGAAACCCCAAAGATGGCTAACGATTCTTGGCGACCATCACGATCCCGAACCGGAGGTGAATGAGGTCTTGAGTACAATTAGGCGGGAGGTGCGGCTCAATTCCCCTACTCGCCGGACCCCGCATCGCAGCGCGATTATCTTCCACATCCTCGCAAGTTCCATTGCCGTCTCCAAATCCTCGGGCGTATAACCCGAGTGAGCTGCGGATCAAGTCGACAAGCCCTTCATGAAATAACCCGATAATGCTCATCATCGAGGCCCGGAACTTGGCCGCCAATTATACGAACAAGTCGATATAATCCTCCACCATCCTCGATCGTTTCACGCCGGCCGACGCCAAAGCGAGCTTCCTGAAGCGTGTATCGAATCTTGCGACCATTGCGTGAGAAAACTCTTCCTGTGTCGGCCCGCTTGCGGAACGTAGCCATGTCACCCAAGATATAGGTCGACTCTTCCATAGCCGCCATCGCCAATGCCACTTTCTCGCCCGCTCGTCTCGTGAATATCGAATGTTGGTTGGCACGAGCCAACCATCCAATCGGGTCGACCCGTTGAAGGTCGGTAATGCAGCGAGTTCGCCGTCCGCGTGGACGGATACGAGGCGGTCGATGCACCCTCCCGATCGACACCGAATCCCTCGATTGGTCGTCGCTGTTCGATCGCCGCCATTGGGCGCCGGTTTCGAGATTGCCCGCAGAGTTCGCTAAAGGCAACCGTGATTTCGCCAACGGGTATTCACCATCGCCAACCGTCCTTCATCTCGGTTTGCTCGATTTCAATTTTCTCCATTCTCTCGCTATTCGATCGTGTGTTGGTCATCGTGTGGGGACGGGATCCGCGGTCGGACCAAATTGATAAGAGCGTAAATTGAGAAGAAGATAATCAAACGGAAAAACTTCCGTCTCGCCAAGCCAAGCGGCTCCTAATCAATTAATTCCAAAGATAATCCCAAAAGCCTAATTAAACAACTTAAATACTAGATAAACCTTCCTACCAAAAATAGCAATCTAATAATTAAAAGTAATCGAAATAACAAGGCCCATGACAAGGCTAAGCCCGTCCCTCGCGACGATAAACCAAAGAATCGCCGAGGTCCGCCCACTTCCTCCAACACCTCGCCTCCTTCGCTCTCTCTCTCTATCATCGATTCAAGCATACATAAGCACCACGTGCTTGTTGTCATGGCCTTCTTGTCAGAAAAAACTTCACGACCAAAAAGCATTTTTTTAAAGCTTTTTTGAAGCTTCGCTCATATTGAAGAAGTTAATATAATAAGACTATGCAATTTCATATAACTGCATCAACAATCTTTGAAAAAAGTAAGTTGAAGTTGTTTTTGCATCAACTAATAATCCAAACAGAAAAACAAGCAAATAGCATAAACCAAAACTGGAAACAAATATCCATAGTCTATTACTGCCACACTGCAAATTTGGTGTTTCGGCAACATGTTCATATTTTGATAGGTACTATAAACTTGAGTTAAAGTCATTACAGAGAGCACTAAGAAACACTTACGCATCTTTGTGTAGCTTCTAAATGCTGAGTAGGTAATGAAAGATAATACTGGCAGCAGAAACATAGGTAAGACCCGCAATGCCCTTATATGCCAATTCAAGTCTAATGATCTTGTGGTCATTATGGCATAACCTACTGCAATTGCCTGGATAAAAAAGAGAAAGCTGGTAAAAACCGATTCTGTGGATCACTAATACTCAGGACCCAGACGAAGAGAATGACAACACCCCATTCATTTCAAACAGAAGCATTTGGATTAGCAATGCATTTTTCCAACAACAAATAGGTCAAGATCGAGTATGATTCTCTATTTTCTCTCTCTCAAACATACAGACACACATATCTTGGCACATATATATACATATTAAGCATATTTTCTAATTTAACGTGTCATAATTGATGCTTTTTTCATAAGAATATTTAATTTGATAATCCTTTGCAAAGCTAAGGTAGAGAGGAAGAATCAGGAGCAGTCCATTGGGATTAAAGGGGTACTTGATCTTCAGAGTTAACACATACAGGAGGACTCTGATTTTCAAACTAATGGAACAATAAAGTGCAGAAAACTATTTCTACCACAGATACAAAACCTGAGACTTAAACGAATATGTGTCCTTGTCAGTTGAAATCAACCACAGTTAATAATTGCTACAGGTGCAGGATCATAGAAGAGACCACATAAGACAAGCCAGAAATAGTAAAATAAGTCTCTAAATTAAGACCTATTTGGGCCTCAATTATTGAGGCTACACAGGGAGCTCCTGAATTGCAGATTCCGTTCACGCACATAAAGCTAAAGACAGTGGCAAGAAATTGCTCGCAACCCATTTTGCAAGACAAACATCTAGACGAGGGCACTCAGAACCTAATTTTGATATAAACCAGGACATCATCACATTTTCCAATCTTTTGAGTGAAGATTCTGTGCAGCCGTGCAGGTAATTTAGATGAAGAAAAAATGATTAAATGTAGGCTAAGTAAACTAAACGGCCACCAAATTATAAGTTTGTATAAGTGGCGAAAAACCGCAGACATAAACTACATGGAAGAGTAGATCTTATGGGTACAAGACAGTGATAAATAAAAACATAGACTACCATTTACAAACAATAGCAACATATGGAACAGAGACATTACTTGCTAAATATTACAAAAGGGAATTTAGTAACTACCCTATCATGAGCGAACTGTACTTCTGCACTTCAAGTATCAATCCAAAATACTTTTCGGAACTACTGATATCAGGTAATTGTGATACGAAATTGTTTTCCCTTATATTATTTGGAGTCTCAAGAAGCCATGGCTTACCTCTGAAATAACAGAAAGTATAATAAATTGCCTAGTCGTTCGCCGAGAATTATTAGAACGTCTTGTAATTCTGGCAAGAACAGCAGCTTCTTCCTTCGATATATGTTGTAATCTCTTTTCAAAATCGTCATCACGTAATCTAAATACTGCTCCCCATAATCTAGATATGACTCCTTTCCTTTTCTTGGCCTTCTTAATCTCAGCATCTGTAGATGTCACAGGCTCCCCTTGATTCTTGGACTCTTCAGCCATCTTCTGCATATTACATGCCAAGTTAGAACGTTTCTCACATATGTCTAATGAGCAAGGAAATTGTTTCAAGTTTCCTCAACTTGATTATAGCAAAAGCATTACATCTTTTCATTCTCTACCCAAGATATTCCATGTACCGTTCAGCTAAAAAGAACCAGCTTTTTACTTGCAGCTAAAGAAGTTCGAAATAATGGTCAAATACTCTATCACTAGTTAATTTGATATTTTTTCAGTCAAAACCAAGTCATCGTAATATTTTTCAGTACAAAAAGACACATTCGTAAGATATCCTAACATGCAACTAGGAGTGGAAATGAATTGAGAAACTGAAATAGCAAAAAAAAAGAAAATATAGTATCACGTCATCAAACAGCCACCACCAGCATAATGTTTCTTTTATCTCACATATTGGACGCATTTCGAAACTGAATGGTATAAGTGGCATCTAAGAGCTACGGCTGAAGCTTTTATGAAACAACGCATCAAGCATTAATTGTTTGAAGCAAAACAATGGCCTAGATACAACAAGTTGAAGTAGCCAATTAGCCAATCATCTCGCATTCCGCAGCAGCAATAAATCAAGATTCTTAAAGCAGACATGAAAAGCTACAGGCTGGATCCATTATTGCATCGTAAATTGAACCAAAACCATTTCAATAGCTCTGGGTTGCTTTCAATGCCAATGGCTAGGTGAAACATTTGAGTAGAATCAGTTAAAAGGAAAACCCCATATTCAATTACATAAATAAACTGAGTAAGTTAAGGGAGAAGGCAACAAAACAATCCCAAAATAAATAATGGAATAAATAAATGAATTCAGTGCTACAATCAAAGGAAATAACAACAAAATCGGGAATCATCACAACAAAAAATGTCAAATCCGACAAGGAAAACAAACACAAAAAGACGACCCCCACAATCTGCCCAATTCCAAGAAGAGAAACAGGATCCCAGATCGATCAAACAAACAAACTAAACGCATTTACCAAAACCCCAACGTATCAAAACCAACAATATCACCTTTTATCCACAAACGACCAAAGTTAGCCCCAAAGATATTATAGAGACTCCAATATGGACAGGGTAGATCGATTATTTGCAGAGAAATAGAGATAAACCCCAACCAAAAAAATTGCACTATCTTACTTGATATTTACCTTTGATCGAATTCGGAGCGGCGGAAACGCGGCGCTGAAAATGGACTGCGGGAAAGAGAGAAGCGATTCAGATAGAGAGGGAAACGAGTTCTGGTGAAATTCCTTTTTTCAGTTGAAATATGATGAGAATTGGAAAGTGAGAAAAGAAGCCTTTTTTTTCTTTCTTGAAAATCAAGTAGATCCCACGTGCACATCACGTAGTCTGATATTATTATTACAATTTTCCACCCCAAATAGCAAAATGATCTTCATTTTTTATTACTCGAACACGCTAATATTGTTTTTAAATGAGAAAATAGACTTGTTTACTCACAGTTTAGACCGAATTTCATTTCATAAATGGATTTAGCACCAATTAAATTTATTAGTAATAATTTTGGTGCTAAAAGGTACAGCTGCATTGATGTAAAAAATTGGTTCGAAATCATCAAAAGCAATGTCATTTCATATTTTCTTATTGATAATTTTCTTTTAAAAGTCGCATAAAATAACTGACATATTTGTAGTTTTACCAGTTGTATGAACACGTTGGAACTAACAAAGCAAGGAAGTTGAATAGCAGTGGGAAATCAATAGCAGGTTCCATATTAATACTTGGGGGTAATACATAAAACCACCATCTTTCCAATCTTCTCTATACTTTATATCTATTTCTAAAAAATATTTACATTATACTCATTCACTAATTAAAATATAATATTATAATTCATTCACTATATAAAAACCCAGAATTTTGACTTTTGTTCATAGTTAAGCTATTTTCACTCCACATTTTGCTATTTCAAGGAATAGTTTAGCTATGTACAAGTTTTTCTTTGTGTAATATTTTGTTTATGATCCTACGCTTTTAAAATGGTATCAGAACATGAGTTTTTATTGAGAAAATATAAGATATTTAACTAATAACGTGTTATCCTAACGGATGAGACTCTACGAAAAATTATGGATACAAACATTTGTCCGAGATGCGATGTATAAAGGTTTTATTTCCAAGAATTGAAAAATAAACAAGAACGTCTAAGCAGAATGCTTAGATTTTATGAAAGAAGTTTTGAACAAAGCGTTCATAACAACCAGATACCGATGGTCATCTGAGCTTTCCACGAGGATATGCGGATGACAGAAAAGAGACTTATAATCAACGGCTAACTCATGGATGCATTGAGAATTACTAGAAATAGTTGTCATCCACCCCATAGTTGATGGAGTTAAAAGATAAAGCATCAACATATGCTCCAAGTTTTAAAGAAATTTCACTGGATTCTTCAAATTCGATTGAATTACGGAAGATCAGAAGACGGTGCAATATTACGGCAATAACCTATATGTTGTACCCGAGGAACTAAGCAGGATATTCATGCAGCATGAGGAGATTCTCATCATGTTGTAGAGTATCCAAAAGAAAGTTGATGGCCTAGAAAGATATACATGCCACAAAATTATCAAGAAACGTATGGGTGGAAATAAGTTTTCATCCACAGAGACGATCGACGACAAAGCTCGATATGAAAGAATTATTCGATTCTTGAAAAGGAAAAATGAATACCCATGAAAGAGTGTGATTAAACGAATTTCAGTAGTTAGCAGAATCATTTGCTAACCTCAATATGGTGGATCTAAAGATGAACCAAGATATTGTTGGATTTGTATATTGAAAACAAATTGGTTGAGCTTGTATACAATGTTTCATGTTACCACTATTACAATCTCCTATCTGAATTGTTTACTTGATTAGACATGTATGTCCCTTTATCTCATATATAAGTTAGATCGTACAGTGTGCAGAAGATCACATAAGTCTGTATGGTTGGTTAAGCTTAATGAGATATAAAAATGATTACAATTGAGACAACTTGAGGACGAGTTATCGGTATAGGCTGTAGTATAGATAAGAAGTGAATTGACTTGGTTGCTTATCTATACTGGTACGTCTCTAACGTATTGATGGACCACAGTGAGATGAATTCTTCTATCTGATCGTCGTGAAGAACCTAGATCTCGGTGACTTTACGTTGATCTAAACCTCGATAAGGTTTTAGGTGGTATGAGTTGCTGACCATCACTTTGACTTGTTATGGGTGAAGTTTACATGAGTTAACCTAATATTCTCCGCATCTTGGGTGGTGATAGTGCTTGTATGTCATGTTAGTAACTTGTATCGAGTCACTGTATCCGTTTAGGATGATGATGTCCCCTTAAGGAGTTGAAAAACTTTATTGTACTAAACCCTGCAAGTTGAGTTATCTCAAGTACAATAATAAGGTTGAATGGTACTACTTAATGAATTAAAGAGATTAATTATTTTAAGCAGTCAGAATGCTATAAATAATTAATGGACATACGATATCTTAAATAAGGGGATTCATGAAGTCTAAGTGCAAGCTCGACTCAACTTCGGTAATAAATGGGTAAGTCAACATTTATTCTCTAGTGGCATGATTGAATGTTTATGAATTAATTTATGTTTTGGGCTGAACATAAGATAATTAATTCATTTGAGGGTCGTCTTTACTCCTTGCATTTGATCCATGGGCTGACCTATCAAGACTTTTGCTACTGGATAAATTCACCCCTCTCTAAGTAGAGTCCCACTGGGACTCTATTCTGATTCTCCTATATCTAGATAGATTATATATGATATCATTAGATATCAAAGGATATTATTCTTGATATGGTGTATCTTTAAAGATATGATTGTATTTATTAGATATGCAAAGATCTTATCCTATTAGGATTCTAAGGTTGTATTATAAATACAAGGTGGGAGAAAATTATATTGAACTATTCTGATTTTGTAATTTTTGAAATTACACAAGGAGAGAGGAAGAAGGCGAATTTTTGCAGCACTCTCCATAGATTGCTCTCACTCAACATTGGAGTTTTGACAAACGGGATCAGTCCAGAAGATCAAAGCACGAGTCTTGATCATCCTTTATCCGACAAATTCACAGGTAAACACGAGAAAACACCAACATGCTGCAATTAATTATATAGGTGCATGCTAGGTATATAATCAATGTATGGTGAATTAAACATCTAAGATAGATCCTCGAGAGAGGGTAAAATCAGATTTTCCTATAATTGGTATCAGAGCTAGGTTCAGTATCTTGGCTCTGTTAGATTAATTCATGTTTGATTATTACGTACGTAATTAATTAATTATGGATCTGTCGTTCATCGTGGCTCGAATGTTTGGTTTTTTGTCGGATTTCGTTTTTCACCATGAGAAAATCCGTGGTTAGATTAGGATTTATTTTTTGTAAATCAAATCTGTAAAAACGAAGAACGAAGACGAAGAACATGAAGAACAAGATGAGACGACGAAGTCCCATCATTCGGCACGACGGGAGGCTCGTCGGAACCTGGATGTACATCGCGAGGGCGTGCAGGTGATGTCACGCTAGGCGTGCTCATTGCTCGCAACACGCCACTCGACAGCAGGCGCATGGGCTTCTCGGTAGCAGATGGGCGAACAGGTTTCGAAAGGCTTCGGTAGCACATGGGCGGGAAGCTGCGGACAGACCTAGGTGAGACGTGAGTGGGCGGACAACATCCGGCAGCAGTGCAGGGGGGCTCGGGCGAGGCTGGACGAGATAGCATGTGACGATGTATGCATCCTGCACGTAGACCCGTGCGTACTCTCGGTAGCTTGCCCGATGGTGCTCGTCGCTCGGTGTCGATAGCAGACAAGCGACGACATCCGTACGTAGGTACGCACGGTGCACAGGCCTCGGTGTGCGATGCTCGACGCTTGGCAACAGGCTCTCAATGCGACTCGATAGCTTCGATGGCCAAGCGATGCAGGCGACAACGTGGGACGAGACTCGGTGAGAGGGATGACGAATGGCTGCTGAGCGTGTAATGGGTTGTGCTCTAGCGCGTGGCCCAGCCCATCTGGGCCGACCCGGCCCATTTTCGGCCCAGACCTATTTTTCGACATAGATCCAGTTTTCCAACCCGACCCGGCCCGATTCACTGTTCCGGCCCAGTTTTTTATTTTTCGACCCAAATCCTGTTTTGATGAGTCCGGTCCGTGTCGGTGCATGCGAGGCCCGTTTCGAGTTTTTTGAAGATCTCTACTTTGCAAATTTATGTAATAAATTAGACAAGGAAGTACAGGATCCACGAGTGGGCCGCGATGAACGAATTTATTTTATTTTTATCGTTCAAAGTATTCGTGGATGTTTAAATTATGCAGTAGCATGCTATGTATGTTTAATTACGTAGATAAACATGTCATATATTTTCGTGATTGAATGCATATAGCAAGCATGCTAGGTTTATCGCGTTTTGGAGCATGTTTTAGAATTATGCGAGCATATTTTACATGTTGAGTTCTATAGAAAGCATGCTAGGATTACGTGATCTGCATGGATAAAACTTTTGAAATAAAAGACTAAGCAAGAAACCTGATGTATTAATTTTTTTAAATTAAAGACGTCAAGACCTCCATATTTTGATCTCTAAACAAAGTGGTACGCACTGTTAGTAAACATCCACATGCGTGGCTTGCTTACATTGTTTATCATAAGTTTGTTAGATGAGATTTCTAAATAAAATATTTTAATCTATTGAGAAGTAGGAGTTTCATGTGTAAACGTCCACACGCGGGCTTGCATGTGCAATTTTCATAAGTTCTCTAGAGATAGATTTAAAATGAGATGACAAACGAATTTGAATTGGAAGTGGTATGGTTCGAGTGAGTATGCTAATTCTAAGAATTCATTTTCCGCTGTCAAAATTGTGGTCATTGCTTAGGCATCACTTCAAGTACAACTTCCTACGAAGTCCCTTCTTGCGATAGTGATGTGGTCTAGTAAGGTTCAATTATTAAGTTCATTTGTCATAAGGATAAGTTGACTTGGACTAAAATTAAACGACTAAAAGGTATATTTTATTCTGATCGAGGGGTTTATGTGTAAACGTCCACACGTGTGATTTGCATGTGGGATTCCTTAGACGATTGGAGGTTTCAATTAATATTGTTTTATCAAAAGGTTACAATATTATTGTTACGAATTATGTTCGATTGTATGGCTATGTGTTTACATTACTTTTCATATATAGCTCTTACTCCTATTATCAATATGCTCGCACAAAATCCTCTATCTGATCCAAATTTTATCGAGTGGAAACGAAACATGTAATATGTTCTTATCGCTGAAGAACACATGTTTGTTCTCACTACTCCTAAACCTGAAGCCCTTACTAACGCATCGACGAATGAGCAGCGAGAGTCAAGCAGACTTTGGCATAAGTTAAACAATATGACCAAGTGCTATATGATAACTACAATGCCCAAAGGCTTGCAGCTGCAGCATCAGTCGATGGTAGATGTGAATGAAATATGGTCAAGTCTGAGAGTAAGTTTGGGCAGTCGGATCAGACAGTCCGTTTCCACATAATGAGAGAAATCTTGGCGTGTAGGATGGAAGAAGGAAGTTCAGTCCATGAACATATTTCTCACATGACTCATCTCATGGATAGTCTTGATTAGTTGGGAGAAGGTATGGAAGGCGAAGCCAAGGTCGATATCATCCTCAACACGCTGCCCAAGTCTTTTGGGAATTTTTGCATGAACGCGATCATGAGCAAGACCGAGTTTACACTTAGTCAATTGCTCAACGATCTCGTAGACGTGGAATGAGTCATGGGAAAAGGAGCACATGCCCTTGCTAGCACATCTAAGGGCCCCAATTTTCCATTCAAAGGTGGAAGAAGAAAAAGGGGTGCCAAATGTGGTAGAGGCAAGGAAATCAGTGGAAGCAGTGGGAGCAAGAACATGGTTGCCACCGGAGACTTGAAAAAGCCAAATGAGAGAAACAGGTGCTTCAAGTGTGGCAAGACTGGGCATTGGAAGGCTAAGTGCCCCATGCTCAAGGCTAAGGTATGTCATTTGCTTGAGTAATGAAAACATGTTTAGGGACTTGTTCTACTCATTCATGGATAGTAGATACGGGTACGACTGATCATATTTGTTATACCTTGCAGGGGTTCCTGTGGACAATGGAGCTGTTTCATGGTGAGATAACAATCTCCATGGGCAACACGATGAAAGTCGAGGCCGTTGCAGTCAGAGATGTTACTTTATGTTTTGATAGGATAGTTTTAGTATTAAATGATGTTTTATATGTTCCGGAGTTTCTGCGAAACCTTATTTTGGTTTCCAAACTATTTACGCATGGATATTTATTGTTTTTTATAGTGGTGTTTCTATCATACGAAATGACGAATTTATTTGTGCATGGTGGCACTTTATATAATTATCTTTATACTATTTTTGTCAAGCATAATACCTATAATTATGTTGCATCTACATCAAACCATAAGAAGATAAAGTTTTCTTCCCTAGATGACACCACATATCTTTGGTAGCTTAGATTAGGTCACATCAATCTAAATAGGATCCAAAGACTGGCTAAGAATGAAGCATTGGTTGATATTACGGTTACTCCGTTCCCAGTGTGCGAATCCTATATAGAGGAAAAGATGTTGACTAGACCCTTCAAAGTGAAGGGGTATAGAGCCAAAGAAGTATTGAAGCTAGTTCATTCTGACCTATGTGCACCAATGTCCACACAAGCTCGTAGAGGGTACGAGTATTTTATCACTTTCATTGACGATTACTCAAGGTACGGATACGTATACCTGCTTCACCGCAAGTCTGAATGCTTTGAGAAATTCAAAGAATTTAAGGCGGAAGTAGAGATGAAGCTAGGTAAGTATCAAGTCACTGCAGTCTGATCGCGGTGGCGAATACCTCAGTAATGAGTTTATGGACTATTTGGTGCAGTGTGGGATTATATCCCAGCTCACTACACCAGACACACCACAGCAAAATGGTGTGTCAGAGAGAAGAAATATGACTCTCTTAGAGATGGTTAGATCGATGATGAGTTATGCAACATTGCCTATTTTGTTCTGGGGGTATGCTTTAGAAACAGCGGCATATTTGCTCAATCTAGTACCGTCCAAGTCAGTCGACTCCTTTCGAGTTATGGTTTGGGCGCAAGCCTAGTTTAAGCCATATAAGGAGGCAGCCCAGCACATGTGTTGAACAAGAAGGCTGACAAGTTGGAGGCTAGATCTGATGCAAGGCTGTTTATTGATTATCCTAGAGGAACGAAAGGTGGTTATTTCTATAGTCCTAAGGATCAGAAAGTCGTTATTAGCACTAACGCCCGATTCTTGGAGGAGGACTACATGAAAAACCACAAATCCAAAGTTGAAATCATTCTTCAAGAATTAGAAGATGATCGTATTCCACAACTGATTAGGCCAAAGGTATGAGATATCGTGTCTAGTGGGAGGGATCGACACCAGATACTTCAAGAAATTGAAGTGGGTCGAGTTCCACTGGAGATACCGACCATACAAGTGGCACCTACCCATCAAGTTGTGCAAGATAGAGAACCACAGGTTACTGCACCCACCGTTGTCATTGTGCCAGTAGCGTCTCGTCGTAGTGGGAGGGTTGTTCTTTAACCCGAGCGATTTATTTTCGTGGCGAATCTTCGGATTTAGTCCCAAGAAACGAGCAGGCTGTAATCGACCCATGGACATACAATGAGCCAATACAGGACAAAGATGAAAAATCATGGCACACCGCTATGGACTTAGAAATTGAGTCCATAATAGCTATAGATGTATACGAGAAAACTCTTCTACCAGATGACAAGGAAACCATAGGTAGTAAGTGGGTATACAAGAGGAAGAGAGATTCATATGGAAAGGTTTCGGCTTTTAAAGCCAGAGTTGTGGCGAAAGGGTACACTCAAATTGAGGGCATCGATTTCGATGAGACCTTTTCACCTGTAGCAATGCTCAAGTCCATCAGAATTCTTCTAGCCATAGCAGCTCAACTAAACCTAGAGGTTTGGCAAATGGATGTGAAAATCATTTTTCTAAACGGTTACCTTGAGAAAGGTAGAGACATCTATATGCAGCATCCCGAAGGTTATGTGGTGAAGAGTGAAGAGCATCTAGTATGGAAGCTTAAGAAGTCCATTTATGGACTTAAGCAAGCTTCCCGATCATGGAACTTACGCTTTGACGAGGTGGTAAAGTCCTATGGATTTACCCAGTTGCCTAGTGAGAGTTGCGTGTATCGTTTGGATGTCCTAAGCTAAGTGAGAGAAAATCAGAGGTGATCCTAAGCTAAGTGATTTTCAAAAATTACTACTCTTATCATTGTGATTTTCGATATTTTCTAGTATGAGGAAGAAGGCGACTTTTTTGTAGTACTCGTCATAGATTGCTCTCACTTAGCATTGGAGATTTGGTAAACGGGATACAGTTCAGAAGATCAAAGCACGAGTCTTGATCCTACTTCTATCCGATAAATTCGCAGGTAAACACGAGAAAACACCAACGTGTTGCAATTAACTATATAGGTGCATGCTATGTATATAATCAATGTATGGTGAATTAAACATCCAAGATAGATCATCGGGAGATGGTTAAAATCATATTTCCCTACATTAACAAGCTGGAGCCATTCCCGAGGTGTAGAACCAATCTCAAAAGTTGGGGTTATTCTTAAAGTGCATAAACAACGAAGCAATGAAGACTCCAGCTTCGCCAACTGTTGTCATTGTTGGATTTGTATACTGGAAGCAGTTTTGGTAGAGCTTGTATACAATTTTTCCTGTTACCACTATTACAATCTCCTATCTGAATTGTTTACTTGATTCCATATGTATGTCCCATTATCTCATATATATATAAGCTAGATCATACAGTGTGTTGTAGATCACAGAAGTTTGTATGATTGGTCAAGCTTAATGAGATATAAAAAGAATCACAGCTGAGATAACTTGAGGACGAGTTGTCGGTATAGGCTACGGTATAGATAAGAAGTGACTTGACTTGGTTGCTTGTCTATGCTGGTACGTCTCAGACGTATTGATGGATCACAGTGAGATGAGTTCTTCTATCTGACCTTTGTGAAGAACCTAGATCTCGGTGACTTTATGTTGATCTAAACCTCGATAAGGTTTTAGGTAAGTATGAGTTACTGACCATCACTTTGACTTGTTATGGGTGAGGGATACATGAGATAACCTAATATTCTCCGTATCTTGGGTGGTGACAGTGCTTGTATGTCATGCTAGTTACCTGTATCGAGTCACCGTATCTATTTAGGATGATGACACCCCCTTAAGGATCTCAAAATGTTTATTGTACTAAACCTTACAGGTTGAGTTTAGCTCAAGTATAATAATAAGGTTGAGTGGTACTACTTAAGGAATTAAAGAGATTAATTATTTTAAGCAGTTAGATTGCTATAAATAATTAATGGACGTCCAATATCTTAAATACAGGGATTCGTGAAGTCTAAGTGCAATCACAACTCAACTTTGGTAATAAAGGGGTAAGTAAGCATTTATTCTTTAGTGGCATGAATGAATTTTTATGAATTAATTTATGTTCTGGGTTGAACATAAGATAATTAATTCATTTGAGGCCCATCTTTATTCCTTGTATTAGATCCCTGGGTTGGCCCATCAAGACCTGCATCGCAGTATAAATTCATCCCTCACCTAGCAGAGTCCCACTGGGACTCTATTCTGATTCTCATATATCTAGATAGATTATATCTGATATCATTAGATATCAAAGGATATTATTCTTGATATGGTGTATCTTTAAAGATAAGATTGTATTTATTCGATATGCAGAGTTCATATCCTATTAGGATTCTAGGGTTGCATTATAAATACAAGGTGAGAGAAAATCAGAGGTGATCCTAAGCTAAGTGATTTTCGAAAATTACTACTCTTATCATTGTGATTTTCGAGATTTTCTAGTGTGAGGAAGAAGGCGACTTTTTTGTAGTACTCTCCATAGATTGCTCTCACTTAGCATTGGAGTTTTGGCAAACGGGATACAGTTCAGAAGATCAAAGCACGAGTCTTGATCCAACTTCTATCCGATAAATTCCCAGGTAAACACGAAAAAACACCAACGTGTTGCAATTAATTATATAGGTGCATGGTAGGTATATAATCAATATATGGTGAATTAAACATCCATGATAGATCATCGGGAGAGGGTTAAAATCATATTTTCCTAGAATAACAAGCTGGAGCCATTCCCGAGGTGTAGAACCAATCTCAAAAGTTGGGGTTATTCTTAAAGTGCATAAACAACAAAGCAATGAAGACTCAAGCTTCGCCAACTGTTGTCACTGTTGGATTTGTATACTGGAAGCTGTTTTGGTTGAGCTTGTGTACAATATTTCCTGTTAAACTATTACAATCTCCTATCTGAATTGTTTACTTGACTGCATATGTATGTCCCATTATCTCATATATATAAGCTAGATCATACAGTGTGTTGTAGATCACAGAAGTATATATGATTGGTCAAGCTTAATGAGATATAAAAAGAATCACAGCTGAGACAACTTGAGGACGAGTTGTGGGGTATAAAGCTCTGTATAGATAAGAAGTGACTTAACTTGGTTGTTTGTCTATCTTTGGTGCGTCTCGGGCGTATTGATGGATCACAATGAGATGAGTTCTTCTATCTGACCGTCGTGAAGAACCTAGATCTCGGTGACTTTACGTTGATCTAAACCTCGATAAGGTATTAGGTGAGTATGAGTTGCTCACCATCACTTTGACTTGTTATGGGTGAGGGTTACATGAGATAACCCAAGATTCTCTACATCTTGGGTGGTGGCAGTGCTTGTATGTCATGCTAGTTACCTGTGTCGAGTCACCGTATCCGTTTAGGATGATGACGTCCCCATAAGGAGCTCAAAAGGTTTATTGTACTAAACCCTGCAGGTTGAGTTATCTCAAGTACAATAATAAGGTTGAGTGGTACTAGTTAAGGAATTAAAGTAATTAATTATTTTAAGCAGTCAGAACGCTGTAAATAATTAATGGACGTACGATATCTTAAATACGGGGATTCGTTAAGTCTAAGTGCGAGCCCGACTCAATTTCGGGAATAAAGGGGTAAGTTAGCATTTATTCTCTAGTGGCATGAATAAATATTTATGAATTAATTTATGTTCTGGGCTGAACATAAGATAATTAATTTATTTGAGGCCCATCTTTATTCCTTGCATTTGATCCATAGGCTGGCCCTTCAAGGCCTATTGCTTAGTGAAAATCGTCCACCTCCCCTAGAGTCCCACTGGGACTCTGTTTTGATCCTCTCTATCTTAAGAGATATTATTATATTTATTGGATATGTAGAAATTCTATCTAGATAGGATTTAGGGTTGCATTATAAATATAAGGTGAGAGAAAATCAAACTTTAATTCAAGAGTGAAATTTTTGAAAATATACTTCTCAGAGTTAGAGATTTTCGAAAACTTCAAAGGGATGAAGAAGGCGAATTTCTATAGCATTCTCCATAGATTGTCCTCACTCGACATTGGAGATTAGGCAATCGGGATACAGTCCAGAAGATCAAAGAACGAGTCTTGATCCATTCTTGTCCGACGAATTTCGCAGGTAAACACAAGAAAACACCAACGTGTTGCAATTAATTATATAGGTGCATGCTAGGTATATAATCAATGTATGGTGAATTAAACATCCAAGATAGATCCTCGGGAGAGGGTTAAAATCAGATTTCCGTACAATTGGTATCAGAGCCTGGGATCAGAATCTTGGCTCCGTTATATTAATTCACATTTGATTATAACGTGCACAATTAATTAATTGTGGATCTGTCGTTCATCGTGGCTCATTTTATTTTTGTCGGATTTTGTTTTTCACCACGAGAAAATCCGTGGTTAGATTAGAATTTTTTCTTGTAAATATAATCTGTAAAAGAGAAATGAAGACGAAGAACATGAAGAATGAGACGACGTGTCCCGTCGCACGGCGCGATGGAAGGCTACCGGCGGGACGACGTCGCTCGGCGGCGCGTGTTTCTCGGCGGCATCGAGCGACGCGGGCGACAGGCACGACGACTCGGCAAAGATCGGCACGCCTCGGCGGATCGCGTGGCAGCAGCCTTCGATATCGCCCGGACACGACTCGGTAGATGGCGCGCATATCTCGGCAGCCGGGCGTGCGGGGCGCGCGGTTTTTGCACGGACGCCTCGGCACACCTTGGCGGCGGCGGCACGCCGGCGGCGCGCGAATCACGCGCGCAGATCGCCGCCAGCGCGGTATCGCGTGCCTCGCACACGGGTGTTCGCACGACGGGCAAGCCTAGCGCACGAGGCGCGTGATGCGCGCAAGCTCTCTCGGCAAGGCTCGGCGACGTCGACGCTCGGCCAGGTCTCAACCATGATGGGGGATGCTCGACGGGGATGGGCGCCTGAGCGTGCGGGATCCTCGGTGGGCTCGACCGTAATTCCTCGGCAGGGCTCGGCAGCGTGGGCGACGACACAGCAAATGGGCGGTGGGGTGTGCTGGGCGTGCGCATGGGCTGTGCCCTAACACGCATGGCCCAGCTCATCTTGGGCCGACCCGGCCCGTTTTTGGCCCAGACCCGATTTTCAGCCCATATCCGAATTTTTTGACCTGGTTCCAGATTTTTGACCCGATCCGGCCCGATACACTATTTCGGTCCATTTTTAAATTTTCAGCCCAAATTCAGTTTTGACGAATCCGATCCGTGCCCGTGCACGTGAAGCTCGTTTTCGAGATTTTTGAAGATCTGTCCTTTGCAAATTTATGGAATAAATTAGGCAGGGAAGTACAGGATCCACGAGTGGGCCGCGATGAACGATTTTATTTTATTTTTTATCGTTCAAAGCATGTCGTGGATGTTTAAATTATGCAGAAGCATGCTATGTATGTTTAATTACGTGAATAAACATATTATATGTTTTCATGATTTGATCGCATAGTAAGCATGCTAGGTTTATCGCGTTTTCAAACATATTTTAGAATTCTCGCGAGCATGTTTTACATGTTGAGTTCTATAGAAAGCATGCTAGGATTACGTGATCTGCATGGACAAACCTTTTGAAACAAAAGACTAAGCAAGAAACCCGACATATTAATTTTATATTAAAATGTCAAGACCTCCACTTTTTGATCTCTAAACAAAGTGATACGCACCGTGAGTGGCGATCACACGCGTGGCTTGCTAGCACCTTGTTTGTCATAAGTTTGTTAGATGAGATTTCTAAATAAAACATTTTAATCTTTTGAGAAGTGGGAGTTTCATGTGTGGCGCCCACACGCGTGGCTTGCATATGTGATTTTCATAAGTTCTCTAGAGACGATTTAAAATGAGATAACAAAAGAATTTAGATTGAAGCGGTATGGTCTAGTGAGTATACCAATTCTAAGAATTTATTTTCACCGTTAAAATTGTGGTCATTGCTTAGACATCACCTCAAGTACAACTTCCCGCGAAGTCCCTTCTTGTGATAGTGATGTGGTCTAGTAAGGTCCAATCATTAATTTCATTTGTCATAAGGATAAGTTGACATGGATTGAAATTAAACGACTAAAACGTATATTTTAGTGCGGTCGGGGGTTCATGTATGGCGCCCACACGCATGGCTTGCATGTGGAATTCCTTGGCGATTGGAGGTTTCAATTAATATTGTTTTATCAAAAGGTTACAATATTATTGTTAAAAATTATGTGCGATCGTATGCTTATGTGTTTTACATTACTTTTCAGATATATCTCTTACACCGATTATCAATATGCTCGCACAAAATCCTCTATCCGGTCCAAATTTTATCGAGTGGAAACGAAACATAGAATATGTTCTTATCGCTGAAGAACACATGTTTGTTCTCACTACTCCCAAACCCGATGCCCTTACTGACGCATCGACTAATGAGCAGTGAGAGTCAAGCAGACTTTGGCATAAGTCAAACAATATGGTCAAATGCTATATGATGACTACGATGTCCAAAGGCTTGCAGCTACAACATCAGTCGATGGTAGACGCGACTGAAATATAGTCAAGTCTCGAGAGTAAGTTTGGGCAGTCGGATCGGACAGTCCGCTTCCACACAATGAGAGAAATCTTGGCGTGTGGGATGGAAAAATGAAGTTCGGTCCATGAACATGTCTCCACATGACTCATCTCATGGATAGTCTTGATTAGTTGGGAGGAGGTATTGACGGCGAAGCCAAGGTCGATATCATCCTCAACACACTGCCCAAGTCTTTTGAGAACTTTCGCATGAATGCGATCATGAGCAAGACCGAGTATACACTTAGTCAGTTGCTAAATGATCTCGTGGCCGTAAAAGGTGTCATGGGAAAAGGAGCACATGCCCTTGCTAGCACATCTAAGGGCCAAAATTTTCCGTTGAAAAATGGAAGAAGAAAAAGGGGTACCAAAGGTGGAAGAGGCAAAGAAACTAGTGGGAGTAGTGGGAACAAGAACATGACTGCCACCGGAGGCTTGAAAAAGCCAAAGGAGAGGGGCAAGTGCTTCAAGTACGGCAAGACTAGGCATTGGAAGGCCAAGTGCCCTATGCTCAAGGCTCAAGGTACGCCATTTGCTTTAGTAACAGAAACATGTTTAGCGACTTTTTCTACTCATTCATGGTAGTAGATACGGGTGCGACTGATCATGTTTGTTACACCTTGCAGGGATTCCTGCGGACAAGGGAGCTGCATGATGGCAAGATAACGATCTTCATGGGCAACGCGGCGAAAGTCGAGACCGTTGCAGTCGGAGATGTTTCTTTATGTTTTGATAGAACAGTTTTAGTATTGAAAGACGTTTTATATGTGCCGGAGTTTCGACGGAACCTTATTTCCATTTCCAAACTATTTATTCATAGATATTCTGTTGTTTTTTGTAGTGGTGTTTCTATAATAAGAAATAACGAAGTTATCTGTGGTGGCACTTTATATAATTCGCTTTATACTATTTCTGCCAAACATAATACCTTTAATTTGGTTGCATCTACATCAAACCTTAAAAAGAGGAAGTTTTCTTCGCAAGATGACACCATATTTCTTTCGCATCTTAAATTAGGTCACATCAATATAAATAGGATCCAAAGACTGGCTAAGAATGGAGCATTGGGTGATATCACAGCACCCCTGTTCCCAGTCTGCGAATCCTGTATAGAAGGGAAGATGTCGACCAGACCTTTCAAAGTGAAGGGTTATAGAGCCAAAGAAGTCTTGGAGCTAGTCCATTCTGACCTGTGTGGACCTATGTCCACACAAGCTCGTGGAGGGTACGAGTATTTTGTCACTTTCATTGATAATTACTCAAGGTACGGATACATATACCTGCTTCACAGCAAGTCTGAATGCTTTGAAAAATTCAAAGAATTTAAGACGGAATTGGAGACGAAGCTAGGTGAAAGTATCAAGTCACTGCAGTCTGATCGCGGTGGTGAATACCTCAGTAACAAGTTCATGGACTATTTGGTGCAGTGTGGGATTACCTCCCAGCTCACTACACCAGGCACACCACAGCAAAATAGTGTGTGAGAGCGAAGAAATATGACTCTTTTAGAAATAGTTAGATCGATGATAAGTTATGCAAAATTGCCTATTTCGCTCGGGGTATGCCTTAGAAACAACGGCATTGCTAAATCTAGTACCATCCAAGTCAGTCGAAAAGACCCCTTTCGAGTTGTGGTTTGGGCGCAAGCCTAGTTTAAACCACATAAGGATATGGGGCAGTCCAGCACATGTGCTGAACAAGAAGGCTGGCAAGTTGGAGGCTAGATCTGAAGCAAGGCTATTTATTAGCTATCCAAGAGGAACGAAGGGTGGTTATTTCTATAGTCCTAAGGATCAGAAAGTCATTATTAGCACTAATGCCCGATTCTTAGAAGAGGATTATATGAAAAACCATAAATCCAAAGTTGAAATCATACTTCAAGAATTAGAAGATGATCGTATTCCACCACCGATTAAACCAAAGTGCGAGATGTCATGTCAGTGGGAGGATCGACACAAAATACTTCAAGAAATTGAAGTGGGTCGAGTTCCTTTGGAGATACCGACCGCAAGTGGCACCTATCCGACAAGTTGTGCAAGATAGAGAACCACAAGTTACTGCACCAACCGTTGCCATTGTGCGATGGCGCCTCGTCGTAGTGGGAGTATTGTTCGTCAACCCGAGCGATTTATGTTCTGGGTGAATCTTGGATTTAGTCCTGTGAAACGAGCAAGCTATAATCAACCCATGGACATACAAGGAGGCGATACAAGATATATATGTAAGATCATGGCACACCGCTATGGACTTAGAAATTGAGTCCATAACGACTATGGATGTATCTGAAAAAATTTCTACCGGATGGCAAGGAAGCCATAGGTAGTAAGTGGGTATACAAGAGGAAGAGATTTAGATGGAGAGGTTTCGCTTTTAAAGCCGTGCTTGTGGCGAAAGGGTACACTCGATTGAGGGCATCGATTTCGATGAGACCTTTTCACCGTAGTAATGCTCAAGTCCATCGTAATTCTTCCGCCATAGCACTCACTTAAACCTTGAGGTTTGGCAAATGGATGTGAAAACCGCTTTTCTAAATGGTTACCTTGAATAAGGTAGAGACATCTATATGCAGCAACCCGAATGTTATGTGGTGAAGGGTGAAGAGCATATAGTATGGAAGCTTAAGAAGTCCATTTGTGGACTTAAGCAAGCTTCCCGATCATGGAACTTACGTTTTGACGAGGTGGTAAAATCCTATGGATTTACCCAATTGCTCAGCGAAAGTTGTGTGTATCGTTTAGATGTCAAGCGGTGATGTGGTATTTCTTGCACTTACGTAGATGACATCCTTCTACTCGCAACAATGTGAAGTTGTTATCGGGCGTAAAGAGTTGGTTATCCGATCGGTTTCAAATGAAAGACTTAGGAGATGCGGCGTACATTCTTGGGATCAAGGTTTACCGAGATCGCAAGAGGAAAATGTTGAGCTTATCTCGGCCCGACATTGATACTGTAATTACTCGTTTTAGTATGCAGACCGCCAAGAAAGGATTGCTACCTTTCAGGCATGGTGTTCCTTTATCTAAGGAGCAGTCACATATGACTGCAAAGGAGATAGAGGAAATGAGACAAGTTCCTTACGCTTCCGCCGTAGGAAGTCTCATATATGCAATGCTATGTACAAGACCCGATATCTGCTATGCGGTAGGCATAGTAGCTAGATGTCAATCTAACCCTGGACAAGCTCATTGGACTGTGGTAAAGCATATACTCTGGCACCGAAAAGACTCGAGATTATAGGCTGGTTTACCATGCAGATAGTCTAATGCCTTTGGGTTATTCAGACTGGATTTCAAGGCGACCGTGATGAGAAGAAGTCTACCTCGGGCTATGTGTTTACCTTGGGAGGAGGAGTCAGATCCTGGCGGAGTGCAAAGCAGCGATGCATTGCGGACTCCACCATTGAAGCCGAATATGTAGCCGCTTTGGAGGCTGCTAAAGAGGTCTGTATGGTTCAAGAACTACCTCATGGATCTAGATGTTTTACCTGGTTTGCTCAAGAGTATCATAGTTTACTGTGATAACTTAGGTGCAGTGGCAAACTCGAAGGAACCACGGACCCACAAGGCAACCAAACACATAGAGAGAAAGTACCATGTCATACGAGAAATTGTTAGACGAGGAGATGTGTTGATTGAGAAAATTGGTACTGTTGATAACCTAGCTGACCCATTCACGAAGAGCCTGCCGCAAAAAATCTACGAAGAGCATATTCGAGGACTTGGATTGTGCAAGATGGCACCCACTTAGAAAGAAAACTTTTGTAGAAGTGGGAGAAGCAAAGTGATGGTGTTGTTTGTAATAGCTAGTAGAGAGACACATTATATACTAAAAGTTTGCTTTAGTATAAGTGGGAGATTGTTGGATTTGTATACTGGAAGCAGTTTTGGTTGAGCTTGTATACAATGTTTCCTGTTACCACTATTACAATCTCCTATCTGAATTGTTTACTTGATTGCATATGTATGTCCCCTTATCTCATATATATAAGCTAGATCATACAGTGTGTTGTAGATCACAGAAGTATGTATGATTGGTCAAGCTTAATGAGATATAAAAAGAATCACAGTAGAGACAACTTGAGGACGAGTTATCGGTATAGGCTGCGGTATAGATAAGAACTGACTTGACTTGGTTGCTTGTCTATGCTGGTACGTCTCAGACGTATTGATGGATCACAGTGAGTGAGTTCTTCTATCTGACCGTCGTGAAGAACCTAGATCTCAGTGACTTTACGTTGATCTAAACCTTGATAAGGTATTAGGTGAGTATGAGTTGCTGACCATCACTTTGACTTGTTATGGGTGAGGGTTACATGAGATAACCCAAGATTTTCTACATCTTGGGTGGTGGCAGTGCTTGTACGTCATGCTAGTTACCTGTGTCGAGTCACCGTATCCGTTTGGGATGATGACGTCCCCTTAAGGAGCTCAAAAGGTTTATTTTACTAAACCTTGCAGGTTGAGTTATCTCAAGTACAATAATAAGGTTGAGTGGTACTACTTAAGGAATTAAAGTAATTAATTATTTTAAGCAGTCAGAACATTGTAAATAATTAATGGACGTACGATATCTTAAATATGGGGATTCGTTAAGTCTAAGTGTGAGCCCGACTCAACTTCGAAAATAAAGGGGTAAGTCAGCATTTATTCCCTAGTGGCATGAATAAATATTTATGAATTAATTTATGTTCTGGGCTGAACATAAGATAATTAATTTATTTGAGGCTCATCTTTATTCCTTGCATTTGATCCCTGGGCTGGCCCATCAAGGCATGTTGCTTAGTGAAAATCGTCCACCTCCCCTAGAGTCCCACTGGGACTCTGTTTTGATCCTCTCTATCTTAAGAGATATTATTATATTTATTGGATATGCAGAAATTCTATCTAGATAGGATTTAGGGTTGCATTATAAATATAAGGTGAGAGAAAATCAAACTTTAATTCAAGAGTGAAATTTTCGAAAATATACTTCTCAAAGTTAGCGATTTTCGAAAACTTCAAAGGGAGGAAGAAGGCGAATTTCTATAGCATTCTCCATAGATTGTCCTCACTCGACATTGGAGATTAGACAATCGGGATACAGTCCAGCACGAGTCTTGATCCATTCTTGTCCGACGAATTTCACAGGTAAACACGAGAAAACACCAATGTGTTGCAATTAATTATATAGGTGCATGCTAGGCATATTATCAATGTATGGTGAATTAAACATCCAATATAGATCCTCGGGAGAGGGTTAAATCAGATTTCCGTACAGTCACATGATTGTTTTGCTTCTTTATAATTTTAATGATGTCTTATTGTCTATTTCAAATGCCTGTATCATTTGACTTTAATAGTTTGAGCTTGAACTTTGATAATCCAACTTGAAGTACAAAATTATGATGAACTTTGATAACGCAACTTGAAGGAGAAAATCACATATCATGACTTAATTTAGAAGATATCTAAGCTGCTTAAGTACTCTTTTGAAATGGATCAAGTAAAAAAATGTAGTTTAAAAGATCAAGATTTGTTTTTTCATGGTGGGTGCCATGCACAGTTTAAACTCATGCGGGCCAGGAGTAACATGAAGTTTAGGCACGTGCGTCATTGAGCTGTCTTAGTTTTTGTTTGATTTTCTTGGCGTGACATGAAGTTTATGCTTGTGCATTATGGAGCTTTCTTGCTTTTTGTTTGATTTTCCTTGGAGTAACATGCAGTTTGTTTGTTTTCTTGCATTTTGTTTGTTTGATTTTCTTTAGGCTCATGCGTTATAGAATTGTCCTGCTTTTTGGTTTGATTTTCTTCATTTTTTCATGTTTTTCTTTTGATCTATGTACATATGTACATGCTTTCGCTGCTACATTTTAGGGATAATATCTCTTCAACAACTTTTGAGTTGTTGCCCCAACTTTCGTATTTTCTTTCAAGATCGACTTGCATACACTGTTAGAGATGTTGTGCCTTTTTTATGGTAATTTGAATTGGCACTTTTGGCACAAATCCTAAACCTACTTTGGTATTTTGGACCATATCATCATTCTTCTTCAAGTGGGGTTTCAGTGTAGAGCTCCCTTGATGATTGTATCCAGCATTGATGAGGAGCTCGTATGCCTATGGACCAAAATGCTTAGTGATTTCTTTGTCTGAAAATTCTCCTTGCTTGGGCAAACAAACCCGTCAAATGGTGGAGGAGTTAGTCTCTTAGCATCGATCTTGATCAAAGGCATCTTGAGTCCCTCAAATGAGTCCATCTTGGTGAGAGACGTTTTATTCTCGACAATCAAACCGACTTCAGGTCTTTTACAATGCTCAATTTCTATTTCTTTTATTGCCTTTGTCATGTAGAATTCGGCATCAACAAAATATGACTCAACTTCTGTAAAAAGCTTGTGATCACCAACCACCTTCTTTACTACACCATTTTGATAGTATTTAAAGCATTTATGCAATATAGAGGGGACGACACCTTTTTCATATAGCCATGGCCAACCAAGAAGTATATTGTAGGATGTTTTAGCATCAATTACATGAAGCAATGTGGTTGAACTCATGTCTTTCATTAGCAAGTTCAACCTCATGGTGTCAAGGGCCTTTTGTCCTTCGTGGTTGAATCCTTGAATCATCAATCGACTACTGGATATCTCATCTGATAAAATTTCCAATTTCTTCAATGTTCTTAGTGGCAAGATATTAACAGCCGACCTCCATCAATGAGGATCCTATTGACTTTTTGAAAACAGCTCACATATAATGGCCTATTATGAGGCTGACACCCAAGCTACAAATCCTCGTTGGAGAATGTGATTGCTAAAACACCTTCATCATCAATCACATTTGACTCGAATTCATCTCTTACTTTTTCTATTTTATCATACAATGCCCCAATACCTTCCACTACGTCGTTGGATTCAGGGATGAGAATATTTGCTGCAACATTTTTCTCTTTGAGTGATATCTTCCCTTCTCGAGCTAGTCGCATGATCCTTTCTTTGAATATGAAACAATCGTGTATGCTCGATCAATTGGTAGTATTTGCAATATCTTGGGTCATTAGTTCATCCTATCTCATTTGGTTGTTTCATTTCAAGTAGCTCGATGAGTCATTCTCTGAGTAGGTCATCGAAGATCCAAGAGACATCGTAGTCTAAGAAAGGGTATTGTATTTGCCGCATTTATGTAAGTATCAACCTTCTTTGCCCCATGTCTTGAGGAAAAATATGTTTGTCACTTTTGTTGTCATCTTTTCTTATAAACTTGACAGGAGTTGCTTTCTTCACCATTCATTCTTCTTTTGGAGTATTGTCAAAATACTTGGCTCCCTTTCTGAATTCTTGCCTCTTTTTAAACTTGTGAGGTTCTTGGATTGAAGGCCCTTTGAATATGCTCGCTTCATACTTAGCTCCATATCATGAGCTCTAGTGGCCAATTCTTCGAATGTCTTGGGCTAAATTCCTCGCAAAATATATTGCAAGCCCCAATGCATTATTTGGATGCATATTTCGATGGCAGATGATTCGGATAACCGGTCCTTACAATTGAGGCATAGGTTTCTCCACTTGTTGATTTAGTCGATCACCAACTCTTTTTTTGAATTGTCGATAACTTGTGAGCTCCACCATCGAACCGTTTTTTTGGTGTTATAAAAGCGATTGAGGAATTCATGCTCCAATTGTTCCCAACTATTGAATGAGTTTGCCTCCAAGTTAGTGTACCAGTCGAAGGCATTTCATTTGAGATAACGAAAAAATTGCTTGACCAGGTGATGTCCAAAGGTGCTAGCATTGTTGCATGTCTCGACAAAGTGGGCTACATGTTGCCTTAGATTATCTTTGCCATCAAATTTTTGGAATTTAGGTGGTTGATAAGAAAGAAGCATTCTCTCAAGTTGTCGATCCTTTGGGCATACGGCTTAGAATAAATCAAGGATGACTTGGAGTTTCCATCAAACTTGTTTTTCATGGTTACCTCAATAAACTCCTTGAGTTGGTCTGCTTTGATGAAGCCATTAGATGGGATTTGAATATTTTTCCATACGATTTTCTTTCGTCATGAGTTTCTTGCTTTTCGTATGCTTCTTCATCGTCGTTGCATTCACTTCCTTCATCATTGATGTGGTTTGACTATGCCTTCTCTCCCCTGAGCTTTGTAATCTGGGCATCTTGTTCTTGAATGTGTTTGTTTAAAGATTAGATTAATCTTGAAGATTTGCAAGCTGTTCTTCCACGATGGAAGTGTTTGTCATCATCACAGGCACCTCAAGTGAGTAACTTGTGATGGAATTTGCAATAGGGCATGTGAAGCTTTGTTCAGAGCCAACACCCACTTCATTTATAATAGCAAAAAGTTGCTCTTTTTCCATGCAATGGCTGACTTCGAAACTTCTTAAAGTTGTTTGGCTTTGTTTCGTGTGATGACGCAAATGCTCTCTTAAATATTTGCATATTTTTGGATGAACATCGTTCAAGAATTTGGTGAAGAGTAGAGATGAGAGGTAGAGAAGCCTCATCGGGCGTGCCAGAAATTTGTAACAGAAATTTTCGTATTTAATTCGATAAACACGAAATTGTATACCAAATCAATATATTTTCGATCAAATATATTTGTGTGAGTTTGATCTCTATTTTATCCTCTGATTTTACTTTTCAATTTGAGTTTTTGAATGATTTTTGGATGTCCTTCAAGTTGTTGGAGGGGATGTGGTTCCTTGATGTCACGTCCCAATTCCCGAAGGAAGACATAGATGTCGGTGTATGATTAGGGATGGGGGATAAGAAGTGGGGAATAAGGGGAAGAATACATAAAGCATATATAACAAGAAAATATGACAAGAAAATCGAGCGGCATCTCCTCTATAACTAAGACATATCCTGAAGGGGGGTGAGCAAACAATCCACCAACAGAAATATATCAACAACATAACATCGGATAACGAAATCTGAATATATATTGGTAATGCACAGAAGAAAAATAGCATTACATCATGTCATCTAGATCGGTCAACCACATAGCATGCTCTTATCGAGACTCACGGCGTAATAACATCATAGTGAACCTTGTTCCCAATCAGAGAACAAAATAAAGAGACAAGAGTACATCAACAACAGAATACATAAACATAGCACAACATCGTGGAAGCAGAAGGCATGAAAGAACCCGCAGCTCAACCCCTCAGCGTCGCCCGTCCAGCCGTCCTCCATTTGTAAAAATATTTGAAAAAGATTTTGGGGTGAGTACTAGCGCAATCAGCTGTTTTTTGTAACATAAAACAAAATCCATGATACTGTGTTCAGAGCACTTACCTTAGAAGGTTTTAAAACGTAAACCAACTTCTAAGTAAGCAAAATAGATTTTTCTTTTGATACCTGACTCGTTATTATTGTTACTCCCATCGTAGAACCTCGGCTCGGAACGTATCCCGCCAGCCCATAATATCTCAGCCATGAACATATCCAGCCAGCCCATGCCCGGAACGCATTCAGTCGGCTTATCAGTGTGGCCTTCCGGGGTCTATCCCCTTCAGAAACATAACCTCTCATTCAGGGGTCTATCCACTTCAATCAATCCGTGTGGACTTCCGGGGTCTATCTGTTGGATTTGTATACTGAAAGCAGTTTGGTTGAGCTTGTATACAATGTTTCATGTTACCACTATTATAATCTCCTATCTGAATTGTTAACTTGATTGCATATGTTTGTCCCCTTATCTCATATATAAGTTAGATCATACAGTGTGTAGTAGATCACAAAAGTCTGTATGATTGGTCAAGCTTAATGAGATATAAAAAGAATCACAGCTGAGACAACTTGAGGACGAGTTGTCGGTATAGGTTCTTGTATAGATAAGAAGTGGCGGACTTAGTTGCTTGTCTATCTTTGATGCGTCTCGATGTATTGATGGATCATAGTGAGATGAGTTCTTGTATCCAACCGTCGTGAGGAACCAGATCTCGGTGACTTTACGTTGATCTAAACCTCGATAAGGTATTAGGTGAGTATGAGTTCTTGACTATCACTTTGACTTGTTATGGGTGAGGTTACATGAGATAACCCAATATTCTCCGCGATCTTGGGTGGTGGCGGTGCTTGTATGTCATGCTAGTTGCTCAGTTGAGTCACCGTATCCGTTTAGGATGATGGCGTCCTTAAAGCTCAAAAGGTGTATTGTACTAAACCCTGCAGGTTGAGTTATCTCAAGTACAATAATAAGGTTGAGTGGTACTACTTGAGGAATTAAAGAGATTAATTATTTTAAGCGATCGAGCAGCGTAGATAATTAATGGACGTACGGTATCTTAAATACGGGGATTCGTTAAGTCTAAGTGCGAGCCTGACTCAACTTCGAAAATAAAGGGGTAAGTTAGCATTTATTCTCTAGTGGCATGAATAAATGTTTGTGAATTAATTTATGTTTAGGGCTGAACATAAGATAATTATTTTATTTGAGGCCCATCTTTATTCCTTGCATTTGATCCTTGGGTTGGCCCATCAAGGCCCGTAGCTATGAGATTTTCGTCCACCTCCCTTAGAGTCTCATAGGGATTCTGTTTTGATCCTCTCTATCTGAAGAGATATTATTATATTTATTAGATATGCAGAAATCCTATCTAGATAGGATTTAGGGTTGCATTATAAATATAAGGTAAGAGAAAATCAAACCCTAATTCTAAGTGAAATTTTCGAAAACCACAATATTCATTGTTGGGATTTTGAAACTTTTCAAGAAGGAAGAAGGGCAAGACTTCCATAGATTGTCCTCCGAAAAATAAAGGGGTAATAGCATTTAGATCTCTACATGAATAAATGTTTGTGAATTAATCTATGTTTCGAAATTTGAACATAAGATAAAACCCTACGTGTGCGATTTTATTTGAGGCCCGTCTTTATTCCTTGCATTTGATCCTATGGGTTGGCCCGTGAGGCCGTAGCTATGAGATTTTCGTCCCCTCACTTAGAGTCTCGAAATCCTATCTAGATAGGATTTGGGGTTGCATTATAAATATAAGGTAAGAGAAAATCAAACCTAATTCTAAGTGAAATTTTCGAAAACCACAATATTCATTGTTGGGATTTTTGAAACTTTTCAAGAAGGAAGAAGGCGAATTTCTGCAGTACTCTCCATAGATTGTCCTCCTTCGATATTGGAGTTAATTAGACAATCGGGACATAGCCCAGAAGATCAAAGCACGAGTCTTGATCCAATTCTTTGCCTGACAAATTCGCAGGTAAACACGAAAAAACACCAACGTGTTGCAATTAATTATATAGGTGCATGCTAGGAATATAATCAATGTATGGTGAATTAAACATCCAAGATAGATCATCGGGAGAGGGTTAAAATTAGATTTCCCTACAATTGGTATCAGAGCCTGGGATCAGAATCTTGGCTCTGTTGGATTAATTCACGTTTGATTATTATGTACGCAATTAATTAATTATGGATCTGTCGTTCATCGTGGCTCGTTTAATTTTTTATCGGATTTTGTTTTTCACCACGAGAAAATCCGTGGTTAGATTAGGATTTATTTTATAAATCTAATATGTAAAAGAGAAACGAAGATGAAGAACACGAAGAACGAGACGACGAAGACCGTTGCACGGTGCGATGGGAGACTGGCCAGAAACCAGTGCACGACGAGGCGTAGCCCTAGCTACGCAGATCCGTCGGCAGCTCGCGTGCGGATCTCGGCGGCAGCGCAGGCAGACCTTGGCGGGTGGGCGCCCATCGGCAAATCAGGCAGCCCATGCGTGGATGGCCTCGGCTGGATCGGTAGCATTGGGCGGGTTCTCTCGGCAGCGGCACTTGACAGCTGAGCCTGCGGGGTGCTCGATTTCCATGTGGACGCCTCGGTAGCGGCGTCTGGCGCTTCGTCACGAGAGCTCTCGGCGGCGTCGGCGGGCGAGCATCGCTGTGCGTGAGTCTTCTCGGCAGCGCTCGGTGGCCTCGATGGGTTGCACGTAGTAGCGCTCGGCAGTGCCCAGACTCTTCTAGGCAGCCTCGGCGGGTCGCGCCTGATGGCGCCCGGATGCGGCGGGCGGCGGCGGCATGCCATGAAGTCTTGATAGCCTCGGCAGCGTGCACGCGTAGAACCTCGGTAGGGTGTTGGTTGCTAGGCGACAACATCAGCACGAGAGGCGTGCAAAGTGAACGGCCTCGACGTGCGAAGCTCGACGCTCGACGCTGTCCTCGGCATCTGTCGGTAGGATGGTCGTCGGCGGGAGGTAGGGGCGTGTGTGTGCTGGGCGTGCGCTGTGGGTTGTGCCCTAGCGCGCGCGGCCCAGCACATCTTGGGCCGACTCGGCCCAGGATCGTTTTTCGACCCGGTTCCAGTTTTTCGACCCGATCTACTGTTTCGGCCCATTTTCAAATTTTCAACCCAAATCCAGTTTTGACGAATTCGGTCCGTGCCCATGCACGCGAGGCCCGTTTCAAGAATTTTGAAGATCTGTACTTTGCAAATTTATGTAATAAATTAGGCAGGGAAGTACAAGATCCACGAGTGGGCCGCGATGAACGAATTTATTTTATTTTTAATCGTTCAGAGCATGTCATGGATGTTTAAATTATGCAGAAGCATGCTATGTATGTTTAAGTACGTAGATAAACATGTTGTATGTTTTCATGATTAGATGCGCATTGTAAGCATGCTAGATTTATCGCGTTTTGAAGCATATTTTAGAATTCCGCGAGCATGTTTTACATGTTGAGTTCTATAGAAAGCATGCTAGGATTACGTGATCTGCATGGACAAATCTTTTGAAACAAAATACTAAGCAAGAAACCCGACATATTAATTTCTAAAATTAAGATGTCAAGACCTCCACTTTTTAATCTCTAAACAAAGTGATACGCATTGTGAGTAAACGTCCACACGCGTGGCTTGCTTGCACTATTTATCATAAGTTTGTTAGATGGGATTTCTAAATAAAACATTTTAATCTATTGAGAAGTGGGAGTTTCATGTGTAAACGTCCACACGCGTGGCTTGCATATGCAATTTTCATAAGTTCTCTAGAGATAGATTTAAAATGAGAAGACAAAAGAATTTGGATTGGAAGCGGCATGGTCCGAGTGAGTATGTCAATTCTAAGAACTCATTTTTCTGCTGTTAAAATTGTGGTCATTGCTTAGACATCACCTCAAGTACAACTTCCCGTGAAGTCCCTTCTTGTGATAGTGATGTGGTCTAGTAAGGTCCAAACATTAATTTAATTTTTTATAAAGATAAGTTGACATGGATTGAAATTAAACGACTAAAAGTTATATTTAGTCTGGTCGAGGGGTTCATGGGTAAACGTCTACACGCGTGGCTTGCATGTGGGATTCCTTGGGCGATTGGAGATTTCAATTAATATTGTTTTATCAAAAGGTTACAATATTATTGTTACGAATTAAGTGTGATCGTATGCTTATGTGTTTACATTGCTTTTCAGATATATCTCTTACACCGATTATCAATATGCTCGCACAAAATCCTCTATCCGGTCCAAATTTATCGAGTGAAAACGAAACATGGAATATGTTCTTATCGTTGAAGAACACATGTTTGTTCTCACTACTCCCAAAACGATGCCCTTCTCGGCGCATCGACGAATGAGCTGCGAGTCAGCGGACTTTGGCATAAGTCAAACAATATGGCCAAATGCTATAAGATGACTACTATGTCTAAAGGTTTACAGCTGCAGCATCAATCAATGGTAGACGCAACTAAAATATGGTCAAGTCTCGAGAGTAAGTTTGGGCAGTCGGATCGGACAGTCCGCTTTCACACAATGAGAGAAATCTTGGCGTGTAAGATGGAAGAAGGAAGTTCGGTCCATGAACATGTCTCCCACATGACTAATCTCATGGATAGTCTTGATTAGTTAGGAGGAGGTATTGACGGCGAAGCCAAGGTCGATATCATCCTTAACACACTGCCCAAATCTTTTGAGAACTTTCGCGTGAACGCGATCATGAGCAAGACCTAGTATACACTTAGTCAGTTGCTAAATGATCTCGTAGCTGAGGAAGGTGCCATGGGAAAAGGAGCACATGCCCTTGCTAGCACATCTAAGGGCCCCAATTTTCCATTGAAAAATGGAAGAAGAAAAAGGGATGCCAAAGGTGGTAGAGGCAAGGGAACCAGTGGGAGCAATAACATGGTTGCCACCGGAGGCTTGAAAAAGCCAAAGGAGAGGGGCAAGTGCTTCAAGTACGGCAAGACTGGGCATTGGAAGGCTAAGTGTCCTATGCTCAAGGCTAAAGGTACGCCATTTGCTTTAGTAACGGAAACGTGTTTAGCGACTTGTTCTATACATTCATGGGTAGTAGATACGGGTACGACTGATTATGTTTGTTACACCTTTCAGGGGTTCCTGCGGACAAGGGAGCTGTTTGATGGCGAGATAACGATTTCCATGGGCAACGCGAAAAAGTCGAGGTTGTTGCAGTTGGCAATGTTTCTTTATGCTTTGATAGAACAGTTTTAGTATTAAAGAGATTTTATATGTGCCGGATTTTCGGCGGAACCTTATTTCGGTTTCGAAACTATTTATACATGGATATTATGTTATTTTTGATAGTTGTGTTTCTATCATAAGAAATGACGAAGTTATCTGTGGTGGCTATTTATATAATTCGCTTTATACTATATCTTCCAAGCATAATACATTTAATTATGTTGCATCTACATCAAACCTTAAGAAGATGAAGTCTTCTTCGCTAGATGACACCATATTTTTTGCTCCCTAGATTGGGTCACATCAATCTAAATAGGATCCAAAGACTGGCTAAGAATGGAGTGTTGGGTGATATTACAGTTACTCCGTTCCCAATCTGCGAATCTTGTATAGAAGGAAAGATACCGACCAGACCCTTCAAAGCGAAGGGTTATAGAGCCAAAGAAATGTTGGAGCTAGTCTATTCTGACCTGTGTGGACCGATGTCCACACAAGCTCGTGGAGGGTACAAGTATTTTGTCACTTTCATTGATGATTACTCAAGGTACGGATACATATACCTGCTTCACCGCAAGTCTGAATGCTTTGAGAAATTCAAAGAATTTAAGGCGGAAGTGGAGGCGAAGCTAGGTAAGAGTATCAAGTCACTGCGATCTGATCGCGGTGGCGAATACTTCAGTAACGAGTTCATGGACTATTTGGTGCAGTGTGGGATTACCTCCCAGCTCACTACACCGGGCACACCACAGCAAAATGGTGTGTAAGAGCGAAGAAATAGGACTCTCTTAGAAATGGTTAGATGAATGATGAGTTATGCAACATTGCCTATTTCGTTCTTGGGGTAAGCCCTAGAACCAGCGGCATACTTGCTAAATCTAGTACCGTCCAAGTCAGTCGATAAGACCCCTTTCGAGTTATGGTTTGAGCGCAAGTCTAGTTTAAACTACATAAGGATATGGGGCAGTCCAGCACATGTGCTGAACAAGAAAGCTGACAAGTTGGAGGCTAGATCTGAAGCAAGGCTGTTTATTGGCTATCCTAGAGGAACGAAGGGTGGTTATTTATATAGTCCTAACGATCAGAAGGTCGTTATTAGCACTAATGCCCGATTCTTAGAAGAGGATTATATGAAAAACCATAAATCCAAGGTTGAAATCATACTTCAAGAATTAGAAGATGATCGTATTCCACCATCGATTAAACCAAAGGTACGAGATTTCGTGTCTAGTGGGAGGGATCGACACAAAATACTTCAAGAAATTGAAGTGGGTCGAGTTCCACTGGAGATACCGACTGTACAAGTGGAACCTATCCAGCAAATTGTGCAAGATAGAGAACCACAGGTTACTGCACCACCCGTTACCATTATGCCAGTAGCGCCTCGTCGTAGTGGGAGGGTTGTTCGTCAAACCGAGCGATTTATGTTCGTGGATGAATCTTTGGATTTAGTCCCAGGAAACGAGCAAGCTGTAATCGACCCATGGACATACAGTGAGGCGATACAAGACACTAATGCAAGATCATGGCACACCGCTATGGACTTAGAAATTTAGTTCATAACAGCTATGGATGTATACGAAAAGACACCTCTACCAGATGGCAAGGAAGCCATAGGTAGTAAGTGGGTATACAAGAGAAAGAAAGATTCAGATGGTGAGGTTTCGCCTTTTAAAGCCAGGCTTGTGGCGAAAGGGTACACTCAGATTGAGGGCATCGATTTCGATGAGACCTTTTCGCCTGTAGCAATGCTCAAGTCCATCAGAATTCTTCTGGCCATAGCAGCTCACCTGAACCTTGAGGTTTGGCAAATGGATGAGAAAACCGCTTTTCTATACGGTTACCTTGAAGAAGGTAGAGACATCTATATGCAGCAACCCGAAGGTTATGTGGTGAAGGGTGAAGAGCGTCTAGTATGGAAACTTAAGATGTGCATTTATGGACTTAAGCAAGCTTCCCGATCATGGAACTTACGCTTTGACGAGGTGGTAAAGTCCTATGGATTTACCCAGTTGCCTAGCGAAAGTTGTGTGTATCGTTTGGATGTCAACGGTGACGTGGTATTTCTTACACTTTGCGTAGATGACATCCTTCTACTTGGGAACAATGTGAAGTTGTTATCAGACGTAAAGAGTTGGTTATCCGATCAGTTTCAAATGAAAGACTTAGGAGATGCAGCGTACATTCTTGGGATCAAGGTTTACCGATATCGCAAGAGGAAAATGTTGAGCGTATCTCAGGCGTCTTACATTGATACTGTGATTTCTCATTTTAGCATGCAGACCACCAAGAAGGGATTGCTACCTTTCAGGCATGGTGTTCCTTTATCGAAGGAGCAATCACCTATGACTGCAAAGGAGGTAGAGGAAATGAGACAAGTTCCTTACGCTTCCGCCGTAGGAAGTCTCATGTATGCAATGCTATGTACGAGGCCGGATATACGCTATGCGCGGTAGGCATAGTAGTAGATATCGATCTAACCTCGGACAAGCTCATTGGATGCGGTAAAGCATATACTCAAGTACCGAAAGGACTCGAGATTATAGGCTAGTTTACCAAGCGATAGTCTAATGCCTTTGGGTTATTCGACTCGGATTTCCATGTTGACCGTGCTGAGAAAAATTCTACATCGGCTATGTGTTTACCTTGGGAGGAGGAGTCAGATCCGACAGAGTGCAAGCGGCGATGCATTGCGGACTCTACCATTGAAGCGAATATGTCGCCGCTGGAGGCGCTAAGGAGGCGGTATGGTTCAAGAACTACCTCATGGATCTAGATGTGGTACCTTGTTTTCCCAAGAGTATCATAGTATACTGTTATAACTCAGGTGCAGTGGGAAACTCGAAGGTACCACGGACCCACAAGGTGACAAAACACAAAGAGAAAGTACCATGTCATACGAGAAATCGTTAGACGAGAAGACGTGCTGATTGAAAAGATTGGTACTGCGGATAACCTAGCTGACCTATTCATGAGGAGCCTACCGCAAAAAGTCTACGAAGACTAGTACGTCTCTGACGTATGGATGGATCACAGTGAGATGAGTTCTTCTATCTGACCATCGTGAAGAACCTAGATCTCGGTGACTTTACGTTGATCTAAACCTCGATAAGGTATTAGGTGAGTATGAGTTGCTGACCATCACTTTGACTTTTATGGGTGAGGGTTACATGAGATAACCCAATATTCTCCGCATCTTGGGTGGTGGCAGTGCTTGTATGTCATGCTAGTTGCCTGTTTCGAGTCACCGTATCCGTTTAGGATGATGACGTCCCCTTAAGGAGCTCAAAAGGTTTATTGTACTAAACCCTGCAGGTTGAGTTATCTCAAGTACAATAATAAGGTTGAGTGATACTACTTGAGGAATTAAAGAGATTAATTATTTTAAGCAGTCAGAACGCTGTAAATAATTAATGGACGTATGATATCTTAAATACGGGGATTCGTTAAGTCTAAGTGCGAGCCCGACTCAACTTCAGAAATAAAGAGGTAAGTCATCATTTATTCTCTAGTGGCATGAATAAATGTTTATGAATTAATTTATGCTCTGTGCTGAACATAAGATAATTAATTTATTTGAGGCCCATCTTTATTCCTCGTGATTTGATCCCTGGCCGCCCGTGAGCCCTGTAGCTATGAGATTTTGTCCACCTCCCTTAGAGTCCCATAGGGATTCTGTTTTGATCCTCTCTATCTGAAAATATATTATTATAGTTATTAGATATGCAGAAATCCTATCTAGATAGGATTTAGGGTTGCATTATAAATATAAGGTGAGAGAAAATCAAACCCTAATTCTAAGTGAAATTTTCGAAAACCACAATATTCATTGTTGGGATTTTCGAAACTTTTCAAGAAGGAGGAAGGCAAATTTCTGCAATACTCTCCTTAGATTTTCCTCACTCGACATTGGAGTTTAGACAATCGGGACATAGCCCAGAAGATCAAAGCACGAGTCTTGATACAATTCTTTGCTTGACAATTTCTCAGGTAAACACGAGAAAACACCAACATGTTGCAATTAATTATATAGGTGCATGCCAGGAATATAATCAATGTATGGTGAACATCCAAGATAGATCCTCGGGATAGAGTTGAAATTAGATTTCCCTACACTATCCCCTTCAGAACCATAACCACGAGTTCGGGGTCTATCACCTTTCGATCAATACTCAAGATGGTGATCAACCTGCCAAATAAAGATCCGTGCACAATCAACAGAACCACATCTCAGAGTAGGGAACAGTAATAACTTCGTTAAAACATTTTCACGGTACACATGTGTTCGATTTTGAAATATCAGAGTAAATAACTCAAAATAAGCATATATAACCTAACCCGAGCAAATAAAACGCTCACCGAGAGATATGTAGGGAAAACATATGTTTAGCCCTCGCCCGAGGATCCATCTTGGATATTTAATTCACCATACATTGATTATAAACCTAGTATGCGCCTATATAATTAATCGCAACACGTAGGGGTTTTCACGTGTTTACCTCGATCCAAGAGGTCGATGGAACGAGATGAATGGATCGAACGGATCGGACTCGTGCTTTGACCTTCGGATCGTATCCCGATTGCCCAATCTCCAACGCCGAGTGAGGACGATCTATGGAGAATGCTTCGAAAATCACCCTTGCTCTCACTTCACAATTTTCAAATACCTCTCAAACACTATGAGGGGCCGAAAATTCTTGTTAATTATGTGAGCATTAACCTAGACTTTATCTCATACCTTATATTTATAATGCACTACCTTAATCCCATATGGAAATTACCATAATCCTATATGGAAATTACCATAATCCTATATGGAAAATTACCATAATCTCAGGATTATTTCCATACTCTCGTGATTATTTCCATACTCTCGTGATTATTACCATAATCTTATATGGAAAGGATCTATGCATATACCATAAATATAATAATATCCTTGTGGATAAAGAGAATAAAATCTGCCTTTGGGAGCATAAGGGCGCCGATTTTCCTTCACTACGGCCTGATGGGCCACCAGGATCAAATGCAAGGAATAAAGATGGGCCTCAAATAAATTAATTATCTTATGTTCAAATTTAACATAAATCAATTTATAAACATTCGATCATGCCACTAGAGAAAGAATGTCGACTTACCCCTTTATTACCAAGTTGAGTCGGGCTTGCACTTAGACATTACGAATCCCCAGATTTAAGATATCGAACGCCCATTAATCATTTATAGTAATCAATCGCTAAAACGATTAATAACTTCATTTCCTTAAGTAGTACCACTCAACCTTATTATTGTACTTGAGCTAACTCAACTCGCAGTGGTTTAGTACAATAAACCTTTGAGCTCCTTAAGGGACGCCATCATCCTAAACGGATACGGTGACTGACATGATAACTAGCGTGACATACAAGATCGCCACCACCCAAGATGCGGAGAATTGGTTAGAACATATAACCTCACCCATAACAAGTCAAAGTGATGGACAAAGAACTCATACTCACCTAATACCTTATCGAGGTTTAGATCATCGAAGTCACCGAGATCTTGGTTCTTCACGACGGTCGAAAGAAGAACTCATCTCACCGTGATCCTTCAATACGCCTCGAGACGCATCAAAGATAGACAAGCAACTAAGTCAAGTCACTTATCTATACTCGCAGCCCTAAACCGACAACTCGTCCTTAAGTTGTCTCACCGTGAAACTTTTATATCTCATTAAGCTCGACCAATCATATGCACTTCGTGATCTTCTACACAATCGTATGATCTAACTTATATATGAGATAAAGGGACATGATATATGCAATCAAGTATTCAATTCGATAGGAGATTGTAATAGTGGTAACAGAAACATTGTATACAAGCTCAACCAAACCGCTTTCAAGATACAAAACCAACAATCTCCCACTTATACTAAAGCAAACTTTTAGTATACAATGTGTCTCTACTAGCTATTACAAACAACCATCACTTTGCTTCTCCCACTTATACAAAAGTTTCTTTCTAAGTGGGTGCCATCAAGCGCAATCCAAGTCCTCTAACGTGTCCATCGTAGACTTTTTTGCGTGCTCTTCGTGAATGGATCCGCTAGATTTTCCGTCAGATCAATCTTTTCAATCAAGACGTCACCTCGCCTAACGATTCTCGTATGACATGGTACTTTCTCTCTATGTGTTTGGTCGCTTTAGGGTCTGTGGTTCCTTCGAGTTTACATCGCACCGAGTTATCACAAGAAACTATGATACTCTTGGGCAAACCAGTACCACATCTAGATCCATGAGGTAGTTCTGAACCATACAGCCTCCTTAGAAGCCTCCGCTGCTACATATTCGCTTCCATGGTAGAGTCCGCAATGCATCGCCGCTTTGCACTCCGCCAGATACGGCTCCACCTCCCAAGGTAAACACATAGCCCGAGGTCGACTTTTTCTCATCACGGCCACTGGAACCGAGTCAGATAACCCAAAGGCATTAGACTATCGCATGGTAAACCAGCCTATAATCTCGAGTCCTTTCGTGTACTTGAGTATATGCTTTCGCAGTCCAATGAGCTTGTCCGTGGTTAGATCGATATCTAGCTACTATGCTCACCGTGATAGCGTATATCGGCCTCGTGCATAGCTTTACAGACATGAGACTTCCTACGACGGAAGCGTAAGGAACTTATCTCATTTCTCTATCTCCTTTGCAAATATAGTGATCGCGCTTTTAGATAAAGGAACGCCATGTCCGAAAGGTAGCAATCCTTTTTGGCGGTTTGCATACTAAAACGAGTAATCACAAGATCAATGTAAGACGCCCGAGATAAGCTCAACATTTTCTTTCGCGATCTCGTAAACCTTGATCCCAAGAATGTACGTGATCTCCTAAGTCTTTCATTTGAAACCGATCGGATAGCCAACTCTTTACGCCCCGATAACAGCTTCACGTTGTTGCCAACTAGAAGGATGTCATCTACATAAAGTGCAAGAAATACCACATCACCGCTGACATCTAACCGATACACACAACTCTCGCTAGGCAACTGGTAAATCCATAGACTTTACCACCGCCAAAGCGTAAGTTCCATGATCGAGGTTCGCTTAAGTCCATAAATGGACTTCTTAAGCTTCCATACTAGATGCTCTTCACCCTTTACCACATAACCTTCAAAGTTGTCGTGACATAGATGTCTCTACCTTCCTCAAGGTAACCGCTTAGAAAAGCGGTTTTAACATCCATTTGCCAAACCTCTGTGTTCTGCTGGTCGCTATGGCTAGAAGAATTCGATGGACTTGAGCATTGCTACATCGTGCAAAAGGTCTCATCGAAATCGATGCCCTCAACTGAGTGTACCCTTTCGCCACAAGCCCGGCTTTGAAAGTCGAAACCTCCATCGGAATCTCTTCCTCTCAGATATCCACTTACTACCAATGGCATCCTTGCCATCCGGTAGAGGTGTCTTTCATATACATCCATAGCCGCTATGGACTCCATTTCTAAGTCCATAGCGGTGTGCCATGATCTTGCATCTATATCTCAGATCGCCTCCTGTATGTCCATGGGTCGATTATCGCATGTTCGTCTCACCGACTAAACCAAGATTCACCCACGAACATAAATCGCCGGGTCGACGAACAACCTCCCACTACGACGAGGTTCTACAGCACAATGGCAACGGTGGGTGCAGATACTTGTGGTTCTCTAACTTGCACAACTTGTCGTAGGTACCACTCAGACAATCGGTATTCCGTTGAACTCGACCCACTTCAATTTCTCAAGTATCCGTGTCGATCCTCCCACTAGACTCGACATCTCGCACCTTTCGCCTATTCGGTGGTGGAATACGATCATCTTCTAATTTTGAAGAATGATTTCAACTTTGGATTTATGATTTTCATGTAGTCCTCTTCTAAGAATCGAGCATTAGTGCTAATAATGACCTTCTCGATCCTTAGACTATAGAATAAACCACCTTCGCCCTCTAGATAGCCAATAAATGCCTTAAGGCCGGATCTAGCCTCCAACTTGTCGCCTTCTTGTTCAAAGACGCAGGCCGGATCGCCCATATCCTTATGTGGCTTAAACTAGCTTCGCGCCCAAACCACAACTCGAAGGGTCTTTTCGATCGACTGGACGGTACTAGATTTAGCAAGTATGCCCTGCCTCTAAGGCATACCCCGTAACGAAATAGGTAATGTAGCATAACTCATCATAGATCTAACCATTTCCAAAAGAGTCTATTTCTTCGCCTCGACACACCATTTTGCCGTGGTGTGCCCGTGAAGTGCGCTGGGATGTAATCCCACATTTCACTAGATAGTCCATAAACTCGTTATCGAGGTATTCGCCACCGCGATCGACCACGTTGACTTGATACTTTTACCTAGCTTCGCCTCAACTTCCGCTTTAAACTCTTTGAATTTCTCAAAGCATTCTGCACTTGCGTGAAGGTATATGTATCCGCACTCTCGAGTAATCGCCAATGAAAGTGACAAAATACTGCATTCTCCACGAGCTTGTGGACATCGGTCCACACAGTCGAATGGACTAACTCCAACATTTCTTTCGCTCTATATCCCTTCGCTTTGAAGGGTCCGGTCGACATCTTACCTTCTATACAGATTCGCAGACCGGGAACGGAGTAACCGTGAGATTACCCAACGCCCATTCTTAGCCGCCTTGATCCTATTTAGATTGATGTGACCTAATCTGAGATGCCAGAGAAAAGTAGAGTCATCTTGCTAAGAAAACTTTCTCTTTTAGGTTTGATGAAGATGCAACATAGTTATAGGTATTATGTTCGCGTAAATAGTATAAAGCTTAATTATATAACGTACAACACGTATAACTTCGCCATTTCTTATGATAGAAACACCACTATCAAAATAATGTAATATCCATGAGTAAATAATTTCAAACAAACAAGGTTCCGCCGAAAATCCGCACATATAAAACGCCTTTAAAACTAAACTGCTTTTCAAAACATAAAGTAACATCTCCAACCGCAACGGCCTCGACTGCTCGCTGCCCATGGAGATCGTTATCTCGCCATCAAACAGCCTCCCTTGTCCGCAGGAACCCCGCAAGGTGTAACAAACATGATCTGGGCCATGCCAGATCTACTACCCAAGAATGGGTAGAACAAGTCGCTAAACATGTTTCCATTACTAAAGCAAACGGCGCACTGAGCCTTGAGCATAGGGCACTTGGCCTTCCAATGCCCGCCTGTCAAGACTTGAAGCACTTCGCCCTCTCCTTGGCTTCTTCAAGCCTCCGTGGCAACCATGTTCTTGTTCCCATTACTCCCACTACTTCCTCGCCTCTACCACCTTTGGTACCCCTTTTCTATTTCCATTTTGCAACGAAAATTTTGGGCCCTTAGATGTGCTAGCAAGAGCATGTGCTCCTTTTCCCATAACTCCTTCCGCAGCCACGAGATCATTAAGCAACCGACTAATGTAAACTCGGTCTTGCTCATGATCGCATTTACGCCGAAAGTTCTCAAAAGACTTGGCGCAGTATTGAGGATGATATCGACCTCGCTTCACCACAATACCTCCTCCCAACCGATCAAGACTATCCATGAGACGAGTCATGGGAGACATGTTCATGGACCGAACTTCCTTCTTCCATCTTACACGCCAAGATTTCTCTCATTGTGTGGAAGTCGATCGTCCGATCCGATCGCCCAAACTTACTCGAGACTGACCAAATATCGTCGCGCTCACCATCGATCGATGTCGCAATGCAAGCCTTGGACATCGTAGTCATCATATAGCATTTAGCCATATTGTTCGACTTATTCCAAAGTCCGCCGACTCTCGCTCATTAGTCGACGCGCCAAGAAGGGCATCGGTTTAGGAGTAGTGAGAACAAACATGTGTTCTTCAAATGATAAGAACATATTCCATGTTTCGCTTCCACTCGATAAAATTTGGACCGATAACGGATTTTGTGCGAGCATATTGATAATCGGGCGTAAGAGACATATCTGAAACGATAATGTAAAACACATAAGCATACGATCGCAAATAATTGTGAATAATAATATTGTAACCTTTTGATAAAACAATATTAATTGAAACCTCCAATCGCCCAAGGAATCCCACATGCAAGCCACGCTGTGGACGCTACACACGAACCCCCGACTGCACTAAAAATACCTTTAGTCGCTTAATTTCAATCCATGTCAACTTATCCTTATGACCAATGAAATTAACGATTGGACCTTACTAGACCACATCACTATCGCAAGAAGGGACTTCAAGGGAAGTTGTACTGAGGTGATGTCTAAGCAATGACCACAATTTTAACAAATAAATGAATTCTTAGAATCGCATACTCACCTGACCATACCGCTCCAATTCAAATTTTTGTTATCTCATTTTATATCTATCTCTAGAGAACTTATGAAAATCGCACATGCAAGCTAACGCTGTGGACGCCATACATGAAACTCCCACTTCTCAATAGATTTAAAATGTTTTATTTAGAAATCTCATCTAACAAACTTATGATAAATAAAGGCAAGCAAGCCACGCTGTGGACGCCACTCACAGCAATGCCTCACTTTGTTTAGAGATCAAAAGTGGAGGTCTCGACATTTTAATTTGAAAATTAATTAGTCGGGTTGCTTGCTTAGTCTTTTTATTCAAAAGGTTTGTCCATGCATCACGTAATCCTAGCATGCTTTTCTATAGAACTCAACATGTAAAACAAGCTCGCAGTAATTCTAAAATATGCTGATAAACGCGATAAACCTAGCATGCTTACTATGCGCATCCAATTACGTAAAACACTTAAAGGTTTGTCAACGAATATAAACATACATAGCATGCTATCGCATAATTTAAACATCCACGACATGCATATGAACGATAAAATAAAATAAACGCTCATCGCGTCCAATCGTGAAACCCGCACATTTATATCTAATCTATTACATAGATATACAAAGCATGTAATTAAACTTCGAAAACGGGCCTCGCGTACCCGCACGGACCGGATTCAACAATGGGCCTCGCGTGCATGGGCACGGACCGGAAAATCTGATTGGCCGGAAAACGGGTCGGGACGGTCGGCCCAATCTCAGGCCGGGCCGCAGCAGGGCGCCCACCGCCCAACTTTACCGCCACCGCCGCTGTCCTCGCGGTTACTCGCTGGTCGCTAATGCGATCGCGACCCGCCGAAAGCACGCTGCGGCTGCTACGCCCGAGCGCCGAACATCCGCCGAGATGTCGCCGCCACCGCCAAACTCGCGATCGCGAGTCCGCCGCTGGCGCTGGTTTCGCGGCAACGCGCGCCTGCCGCTTCGCTAGCTCGCCGCCGCTGCTTCGCGTCAGATTCGCGACCACCGCCGCCGCTGCGTGGCGCCAGGATCTCGTGACGCAACGCACGCCTGCCGCCCGCCCCTCGTGATCGCCTCGCGATCGCGAGGCTCGCCGCGAAACAGCCTGTGGTACGCCGAGAGACCTGTTTTTCCGCTATTTCGCTCTTCGTCCTTTCGCTTCGTTCTTCTTTTACGTATAAGATTTACGTAATAAAATCTAATCTAACCACGGATTTTCTCGTGGTGTAAAACAAAACCAACAAAACAATAAACGAGCCACGATGAACGCATGCGGATCCACAATTAATAAAACGCACGTAATAATCAAACGTGAATTAATCCAACAGAGCCAAGATTCTCAAACCTCGCCTCGATACCAATTGTAGGAAAACACATGTTTAGCCCTCGCCCGAGGATCCATCTCGATATTTAATTCACCATACATTGATTATAAACCTAGCATGCGCCTATATAATTAATCGCAACACGAGGGGTTTTCACGTGTTTACCTGGATCTCAAGAGGTCGATGGAACGAGATGAATGGATCGAACGGATCGACTCGTGCTTTGACCTTCCGGATCAGTATCCCGATTGCCCAATCTCCAACGCCGAGTGAGGACGATCTATGGAGAATGCTTCGAAAAATCACCCTTGCTCTCACTTCACAATTTTCAAATACTCTCTCAAACACTATGAGGGGCCGAAAATTTCTTGTTAATTATGTGAGCATTAACCAGACTTTATCTCATACCTTATATTTATAATGCACTACCTTAATCCCATATGGAAATTACCATAATCCTATATGGAAATTACCATAATCCTATATGGAAAATTACCATAATCTTAGGATTATTTCCATACTCTCGTGATTATTTCCATACTCGTGATTATTACCATAATCTTATATGGAAAGGATCTATGCATATACCATAAATATAATAATATCCTTGTGGGATAAAGAGAATAAAATCTTGCCTTGGGAGCATAAGGCCGATTTTCCTTGGTTACGGGCCCGATGGGCAAAACCCAGGATCAAATGCAAGGAATAAAGATGGGCCTCAAATAAATTAATTATCTTATGTTCACGTAACATAAATCAATTTATAAACATTCGATCATGTCACTAGAGAAAGAATGTCGACTTACCCCTTTATTACCAAGTTGAGTCGGGCTTGCACTTAGACATTACGAATCCTCGATTTAAGATATCGAACGCCCATTAATCATTTATAGCAACTGATCGCTTAAAACGATTAATAACTTCATTTCCTTAAGTAGTACCACTCAACCTTATTATTGTACTTGAGCTAACTCAACCCGCAGGTTTAGTACAATAAACCTTTGAGCTCCTTAAGAGGACGCCATCATCCTAAACGGATACGTGACTGACATGATAACTAGCGTGACATACAAGATCGCCACCACCCAAGATGCGGAGAATCTGGTTAGAACATATAACCTCACCCATAACAAGTCAAAGTGATGGACAAGAACTCATACTCACCTAATACCTTATCGAGGTTTAGATCATCGTAAGTCACCGAGATCTTGGTTCTTCACGACGGTCGAAGAAGAACTCATCTCATCCGTGATCCTTCAATACGCCGAGACGCATCAAAGATAGACAAGCAACTAAGTCAAGTCACTTATCTATATCTGCAGCTCAAACCGACAACTCGTCCTTAAGTCGTCTCACCGTGAAACTTTTATATCTCATTAAGCTTGACCAATCATACGTACTTCGTGATCTTCTACACATCGTATGATCTAACTTATATTGAGATAAGGGGACACGATATATGCAATCAAGTATTCAATTCAGATAGAGATTGTAATAGTGGTAATGTGAAACATCAGATACAAGCTCAACCAAACGCGCCAAGATACAAATCCAACAAGATATCCATAGATCCAACAACCTCACAGATCACACTAGTAGGTACCTGGTAACAAGACGGAACAAATTTTTGAGTTACATTCCACAAAGCAAAGCAACAACGTGATCCAAACGGAGATCGAAGCAAAATGGGGGTTTTCGACTTTCTAAACCCACATTTGGCAATCTCCGGGTTTTCAAATCAACTCGATGCAGAAGGAAACTATATTTAGGGCAGCAAGATCTATAATAAGGTACCTTTAAAATATGCATGCATGAATGATGACACAATTCTTAGCAACGAAGAAGTTTCAAAACTTGATGCTTATCCTCAGATTATGATAAACCATCCAGAACTTATGCATGAAAATGGAAATATAAGCAATATGCATAACGAGGAACAAGGAATGACAAGCCATGTTGAAAAAGGATAATCCGGGCATGTACTTTCTTTAGAAACTCAAAACGACGAAAAACATCACGACATGTAAAAACACGAGAAATGAAAAAACGGAATCGGTACGCTAGAAGAACACATTGCCCGGAACTCAAAACCTAAAGGGCCCATAGCCAAAAAGTGGCTCATCGGCCATCAAATCGGCGGCCAACTGGGGCGACGACGACGGCAATAGGCGGTGGCGATGGCGGTTTTGGCCGGGCTCCGACCGTTTCCTCGCCTGGTCCCTTTGGAAACCCGAGTTCTACGCTATGCTATCTACGAAAAGACAGAATCAAAAAAGGAAAGGATAAAAACAAAAAGGATACAAAAGGCAACCCGGGGTTAATCGGCAGTGGTGGCGGCAAGCAGCAATGGCGCGCCGCCGAAGCCTCCCCACCGATCCCCACTCCTCCGCGCTTCCATCGCTGCATCGATCGAGCTAAAACACACTCAAATTAGCTCGCAATCGTACGAGGTAATTGTAGCGTGATAAGTTAACCCAAGTCGTCTCTCAAGGAAAACTTAACAGGGCGATTGTTCATGTCATACACAAAAAGCGATTAAAACCTAAACATTCTAATACCAACGAGGGTTTGAAACATGCAAGAATTGAAATACGAAAAATAAACAGCAATCCTAGGCCAGGGGTTGTCAATCTCGAGCTAAACTAATAAAGCGATAAATCTAAACCAGGGGTTGTCAATCCCCAATTGAACTACGAAAGCGATAAATCGAAAGCAATAAACAAAGCAATAGCAAACCTATTCTTAAGGTTCGTCAAGCCCTAATCTAAGTCTACTTGTAAATGAACAATAAACATCAATCAACCAACAAGACATGAATTAATCGAAAGCAGGACAAATCAAAGCAATATAAATTGATAGAAACACGAGAACAATCCACTCTCACTATGAATTGAATCCAATAAAAATACCAATTGCATGAAATGTAAATTAATCTCGAAACAAGAACTGGTAAATCCCAAAAACATAAATTGATAAACTAAATCATTCGATGAAAACTGGAAACAGGAATTAAAACTAATGATTATCTGTTTGTGTCGATCTGTTGAAGCTCCCGGAAAATAGTTGAAGAGAACAGCAAAAATGGCGAGAGGCGCCGCGGCTATGCGTGAAGAAAAACTGAGAACTGAGAACTCTCTTTACGCGTTGACCTAGCGCAAATATATATATATAATAGCCGAGCGCCGGTTTGGAATGAGCTAGCGCTCACAAAACATTCTGACCCCAACGCGAACGCCGGCTGGGGTGAGGCGCGCGTTGGAAGGGCAAGAGCGCTGGAAGACGCACATGGCCGAGCGAAAGTGCGGCCTGATGAGCGCGCGCGGTGAGTGAGCGCCGGCTGGCGCATGTTGGCGAGGAGCGGGGAGAGCGCTGGAAAGGAGAGAAATGGGCGCTGGCGAAGCTAGTGCCGGCTGGAAGATGAGCGCGGGCGCGATCGGGCGGAAAGGAATGCTGCCGCGGTGGAGTTTAGCGCTGGCGCTGGCGATGCGCCAGCCGGACGGAATGGCTGCGCGCGCTGGGAGCGTGGGCGAGCGGGCGCTGGGCATCAGCCGCGGACGGGCGCGTCGGGCGAAGCGGACGAGGCGCAGCGCGCTGGTCGGGCGATCGCCGGGCGGACGGGCGTATGCGGGCATTAGGCGCGGTTGGTGGAGCGTTCAGGCGAACGCGCGAGTAAAATGGCAACGCTACCGGATCCGAAGCGCCGGATGGGCGCGCTGTGGGGGCGCTGGCGGGCGTGAGCAAGCACTACCGAACGGGCGAGCGCTGTGTGGGCATGTCGTGCGGCGCGGACGGGCGCCGCCAGGCGCGGCGCTGGTGTGCGACGGGAAGTCGCGCGACTTTGGCGCTTTCTCCGTTCTTCCTCGTTTGAACTTCGATTTGCGATCCGCTTTCGCCTATGAACTCCTGTCGCGATGCTCTTCAATTTAATTGATCCTTGGTAGGTCCAATTCATCCTATTTGATACTTATTTTCTGCAAAACATTGAAACGAACCAAGTAAGTCCGAATCGATACATATTAATCAAACCAACGGCATAAATAGGACAAACCACTGAAAATGACATGTAAAACAATACCAAGAATCATCACAAAATCATACCAAACAACTCCCCCACACTTATCCATTTGCTTGTCCTCAAGCAAAGTCTATACAAATAAAAATAGAGAAGATAATTCTTGCAACTTCACTCTTAGTCTAATCAATCAAACCTTATTGCTTTTCCCCCACACTTGGTGTTTACGTATTCAAAGATAATGTGAAATAAATCTAGGACGGCAATTGATTTTCAATAAATAAAAGGGTAAACTCTGCTCAGACCCAACTCTCCGTTAGGGGTGAACTAACTAATGTGGTCACCTTTAGCAACAAGTTCCTTTTCTAAAGCACAAAGAATGTTTTAATAAATTTTGGAACAATATTGAAAGGTGAACTCTTGATGAACTCGAGTCTCCTATCGTAGTTTCCCATGTCTATTTCTCGATTTACGAAAAAGAGGGACAGAATCCCATCATCCATTTCAACAATCTCAACAAAACAAATTCATACTTTTTTTTTTCTTTTTCTCTTCCATTTTTTATATATAGGGAGACAAGTATATAGACAACCACAATGTTAACATTACCCCTAACATTAACCGGACAAATCACATCAATTTTCCCCTATTCATTTTCTATCAATCACAATCTCGTCAATTCACATTACACTCAAATCATATATCACCAAAAGTCTCGAAATTCAAAATCAATTTGACCAATACCACAGAGTTCAGATGCAACAATCAAAATCCCATCCTTTCGGGCACAGAACAAAACTTGATTCCAAATCAATCAAAATAAGCACAAGGGCACATCATTAAGCATACAAATAGATAAGATAAACACACAGAACAGAGTAAACATCCCCCACACTTAAATCGAGCACTGTCCCCAGTGCTCCAAACATTGATAACTCGAAATGACCATAGAGGATGATACTTCCCTGATAATCGACGAATGTGCGCTGTAGAGTTGGAGTAATACGGCTTCATCTCACTGCTGATGGCGTCCCAATTACGAGCAAAACTATAACAAAGACAACAGATAGATCAAAGAACAACGAAACAAGCAAAAAGAGAAAGAAAGAAACAGAAAATAAAAATCCGTGGGTGAACTCCCACGTAGTACTCAGTTTAACGTCGTGAGCCCGACGTATTCGGTCAACAACGGACTATCCATAGTCCTTTACCGCAGAATACCATCTCGGCGGAGCATTAGTAGAAACCATATAAGAATAGAGCGATAGTAAAGAAAGCAAACAACGAATCATTTAAGCTCAAGTCAAACATCCTATTCTCCAAAGAAAAATAGATAACTTCAATTCCCAAAGCACGATACTTTGGTGAATTAGGATGTTGACAAATTATTGATGTTAACTCAACCTTGGTTCTCACTTTGTCCTCCCTCTCGGGAACAATTGTTGAGGCGCTCTTTCGGCCCATAGTGGGTTGTGGCGTGTCATCAATTTCTGGACCCACTCTTCCTTCATCCTCTTCATCTTCCTCCACGTGTTTGGGTAGTTCTTTCACCTCAGAGTGGGTTACGCGTGTCATCAATTTCATGTACCCACTCTTCCTCGTCACCATCCCGTAACAACTTCCTCGTGGCTTTGATCCCGCTTCTCATCCTCACGTGCCCATTCTTCCTCAATTTCCACCTTTTGGCCGCAATGCTCATCCGATGTCTCTTCCACCCATTCTCAATAATTGGGTCACTTTCTAGAATAGTGACCGCCTAGACATGATTGGATTGATCCGAAAGTTCCTCCCTTGTCGCAACAGCTCATCAAGCGTGCTCTTAACATATCCTATTGCGTCTCCAAACGCAAAGACGAGGCGTTATGCGAGATCCAAACTTTGATGAACTTATCACCCCAAGCCGGCATCGAGGGTGGAGGTGGTGCCATGGTATGGATTCTGCAATGGAGGTGGTTGCTCCGGTATGGATTGTTGGCTTGATCCTCGCATCTTTGCGGTGGAGGTGGTTGATCCCAGTATAGATTGTAGGCTTGATCCTCGTACTGCGGTGGAGGTGGTTGGTCCTAGCAGGGATCATAGGCTTGTTGCTCATCAGGTTGTGGGTTTCAATATCCCGGGTCAGGTTGTGGAGGCGGCGGCTGCTGTGGATCCCAATATCCCAAATCGGGTTGGTTATTCCACCCCGAACCATATTGTTGCTCATAAACTAGCGGATATCCCTCAACATGATCGAATTGGGCTCCTTCTTCGAAAGAAGAATTTGCCCAATACGACGAACTTTCCTCCCCCCAGCCTGTTTGACCATATTCGTACTGCTGGTACCCCTGCATTAACAGACACCCACAACAAAAACAAGATCACACGCACCGGGGGGAGAAAATAACCAAACAGAACGGAAAGAAATACAGAAAACAAACAACACAAACAATACGCCTAAAGTTTTCCCCGGCAACGGCGCCAAAATTGATCGAGCTAAAAACACACTCAAATTAACTCGCAATCGTACGAGGTAATTGTTGCGTGATAAGTTAACCCAAGTCGTCTCTCAAGGAAAACTTTACAGGGCGATTGTTCATGTCATACACAAAAAGCGATTAAAACCTAAACATTCTAATACCAACGAGGGTTTGAAACATGCAAGAATTGAAATACGGAAAATAAACAGCAATCCTAGGCCAGGGGTTGTCAATCCCGAGCTAAACTAATAAAGCGATAAATCTAAACCAGGGGTTGTCAATCCCCAGTTGAACTACGAAAGTGATAAATCGAAAGCAATAAACAAAGCAATAGCAAACCTATTCTTAAGGTTCGTCAAGCCCTAATCTAAGTCTACTTGTAAATGAACAATAAACATCAATCAACCAACAAGACATGAATTAATCGAAAGCAGGATAAATCAAATCAATATAAATTGATAGAAACACGAGAGCAATCCACTCTCACTATGAATTGAATCCAATAAAAATACCAATTGCATGAAATGTAAATTAATCTCGAAACAAGAACTGGTAAATCCCAAAAACATAAATTGATAAACTAAATCATTCGATGAAAACAGGAAACAGGAATTAAAACTAATGATTATCTGTTTGTGTCGATCTATTGAAGCTCCGGGAAAATAGTTGAAGAGAACGAAAAAAATGGCTAGAGGGCCGCGCTATGCGTGAAGAAAACCGAGAGGCGAGAACTCTTTCTGCGTTGACCTAGCGCTAATATATATATAAAATAGCCGAGCGCCGGTTTGGAATGAGCGAGTGCTCACAAAACATTCTGACCCCAACGCAAACGCCGGTGAGCGCGAGGCACGCTCGGAAGCGGCGAGCGCTGAAGACGACATGGCCGAGCGAGCACGGCATGAGCGCACGCGATGAGTGAGCGCCGGCTTTGCGTGTTGGCGAGCGGGAGAGCGCCGAAAGGCGAAATGGCGCCGCGGCCGCGACGGCCGGAAGATAAGCGCGGGCGCGGTCGGGCAGAAAGGAATGGCGGCGGGTTGAGTTGGCGCGGGCGTGCCCGCGCGGATAAAGTGCGTGGGCGCTTGGAGAGGCGCGGCGGCATCGGGCATCCAGCGCCGGACGGCGCGTGGCGAGCGAGCGGCGCCGAGGCGCAGCGCGCGCGGCAGGCGGGCGAGCGTCGGGCGGCGGGCGGCGGGCGGGCGCGCCGTTGGTTGGCCAGCGAGCGGGCTCAGCCGAACGCGCGAGTAAAATGGCGAACGCGCGCCGATCCGAAGCGCGGATGGGCGACGACCGGAAAGCGTGCGGGCGCCATGATCGAAGCGCGCCGAACGGGCGGGCGTGGGCGTGTCGCCGCCGCCGGATGGGCACCAGCGGGCACGGCGTGCGGGTGTGTGCGACGGGAAGTCGTGCGTAACTTTGGCGTTTCTCTCCGTTCTTCCTCGTTTGAACTTCGATTTGCGATCCGCTTTCGCCTATGAACTCCTGTCGCGATGCTCTTCAATTTAATTGATCCTTGGTAGGTCCAATTCATCCTATTTGATACCGATTTTCTGCAAAACATTGTAACGAACCAAGTAAGTCCGAATCGATAAATATTAATCAAACCAACGGCATAAATAGGACAAACCACTGAAAATGACATGTAAAACACTACCAAGAATCATCATAAAATCATACCAAACACGTACCTGGGACTACTCGGCTCATCCGTAAACACAAAGAGACGAAGAAAATGAACGTTGAAAATGAAGGCCCTAGCCCTCTATTTATAGGAGAAAGTAGGAGGTTGTGCAGCTGCTTGCGCAAGCGGCCTTTTTCAAAAACGCAAAAAGCGATGCAACTTTAGCAAACGGACTCCGAAAACAGCAAACTTGGTACCCATGGACTCGCAATAAAATATTGTCACAACTACTATAAACAAGATTTATTTTTAAATGACCCATGAAAAGTTCGGTTTTTCAATAACTTCCCCGGAGTACCGAACCTTCGTGGATGGTAGAAAACCTGCATACTTAGTGTCTATTAACTCGTAATAAGACACTCTTCACAATGCCTGAGGTTTCGTGATGGTCGGACCACCGTAGCAAAAAGTTAACTTTTTGTCTTCTCGAAAAGCATGCCAAGCAAACCTGAAGCTTAGGAAGCACGGGGTATTACATCCCTCCCTCCTTAGAAAAATTTCGTCCCCAAAATTTCATGCACGTGGCGGAAACAACTCAGGTTACTGAGCCCTGAACTTGTCCTCCAACTCCCACGTGGCTTCTTCCTCACCATGATGATTCCACAACACTTTCACCAGCGGGATCTGCTCGTTCCTCAATGCCTAGACTTTCCGTTCCAAGATAGCCACTGGTCTCTCCTCGTAACTCAAATCCTGAGCAAGGACTACTTGATCATGCTTGATCATGTGTTTTAGGTCGAACACGTACTTTCTTAATTGAGAAACGTGAAACACGTCATGCACATCTCCGATGCTGGGTGGCAACGCTAGCCTGTAGGCAACAGGGCCTATCCTTTCAAGAACTTCAAAAGGTCCAACGAACCTCGATCGTAACTTACCTCGCTTCCCAAAAAGAACTAATCCTCTCGTCGGGGAAACCTTAAGCAAGACGCGATCTCCGACCATGAACTGAAGATCTTTACAACGCTTTTCCGCATAGGACTTCTACCTGTCCTGAGCTTCCTCGATCATTCACTTGATCTGATCGATAACCTCGACCGTCTGTTGAACCATCTCTGGTCCTAACATCTTTCTCTCGCCCACTTCATCCCAATAAAGTGACGATCTATACTTCCTTCCGTACAACGCTTCATAGGGAGCCATTCCTATGGTGGCCTGATAACTATTGTTATAGGAAAACTCACCAAAGGTAGTATCTCTTCCCAACTTCCTCCTCTGTCGGCCACGACTGCTCATAACATATCCTCCAAGACCTGAATCGTCCTTTTTGATTGACCGTCCGTTTGAGGATGAAAGGCTTTACAGAGATTCAGCTTGGTCCCCATGGCTTCCAGTAGACTCTTCCAGAATCTTGACTCGAACCTCGGGTCACGATCTGATGTAATCGACACTGGCACACCATGTAATCGTACGATCTCTCTGACGTAAAGCTGAGCAAGCTTATCTAACCCGTACGTCATCCGAATCGGTAAGAAATGAGCTGACTTTATCAGTTTATCGATAACAACCCATATAGCGGTGTTTCCTCGTGCTGACCTTGGAAAACTTACCCCTAAATACATACTGATATGCTCTCATTTCCACTCTGGGATTGATAGCGGTTGCAAAAAACTTGACGGACGTTGATGCACAACTTTCACTTGCTGACAAGTCAAACAACGTTTCACAAATGCGGCTACATCCTTCTTCATCCCTTCCCACCAAAAGTTCCTTTTAAGGTCTATTTACATTTTGGTGCTTCCTGGATGAGCTGTATATGGTGCCTCATGAGCTTCACTCATGATCTTATCTCTCAATTCCTTATTGAGTGGCACACATAACCTTCCTCGGAATAATAACACGTTGTCCTTCGCCGTGAAACCCTTGCTATCTTCTAGTCGCGCTTTCAAACTCATTCTTTCTAGGAACGCGTCTCCTCACTGTGCGCTCACGATCGCTTCTCGAAGGTCCGGTTCAGCTGCTAAAGCTGCAACGAAACCTTGTACTGATTCCGACGGATGAATCACTTCCATGCTGAGCTTTTCAAAATCTCGAATAAGCTCATTCTCTTGCGTAAGAAGATATCCCAACTTCGCTTTCGTCTTGTGACTAAGGGCATCTGCCACGACGTTAGGCTTTCATGGATGATAGCTGATAGTGCAATCATAATCCTTCACTAACTCCAGTCATCTCCTTTGCCTCATGTTCAACTCCTTTTGTTCAAAGAAGTACTTTAGGCTCTTGTGATCCGTAAAAATCTCACATTTTACTCCATAGAGATAGTGCCTCTAGATTTTCAATGCATCAACGACTGCTGCTAACTCCAGGTCGTGAGTCAGGTAGCTCAACTCGTGCGGCTTTAATTATCGAGATGCGTAGACTATAACCTTCCCGTTCTGCATAAGAACACATCCCAATCCACGCGTAGGTGTAGACCATAAAACCATCGTTTCCTTCTGGCACAAGCACTGGAGCGGTTGTTAGCTTCTTCTTCAACTCTTGGAAACTTTCTTCACAAACTTCTGACCATGTGAACTTGATTCATTTCCTGAGCTGTTGCATCATCGGCCTCGCCAACTTCGAGAACCCTTTGATGAAACGTCTATAATATCCTACCAAACCTAGAAAGCTTCGAACCTCATTGGCATTAGTCGGAACCTTCCAGTTACTTGCTGCTTCAACCTTCGCTGTATCGACTTTGATTCCTTCTGCAGACACGATATGTCCAAGGAACATCACTTCTTTGAGCCAAAACTCGCACTTACTATACTTCGCATACAACATCTCCGCTCGTAACGTTTCTAAAACAATTCGGAGGTGTTCTCCATGCAACTCTGTATTCTTGGAATAGAGGAGGATATCATCGATAAAAACCAAGATGAAACTATCTAGATATTGATGAAAAACTCGATTCATCAGATCCATGAAGACTGTTGGCACATTGGTCAAACCAAACGACATCACGATGAACTCGTAGTGCCCATACCTGGTCGTGAACACGGTCTTCGCAACATCCTTCTTCCTGATCTTCAGCTGATGGTAGCCCGACCTCAAATCGATCTTAGAGAAGACATTCGCTCCTATGAGCTGGTCAAACAGATTGTCGATCCTTGAAAGAGGGTATCTGTTCTTGATTGTCAACTTATTCAGCTGTAGTCAATGCACATCCGCATTGACCCATCCTTCTTCTTGACGAACAGAACTGGTGCTCCTCATGGAGACACGCTAGGTTGGATAAAACCTAGGTCCAAAGCAACTCCTGCAACTGCGCTTTCAGTTCCTGAAATTATTTAGGTTCCATTATGTATGGTGCCTTTGATACTGGTGCTGCTCCTGGTTCCAGATCAATAGTGAATTCCACTTGTCTATCAGGCGTAAGCCTGGCAAGTCCTCAAGAAACACGTCCGGATATTCACACACCACTGGCTCCTCTTGCAACTGTTTGCGCTCTTCATCGTGCCCTGTCAAACTTACCAAGAAAGTTTGACAGCTTTTTTTCCTGATCATCTTCACTGCCTTCAGTGCTGAGATAATCGGCACTAAAACACTCATCCTTATGCCATGGAAGCAAACTTCCACTCCTTCGGTTGTTCGAAAAGCAACTTCTCTCTCGAGACAATGTATAGTTTCTCTGTGCTTTTCCAACCAATCCATGCCGAAGATGACATCGAAATCTTCCATTCCGATGACATACAAATTGATAAAGACCTTATGTTCAAATATTTTCACCTCCTGGTTTGGGCAAATCTCTTTTACCTTTAGAACTTCCCCTGATGGGATGCTAATCTCCAGGGTAATCTGTGATTCTTTGGATACCAAACCCAAGCTCTCACATGCAACTCTCGAATGAAAGAATGTGAGGCTCCTGTATCAAACAAAGTGAAAACGGGTATATCACTCATATGAATTATACCTGCAAGGTTTTTGGGAGCTTGTGCTGCCTGCTGCTTACTCAAGGCATACACCCTGGCTTGCTGTGGCGGCCTTTGATTTGCTGGCCTCGGATAACTTGCTGCTCCGTGGTTCATCCTGAGCTGGTTCGGTCTCGCCCGCAGAGCCCGATGTTGTCTTCTTGGTGGTCGTACCCGGTCCTCCTATCGATGGGCAATCTCGAGCGTAATGCCCAGACTTCCTACAACGATAACACTCAACATTACCTTGCCTGCATTCGCCCAAGTGATTCCTCTGGTATTTCTGGCACCAAGGCCTTTCCGCAAGTTGTCTCCATTACCGCATTGGATGGAAATTCCATCCCCAAGGTTATCTTTTCCTTTCCTGAATACCTAGATTCCTCGGAATCATTTGACTACCCTGGTTCCCTTGGGACACCTGGTTGCCTCTTTCTCGATCTTCCCATTTTCTTTTGCCTCTTCCTCCGTCAACTGGCTGTCCGGGTGGCATCGTCTCTCTTGGGGAAACATTGACTCAATGTTTAAAGCCTGATTCAAGGACTGAGCGTACGTCAATTCTCCCTGACTGACGAGCAAAATTTTAATCTCTAGTCGGAGTCCTCTTCTGAACATGTCTGCCTTGGCAGCCTCAGTGTTGACCAGATACGTAGCGTAATACGACAGACGATTGAACAAACAATCATACTCGGTGACCGTCCTTCTTCTTTGCCGAAGATTTCGGAACTCATTTTGTCTCCTCTGCCTGTAAACGCCAGGCACGTACTTTTCCATGAGTTGTTCCTTGAAATCTTCCCACGATACCTTCCCAATTGTCTCGGTGTCGTGGTCCTCCTCACGGATTTCCACCGTAAATCACCTCATCGGTTAGTCGAAGATCGCACATTCATCTTTTTCGCTTGCAAGCGAATCGATGTATTCGAAGATCCTTTTGGTGGATCTTATCCAATTCTCGGCATCGAGCGGTTCATCGAGATCGTCGAATGAAGGAGGATTTTATCTGTGAAAGTTCTCGATTGCGTGCCGCTGAACCAAGGGTGGTTCTCGGGCTTCTTCCATGTCGTTGTTCCTTTGGTTCCTTGTTCTCGGCATTCTGTACCGACGTTAAAACGTTAGCATCATTGTTTGCATGGATAGCCATATACCATCGCATAACATATATCATCACCCCATAATCACATATCATCACATATGCCACATACCACGATCACATATAACCATGCAATCCTATGCACACATCATCGTTATGCATCTCACATAACATCAGCACATAGATCACATATCATCATAGCACAGCTCATATCACATACAATCATTAAAACATTAGTATCCTATCATAGACATCGTTAGTATCAGAATCATCAAAGTGTCCATGAAGGAATATCAAAATATATGATCAAAGGTATGTCAGTCAAAAAATGTCAGATTGTGTGCAAGAATCGACTGACATCGCTAAAAGATGTCACTGTCTCGAGCAAAGTAGACTCTGATCGCCATCCGCACATACTGACTACCTAGATCCTCGTCATCCATACTCATCTACTGTTCTCCATTCACTTCACCCATCTCATTCTGTCTCTCTTCCTCATCCCTATCTCTTCCTATCAGGGATCGAACTCGGGCTGTTGTCTCGGTAAAGTGGTCCCGCATGGTAGCTAGCCTCTCATGCGTGTGATTCCATCCAAGATGTTCCCTGATGGCCTGGGTCTCAGGTGAATACTGTCCTTAGGTTCCTGTCTCCGATGCTTGTCCCTCTTCTTCTGGCTCAACCTCATCAGAATCATTCGCTATTCTGATCATCAGGTTCTCCATGTCATCACTGTCCTCTTCATCCTCTTCGGGATCTTCCTCCTCCTACTCCTTAGAGTCTTCCTCTCGAGTCGCCAACCTGATACTGGCTGGTGGCGCTATGACTCTCATCCTTGGCCTCTTCCCTACCACTGATGGATCGATCATCTCCTTCACCTGGGATGGTCCTGTCTCAAAATCATGACGTGTCCTCCGAATGATGAAGGTCGTAGAGGGGGTGGTGACTAGTGTCTCTTAAAGTGCAGGCGATCATCGGTGTGATGGCTGCTCTCCCAACAGCATCTCAGGAATATCATCACTATCATTGATCTGGATTGGCCCTCGAGGATGTCTCGCGATTACCTCTATCTCAGATGATATGCCCTTGTGATCGGTCTCTGGTAGCAAACTCAGTGAAGTCTAGGGTAAAGTGCTTCGTAATAGGATCCCTGCGGAATAATACGAACCCTTGCTTTCTTGCCCATGGCTGCCAACCTGTTGGCAGTCTCTCCGTTATCTTATAGTAGGCGTCGTACTCGGACCTTCCCACTATCTCTGATCTTTCTTCACAACCCGACAAACCTTCCCATAAATACTCCTAATGGTTCACGAACATTTCTGGTGCATTCTCTGAACTTACGAATCTGATCATCCATCATGGGATCTCAACCAACGTTGTATGGGCCATTGATTATCCATAAACCTACATGTTAGTTCATCATAAAACAACAAATATTCACATTTCCTTTTTCCGACCCAGTCATTTGGGTAGCCATGTCCCAAACACGTGTTCACTTTCAACACATCAATATCCATAACAATATTCATAACAACAATCACGCAAGCAAATACAGGATTCACTTACAAGCACTCGTTTATCAAGTAAACAAGATTTTAACCAACAACACATTTCTATGTAATCATATAGATCCATATCATTCATCCGTGATCATATCAACCACATCACATTATTCTCATATCAATGATTTTCATATCATAGTCGCATAGGCTCATCCGTCCTATCGACAAATCACTTTCACATCCATATCAGTACCCAACCACATCACATCTATATTCATATCACATCCACATCCATATCACTTTACATCATGTAAACTCGTACTATACCGAAGCACATGAAACCAAGATCACGTCACGATCACATAGCCACATAAAGCATCAAAAATAAACACATACATCATCCCCTTTAAAGGAGACAGCCTGACGGTGAGTTGAGGGTAGTTGTACCTGATGAATAGTTTAGAAATACAATTTCTAAACACTCGATTTCAAGAACGTATAAGATACAAAGCAAATGAACTGCTTTGATATCAGATAACTGCGAAAACTAGGTGCCCAGAACATTGCTCTGATACCAAGCTGGTATCAGATGACAGAAGGTACCCAAAGCCAGGAAAACTGCTCTGATACCACGTTGTCACGCCCCAATTCTCGAGGGAAGGCACGGATTATGGGGTATGATTAGGGGTGGGGGGTAAGAAGCGGGGAAGAAGGGGAAGGATACATAAAGCATATATAACAAGAAGATATGACCAGAAAATCGGACAGCATCTCATTTATAACTAAGAAATATCCTGAAGGGGGGGTGAGCAAACAATCCACCAACAGAAATATATCAACAACATAACATCGGATAATAGAATCTGAATAGATATTGGTAATGCACAGAAGCAAAATAACATTACATCCTGTCATCTAGACCGGTCAACCACATAGCATGCTCTAATCGAGACTCACTGCATAATAACATCATAGCGAACCTTGTTCTCAATCAGAGAGCAAAATAAAGGGACAAGAATACATCAACAACAAAATACATATACATAGCCCAACATCACGGAAGCAGAAGGCATGAAAGAACCCGCAGCTCAACCCCTCAGCGTCGCCCGTCCAGCCCTCCTCCATCTCTGAAAATATTTGAAAAAGATTTTGGGGTGAGTACTAGTGCACTCAGCTGGTTTTTGCAACATAAACAAAATCCATGATACCGTGTTCAGAGCACTTACCTTAGAATGTTTTAAAACGTAAACTCACTTCCAAGTAAGCAAAATAGATTTTCCTTTTTGATACCTGACACGTTATTACTGTTACTCTCATCATAGAACCTCAGCTCGGAACGTATCCCGTCAGCCCACAACATCTCAGCCCGGAACATATCCAGTCAGCCCACATAATCTCGGCCCGAACATATCCAGCCAGCCCACGCTCGGAACGCATGCAGCCGGCTAATCAGTGTGGCTTTTCGGGGTCTATCCCCTTCAGAACCATAACCACTCATTCAGGGATCTATCCCCTTCAATCAATCCGTGTGGACTTCCGGGGTCTATCCCCTTTCGATCAATACTCAAGATGGTGATCAACCCACCGAATATAGATCCGTGCATAATCAACAGAACCACATCTCAGAGTAGGGAACAGTAATAACTTTGTTAACATATTTTCACGGTACACACGTGTTTGATTTTTAAATATCAGAGTATATAACTCAAAATAAGCATATATAACCCAACCTGAACAGTCGAAAACATCTACCGGGAGATATCGAAAGATCGAACAACCTCACAGATCGCACTGGTAGGTACCTGGTAACACGACGGAACAACTTTCGGAGTCACATTCCACAAAGCAAAGCAACAACGTGATCCAAACGGAGATCGAAGCAAAACGGGGGTTTTCGACTTTCTGAACCCATATTTGGCAATCTCCGGGTTTTCAAATCAACTCGATGTAGAAGACAAATATATTCAGGGCATTAAGATCTATAATATGGTGCCTTTAAAATATGCATGCATGAAAGACATAATTCTTAGCAGCAAAAAAACTTCAAAACTTGATGCTTATCCTCAGATCTAGGATAAACCATCCGAAACCGATGCATGAAAATGGAAACTTAAGCAATATGCATAACAAGGAACATGGAATGACAAGCCATGTTGAAAAAGGATAGCCTGTACATGTACTTCCTTTAGAAATTTAAAACGACAAAAAACATCCCGGTATGTAAATACATGAAAAACGAAAAAACGGAATAGGTACGCTAGTAGAACACATAGCCCGGAACTCAAAACCTAAAGGGTCCATAGCCAAAAAGTGGCCCGTCGGCCACCAAATTGGCGGCCAACTGGGGCGGTGGCGACGGCAATAGGCGGTGGCGACGGCAATAGGCGGCGGCGGTTTTGGCCGGCCTCCGGCCGTTTCCTCGATTCGTCCCTTTAGAAACCCGAGTTATACGCTATGCTATCTACGAAAAGATGGAATCAAAACAAGAAAAGGAAAAAAACGAAAAAAGAAGACAATCGGGGTCGATCGACGGTGGTGGCGGTAAGGAACAAGCAATGGTGCCGCCGCCGAGCCTCCCGACTCGATCCCTACTCCTCCGGGCTCCGCAGCTGCACTGGGCTACTTGGTGTTGATTTGTTTATCGAAAGCGGTTTGGTTGAGCTTGTATACAATGTTTCTGTTACCACTATTACAATCTCCTATCTCGATTTGAATACTTGATTGCATATATCATGTCCCCTTATCTCATATATAAGTTAGATCATACAATTGTGTAGAAGATCACGAAGTCCGTATGATTGGTCGAAAGCTTAATGAGATATAAAAGTTTCACACCGAGACAACTTAAGGACGAGTTGTCGGTTTAGGGCGCAGATAGATAAGAAGTGACTTGACTTAGTTGTTGTCTATGATGCGTACGCCCCGATTGAAGGATCACAGTGAGATGAGTTCTTCTTTCCGATCGTCGTGAAGAACCAAGATCTCGGTGACTTCGATGATCTAAACCTCGATAAGGTATTAGGTGAGTATGAGTTGTTGTCCATCACTTTGACTTGTTATGGGTGAGGTTATATGTTCTAACCCAAGATTCTCCGCATCTTGGGTGGTGGCGATTTTATGTCACGCTAGTTATCAGACGAGTCACCGTATCCGTTTAGGATGATGACATCCCCTTAAGGAGCTCAAAAGGTTTATTGTACTAAACCCCGCAGTTGAGTTAGCTCGAAGTACAATAATAAGGTTGAGTGGTACTACTTAAGGAAATGAAGTTATTAATCGTTTTAGCGATGATTGCTATAAATGATTAATGGACGTTCGATATCTTAAATACGGGATTCAGTAATGTCTAAGTGCAAGCCCGACTCAACTTCGGTAATAAAGGGTAAGTGACATTTATTCTAGTGGCATGAATAAATGTTTATAAATTAATTTATGTTCGAAATTTGAACATAAGATAATTAATTTATTTGAGGCCCATCTTTATTCCTTGCATTTGATCCCTGGCTGGCCCATCCAGGGCCCGTAGCCAAGGAAAATCGCGCCTTTTGCTCCCAAGGGCATGATTTTATTCTCTTTATCCCACAAGGATATAATTATATTTATGGTATATGCATAGATCCTTTCCTTATGGGATTAAGGTAGTGCATTATAAATATAAGGTAAGAGATAGAATCAAGGTTAATCCTCACATTTAACCTAGAATTTTCGCCCTCATAGTTTTCTTGAGAGTTTTGAAAATTCAAAGTGAGAGCAAGGGTGATTTTTCCAAGCATTCTCCATAGATCGCCCTCACCGACGCTGGAGATTGGGCAATCGGGATACGCCCAAGGTCAAAGCACGAGTCCGATCCATTCATCTCGTTCCATCGACCCCGATGCATCCAAAGGTAAACACGTGAAAACCCTACGTGTTGCAATTAATTATATAGACGCATGCTAGGTTTATAATCAATGTATGGTGAATTAAATATCCAAGATAGATCCTCGGGCGAGGGTTAACATATGTTTGCCCTTGATTGGTATCGAGCACAGGATCGAATCTTGGCTCTGCTGGATTAATTCACGTTCGATTATTACGTGCGTTTATTAATTGTGGATCCGCTGTTCATCGTGGGCTCGTTTATTGTTTTTTGTTTTTTTTTTTACACCACGAGTAAATCCGTGGTTAGATTAGATTTTTTCTCGAAATCTTATCCGTAAAGAAGAACGAAGACGAAAGAACGAAGAACGAAACGACGGAAAAACAGTCTCGGCGGTCCACGGATGGTATCTCGCGGCGAGCCTCGCGATCGCGAGGGCGATCGCGAGGGCGCGGCGACGAAGCGTCGCGTTCGCGACGAGATCCTGGCGCCACGCGAGCGAGCGAGTGGTCGCGAGATACGGCCGCAAGCAAGCGAAGCGAAGCGAAGAGCGGCGACGGCGCGTTAGCATAAGAAACCCAGCGGTGGCGAAAGCGGACTCATGATCGCGAAGTTTCGGCCGGGCGGCGACATCTCGGCAGATGTTTGGCGCTCGGGCGTGGCAGCCGCAGCGTGCTCGGTCGGGTCGTGATCGCGTTAGCGACACGCGAGCGGCGGCGGCGGAAGGGGTAGCGGTGGGCTTTGCCTTAGCGGCCCAAAGATGATTGGGCCAACCCGCCCAAACCCGCTTTTTCCACCCAATCCAGATTTTCCGGTCCGTGCGTGCACGCGAGGCCCATTTGTTGAATCCGTCCGTGCCCGCACGCGAGGCCCGTTTCAAGTTTAATTGCACTTTGTATATCTATGTAATAGATTAGATATAAATGTCAGTTTCACGATTGGGCGCGATGAACGTTTTATTTTATTTTTATCGTTCATATGCATGTCGTGGATGTTTAAATTATGCAAGTAGCATGCTATGTATGTTTATATTCGTTGATAAACCTTTAAGTGTTTTACGTAATTGGATGCGCATAGTAAGCATGCTAGGTTTATCGATTTATCAAACATATTTTAGAATTTCTGCGAGCATGTTTTACATGTTGAGTTCTATAGAAAAGCATGCTAGGATTACGTGATCTGCATGGACAAACCTTTTGAATAAAAAGACTAAGCAAGCAATCCGACAAATTAATTTTTCAAATTAAAATGTCAAGACCTCCACTTTTGATCTCTATACAAAGTGAGACGCCGCGAGTAAACGTCCACACGCGTGGCTTGCTCGCATCGCTTATCATAAGTTTGTTAGATGAGGTTTCTAAATAAAACATTTTAAATCTATTGAGAAGTGGGAGTTTCGTATGTGTAAACGCCCACAGCGTGGCTTGCATGTGCGATTTTCATAAGTTCTCTATAGATAGATATAAAATGAGATAACAAAAGAATTTGAATTGGGCGGTATGGTCCGGGTGAGTATGCCAATTCTAAGAATTCATTTTCTCGTTAAAATTGTGGTCATTGCTTAGACATCACCTCAAGTACAACTTCCGCCAAGTCCTTTCTTGCGATAGTGATGTGGTCTAGTAAGGTCCAATCATTAATTTCATTTGTCATAAGGATAAGTTGACATGGATTGAAATTAAACAACTAAAAGGTATATTTTAGTGCAGTCGAGGGGTTCGTGTGTAAACGCCCACACGCGTGGCTTGCATGTGGAATTCCTTGAGCGATTGGAGGTTTCAATCAATATTGTTTTATCAAAAGGTTACAATATTATTATTACGAATTATGCGATCTTATGCTTATGTGTTTACATTATCTTTTCGATATGTCTCTTACATCGATTATCAATATGCTCGCACAAAATCCTTATCCGGTCCAAATTTTATCGAGTGGAAACGAAACATTGAGAATGTTCTCCTGCCAAGATAATTTATTTGTACTCACTACACCCGTCCCAAGCCTCTAGACGATTTATCTATCATGAGGAGGCGCAAGGAGCACGAGAAATGGGACAAATCAAGCGGAATGGCAAAGTGCCTTCTTTTGGTCACCATGTGCAGTCCCTGCAGCTCCAAAGATCAAGAGATGGAAGATGCGACCTCGATATGGCTAAATCTTATGAAATCGTATGAGGAGTGGACGTAATCGCTGTCATAATTTGATAAAATCCATAATGTCAAGTTCAATGAAGGAAAGTGATTCGGTGCATGACCATGTAGAGCAAATGATCAATCTCTTCGGAGAGCTCGAGTTGGTTGGAGGATATATTGATGACGTAGTCAGAATCGATATGATCCTCAACACTTTGCCCAAGTCTTTTGATGACTTCCGTTATAGAACGTCCTTTATGATAAGAGTTATACTCTAGATTCATTCGCAAGAGGATCTAGTGCGGAAGAACGTAAAATGGGTAAGGCATACGTCTTTAGCACGCACCTCAAAGAAAACCACTGCTTTATCGAAAGATGAAAAGAGAAAGTGGAATTCAAGGGATGCTAAGGCTAAAGAAAAGAGTGGGAGTAATACAAAGGGCTCTACCAGCGGTTTGAAAAAGCCAAAGGAGAAGGGCAAGTGCTTCAAGTGCGGAGAGGCGGGCATTGGAAGGCTAAGTGCCCCAAGCTCAGGCTCAAGGCGCCATTTGCTTAGTAATGTAAACATGTTTAGCGACTTGTTCTACCCATTCTTGGGTAGTAGATCTACGGTGCGACCGATCATGTTTGTTACACCTGCGAGGGTTCTGCGGACAAGGAGCTAGCTAATGGCGAGATAACGATCTCCATGGGCAGCGCGCGAAAGTCGAGGCCGTTGCGGTTGGAGATGTTACTTTATGTTTGAGAAAGCAGTTTAGTTTTAAAGACGTTTTATATGTGTCGGATTTTCGTGGAACCTTGTTTACGCTTTCAAATTTTTTTTCTCATGGATATTCTTTATTTTTGATAGTGGTGTATCTATCATAAGAAATGATGAAGTTATACGTGTTGCACGTAATATAATTCGCTTTATACTATTTTGCCAAACATAATACCTATAACTATGTTGATCTTCATCAAACCCTAAAAGAAAGTTTTCTTCAAGAAGATGGCGCCACTTTTCTCGGCATCTTAGATTAGGTCACATCAATCTAAATAGGATCCAAAGGCTGGCCAAGAATTGAGCGTTGGGTAATCTAACAGATTCTCCATTCCACCTGCGAATCCGTATAGAAGGTAAGATGTCGACTGGACCTTCAAAGCGAAGGGTTATAGAGCCAAAGAAATGTTGGAGTTAGTCCTTTCGACTGTGTGGACCAATGTCCACACAAGCTCGTGGAGGGTACAGTATTTTGTCACTTTCATCGACGACACTCAGTACGGATACGTACCGCTTCACCGCAAGTCCGAATGCTTTGAGAAATTCAAAGAGTTTAAGGCGGAAGTGGAGACGAAGCTAGGTAAAAGTATCAAGTCATCTGTGATGCGATCGCGGTGGCGAATACCTCAAGAACGAGTTTATGGACTATCTAGTGAAGTGTGGGATTACATCCCAACAAGATTTCACCGGGCACACCACAAAGAAATGGTGTGTCGAGCGAAGAAATAGGACTCTTTGGAAATGGTTAGATCTATGATGAGTTATGCTACATCGCCTATTTCGTTACGGGGTATGCCTTAGAGACGGCCGCATACTTGCTAAATCTAGTACCGCCCAAGTCGATCGAAAAGACCCCTTCGAGTTGTGGTTTGGTAGAAGCTCAGTTTAAGCCACATATGATATGGGGGATCCGGCACGCGTGAACAAGAAGGTCGACAAGTTGGAGGCTAGATCCGACGCAAGGTCATTTATTGGCTATCCTAGAGGAACGAAGGTGGTTTATTCTATAGTCCTAAGGATCGAGGAAGGTCATTATTAGACTAATGCTCGATTCTTAGAAGAGGACTACATGAAAATCATAAATCCAAAGTTGAAATCATTCTTCAAGAATTAGAAGATGATCGTATTCCACCACGAATAGGCGAAAGGTGCGAGATGTCGAGTCTAGTGGGATGGATCGACACGGATACCTCAAGAAATTGAAGTGGGTCGAGTTCCTTGGAGATACTGACCGCATAAGTGGTACCTACACAGCAAGTTGTGCGAGTTAGAGAACCACAAGTATCTCGCACCCACCGCCATTGTGCTCAGAGAACCTCGTCAGTAGTGGGAGGGTTGTTCGTCAACCCGAGCGATTTATGTTCGTGGGTGAATCTTCGGTTTAGTCCACAGACGAACATGCGATAATCGACCCATGGACATACAAGGAGGCGATACAAGATATTGATGCAAGATCGGCACACCGCTATGGACTTAGAAATGGAGTCCATAACGCTATGGATGTATATGAAAGACACCTCTACCGGATGGTAAGGAAGCCGTAGGTAGTAAGTGGATATACAAGAGGAAGAGAGATTCGATGGAGAGGTTTCGCTTTCAAAGCCGTGCTTGAGGCTAAAGGGTACACTCAGTTGAGGGCATCGATTTCGATGAGACCTTTTCGCTGTAGCAATGCTCAAGTCCATCGTAATTCTTCTAGCCATAGCAGCCCACTGAACCTCAGAGGTTTGGCAAATGGATGTTAAAACCGCTTTTCTAAACGGTTACCTTGAGGAAGGTAGAGACATCTATATGCAAAGAACACGAAGGTTATGTGGTAAAGGTGAAGAGCATCTAGTATGGAAGCTTAAGAAGTCCATTTATGGACTTAGCAGCCTCCCGATCATGGAACTTACGCTTTGACGAGGTAGTAAAGTCCATGGATTTACCCAGTTGCCTAGCGAGAGTTGTGTGTATCGGTTAGATGTCAACAGTGATGTGGTATTTCTTGCACTTTATGTAGATGACATCCTTCTAGTTGGCAACAACGTGAAGTCGTTATCGACGTAAAGAGTTGGCTATCCGATCGGTTTCAAATGAAAGACTTAGGAGATGCAGCGTACATTCTTGGGATCAAGGTTTACCGAGATCGCAAGAAGAAAATGTTGAGCTTATCTCAGCGTCTTACATCGATCTTGTGATTACTGTTTTAGTATGCGCACCGCCAAGAAAGGATTGCTACCTTTCGGACATGGCGTTCCTTTATCTAAGACGCTTGATCACCTATGACCGCAGAAGGAGATAGAGGAAATGAGACAAGTTCTTACGCTTCCGCCGTGGGAAGTCTCATGTACGCAATGTTATGCACGAGGTTCGATATCCGCTATCGCGGTAGCATAGTAGCTAGATATCGCCCAACCTCGGACAAGCTCATTGGATCGCGAAGAAGCATATACTCAAGCACCGAAAGGACTCGAGATTATAGGCTAGTTTACCATGCGAGATAGTCTAATGCCTTTGGGTTATCTGAGACTCGATTTCCAAGCTGGACCGTGATGAGAAAAAGTCAACCTCTGCCATGTGTTTACCTTGGGAGGTGGAGCCGTATCTGGCGGAGTGCAAAGCAACACGATGCGTGCGGACTCTACCATGGAAGCCGAATATGTAGCCGCGGAGGCTTCTAAGGAGGCAGTATGGTTCAAGAACTACCTCATGGATCTAGATGTGGTACTGGTTTGCCCAAGAGTATCATAGTTTATTGTGATAACTCGGGTGCGATGTGGCAAACTCGAAGGAACCACGGACCCACAAGGCGACCAAACACATAGAGAAAGTACCATGTCATACGAAATCGTTAGGCGAGGTGACGTGCTGATTGAAAAGATTGACACGACGGAAAATCTAGCGGATCCATTCACGAAGAGCTCACCGCAAAAGTCTACGATGGACACGTTAGAGGACTTGATTGCGCTGATGGCACCCACTTAGAAAGGAAACTTTTGTATAAGTGGGAGAAGCAAAGTGATGGTTGTTTGTAATAGCTAGTAGAAAGACACATTGTATACTAAAAGTTTGCTTTAGTATAAGTGGGAGATTGTTGATTTGTATATCAAAGCGTTTGGTTGAGCTTGTATACAATGTTTCTGTTACCACTATTACAATCTCCTATCCGATTTGAATACTTGATTGCATATATCGTGTCCCTTATCTCATATATGTTAGATCATACGATGTGTAGAAGATCACGTAAGTCCGTATGATTGGTCAAGCTTAATGAGATATAAAAGTTTCACGGTGAGACAACTTAAGGACGAGTTGTCGGTTTAGGCCGCAGATAGATAAGAAGTGACTTGACTTAGTTGCTTGTCTATCTTTGGTACATCTCGAGCGTATTGAAGGATCACGGTGAGATGAGTTCTTCTTTCGACCGTCGTGAAGAACCAAGATCTCGGTGACTTACGATGATCTAAACCTCGATAAGGTATTAGGTGAGTATGAGTTGTTGTCCATCACTTTGACTTATTATGGGTGAGGGTTATATGTTCTAACCCAAGATTCTCCGCATCTTGGGTGGTGGCGGTCTTGTATGTCACGCTAGTTATCTCAGACGAGTCACCGATCCGCTAGGATGATGACGCCCCTTAAGGAGCTCAAAGGTTTATTGTACTAAACCCCGCAGTTGAGTTAGCTCAGTACAATAATAAGGTTGAGTGGTACTACTTAAGAAATGAAGTTATTAATCGTTTTAAGCAATGATTGCTATAAATGATTAATGGACGTTCGATATCTTAAATACGGGATTCGTAATGTCAAGTGCAAGCCCGACTCAACTTCGGTAATAAAGGGTAAGTCAAGATTTATTCTAGTGGCATGAATAAATGTTTATAAATTAATTTATGTTCGGGTGAACATAAGATAATTAATTTATTTGAGGCCCATCTTTATTCCTTGCATTTGATCCCTGGGCTGGCCCATCCAGGCCCGTAGCCAAGGAAAATCGGCGCCCCCTTTTGCTCCCAAAGGCATGATTTTATTCTCTTTATCCCACAAGGATATAATTATATTTATGGTATATGCATAGATCCTTTCCTTATGGGATTAAGGTAGTGCATTATAAATATAAGGTAAGAGATAGAATCAAGGTTAATCCTCACATTTTAACCTAGAATTTTCGGCCCCCTCATAGTTTTCTTGAGAGTTTTCAAAATTGGGAAGTGAGAGCAAAGGGTGATTTTCCAAGCATTCTCCATAGATCGTCCTCACCGACGTTGGAGATTGGGAAATCGGGATACGATCCGGAAGGTCAAAGCACGAGTCCGATCCATTCATCTCGCTCCATCGACCCCGCTGCGGATCCAAAGGTAAACACGTGAAAACTCCTACGTCGTCGCAATTAATTATATTGACGCATGCTAGGTTTATAATCAATGTATGGTGAATTAAATATCCAAGATAGATCCTCGGGGCGAGGGTTAACATATGTTTGCCCTTCACTCGGCTCGTCCGTAAATAAATAGAGACAAAGAAAATGAACGTTGAAAATGAAGGCCCTAGCCCTCTATTTATAGGAGAAAAGCAGGGGACAGCACAGCTGCTTGCGTAAGCGGCTTTTTTCGAAAACGCAAAAAGCGATGCAATTTTCGTAAACGAACTCCAAAAACAACCAACTTGGTACCATGGACTCGTAATAAAATACCGGACATAAAGACTATAAACAAGATATACTTTTAAAAGACTCATGAAAAGTTCGATTTTTCAATAACTTCCCCGGAGTGCCAAACCTTCGTGGGTGGTCGAAAATCTACATACTTAGTGTCTATGAAATCGTCATAAGACACTCTTCACAACGCCTGAGGTTTAGTGACGGTCGAACCACCCTAGCAAAAAGTTAACTTTTTGCCTTCTCGAAAAGCGTGCCAAACAAACCTGAAGCTTAGGAAGAACGAGGTATAACACTTGACTCCTTGAACTTGAAGTTTGAACTTGATGATGTTTATATAAATGACATTGGTCTTGTTTTAGATCTATTGTTGGATTTGATCTGAAGTGTTGAAGAACGCCTTAAAGATCTTCAATTTTGAATGCCAATGTGGATGGTTTTCATCTTATTTTCGGATTGAATGTATCTTTGATTGATCTGGAGGATAATTTTGACGAATAACATAGTGATTTGCACAAAGAACATCTTAAAATGTTGATGAACGCCTTGTAGAGAATTCTTCAATTGCTATGAGCTTTTCAAACTTCCTCCTTCTTCAATTATTCTTCATTTCACTTCATTTGTCTTGACTTGTTCTTTAGTAGGTCCCAACACCCCTGTTTACAGATATAAGATAATGGACTTGTGGGCTTCGGGCCACCTATCATTGGGCTTATTTGACACAATTTGAATGGTTTTTCTTTTTCTTTTTTTGGGTATCATGGGGAACCCACAGCCGCTACCTTAGGTGCAAGCCTTGGTAAACCCCACGCCTCTGATAGCCGCAAACCACATAGGACAGTAAACCACACTTGAAAAACCAGTGTGACAAGCTCAAACCCATAGAGGCGTTTGGTGGGGTTCGAACCGCGACCTCTTGATCGAGGAACTTAACCTTGAATGGTTTTTCTTTTTGAATGTGTCATTGACACATGCCCTTCTCATATTAGCCAATAAAGTTAAATGTTAATATTAATCTATTTAATTTTGGAATAAATCTCATTAATAAAATAGAAAATATAATTAATTATTTAATTTATAATTTATATGTGACGCAATATCATTTGCTAATAATTTTAATTGTCTACAGTAATATTCAATTTTTTGACTAAAATTATTCAGATATTATTGTAAGAAGTAATCTTCTATAAATTTGGGTTCAAGTAATTAGCAATTATTATCATACTAGTTTATAATGATAACGGATAAAATTATTATTTGATAGGGATTCAAAGGGGTACGATTATATACATACAAGCCCAGATTGTTGAACCCTAACTTATATATTAGATCCAAAAGTGTCTCCTGATATAAAGATCATCTACTTTGGTGTGATCATATAAACAAGAAAAATATGTAGTCTTTTTCCAACCATGACTAAACATACCAAAATTTGTGTCTAGTCATGATCAATTACACATTAGAATCTCACGAGTCACTAGCAAAAGATGACTAAAAATTTTAATGTGATTAAAAGGTTCAAAGCACAATACGACAACTAAAATGGTGTACGATGAAATTTTCGATTGATTGTGAGGCACCTGCAAAGTTAATTTTTCATATTATAAAAAAATATTTATTTAAATTAGTCTTTTCACTTTCTATATTTAGAAAAATATTTTACTACTAAGTTTTTATACATATGTTTAATTTAATTTTATTAATTTCTTGAAGATAAAGAATACAACAAAAATAGAAGAAACACCTTCATTCACTTATTTTTCTATTATAATATTATCGGTTTAATAACAATAATGATTTATCAAAATACTAATACTTTAAAATGTCACACGTCGCCTTTGTGACAATTCATGCCTCGCACGATCCGTTGTCGAGAAGGGGCAAGTCGTGGCGAGGATCCAAAGTGAATGACGAGTGTGGACTCACGGAACGAATACTTGAGCGTACTCTGATGTTCGACACAAACATGGTTCCACCAATCTTTAGAAGACAAGAAGATATTGAGCAAGACAAGTTTTCGTAGACTTCGAACAAGCTAGTTGGGTACTGATGTCGTTCCCCTGAAGAGCCCTGACAGGGCAAAACCAATTGTTGTCCCAAATGTCCCAAGTATGAGAAAAACCTCACGACGATACATGGGAAAAGTAATTAGTATATGTCCATGACAAAGTGGTATTAAAACAAAGTAGTAATCTTTTAAATATACCTAGACATTACAATGTGGGATGACTCCCAGTCGAATTTTCGACGGGTTCCACAACCACTGTAATTTATAAGATTGATCTACTTTATGCCTTCGATCTCCTGCACTTAGAAATTTATTGACCGAAACAACATTTCTATCTTGCAGTTATTTACCAAAGACTGCACTTTGATAATTGATGCAAATAAAAATACAAGAATGAGTGTTACGAGTAAAATGCAAGACTTCAATATTTACAAATAAAAGTACACGAACCTTAACTCGTCCAGAAATATACATATAAACAGTTCCTAAAATTCCTCACAATCACCTTCTTTAACACAACATCAAAAAGCTTTTTCCAACATGAGTTTTTTCTCGAAATAAAGATTGTACTGAACATGCAACAACTACTAAACCAAATATGCCTGTCACTTTTAAAGTCTCCTAAAAAAGAAACAATCATTTATGAAATTGTAACTATACATGAAATATCCAAATTAACATGTCAGCTTTTAAGCCCTTCATTAGCAAAAAAAGTAAGTTCTCGAACCCATAATAACAACTTAATGCATATAAGTCCAGCAAATAAACTGAAATGCCTGTATTACCTCTACAAGAAAATTGAGAGTAATCTGCTTTCTTGCTGCTTAATATGTAACATTGAACTCGAACCCGACTCTACTTCTAACGACAACACTACGAATCAAAACCTACATCTTGAATTCTAGAGGGATAATCACAACCACAAAAATTAAGCCACAACACCAAATCCAAGGGCAAAAATTTTCAAAAAAAAGAAAAGTTAAAAGAATTGAACCAAAAACTTATTCCCTGAATGGCGCTATATATATTTACACATCCTTCTCTGCAAAGGATTGTCTAGCTACCTGCTAACTCAGGAGTCAAGTATGGGCAGGAAAGATCAAACAATCATCACGAATAGCCTTTTAACGAAAAGTTGCTGGGGAGAAACCTAACGGCACTGTGATGTTTCAACTTGGCAAGTGCATCTTTCATCTTGCCACACTTTAGATCCAGATAAATCGCGGTAAGAATAGCCTGGGGACTGTTAGGTATATCAGATAATGCCTTCAGTATCAAGTGGTGTGCCCGGTCAAAATCTCCCAGCAATGCAGCATTTGCAGCGAAATTCACAGCAAAAGTTCCACGTGCCTCTTCAGGACTGGAAAACAGAGACACCTGGGATTTGTCAGGGGTTGAGACACCATTTGAAGCTATGGCCCCACCATTTGAATCCTCATTATCGATCAATTTTTCTGCGGTCCACTTTTCACAGTCCTCTCGGCTATATGGAAGCTCGATCTTGTTCCCACCAGAAACATGCGCCCTCAGATGATCGGCAGCTTCCTCTGGCTGATTGAGCAGGCACAGAGCTTCAGCTGCATACATGGTCCCCAAAAAGATGTACATTCTTGAACACTCGGGAATTTTCAAAAGAGACTTTGCTGTAGATAGGGCTTTCAGGGGATTTCCAAGTGCCAGCTCCACGTAAGCCAAATCCGCAAGTACGGCTTGCTTGATCATCTGGTTCTCTTTCATACGGATATGCTCATAGTCAACAATAGAATTTTGAATTGATGAATTCTGATTGTTTCCCTTTTGTTCTTTTACTTCACCATTTGAATTAACTTGACTTGAACCAGATGATACATCACATTCCTTTTGATCGCCACCAATGGCATGCTTGTGATTTGTACCATGAGAAAGCATTTCTCTTGACTCATTTTGCTCGGTAATAGGAGCAGAGCTAGATCTAGAATATTTTCTCTCAGATGAGTCCAACAAACACACAGCATTTACAAGACACTGCCAGGCAAGAGAGAGAGAAAGATCAGGTTGTTTACCATCGCCTGAACACAAATCAACCTTTCCAACATCGCACTTTCCATTTGGCGGAACACCATACCTGAAAGCAAGATGTCTCCATTTCCCCTTTCCAATAACATTAACTTTGATATCGGATCTGTCAACAGCAGAGGAATTAGACATTATCAGTCCATTCTCTAGGGCCATCAGACAGCACTCAGAAATTCGTAGCCACAGAAGGGGTCTGTTGTAAAAGATTATGCTGGCCTTTTGAAAACAGCGAGCAGCATGGAAAGGTCTACCACAAGCCAAGGAATGCATACCGCAGTTGTATAATATCAGATGGGATTTATCCTGTGACAAACTTAGGAGTTTTATAAGTTTTTCCTTCTGTACAAGTGAGCTGTTCTTCAGAGCTTTGGAGAATAATATACCTGATGTCTGATACTTCCCCAATTGGTAATAGATGCACCCAAGATTGTTGTAATACATGCTTGATATGCCTATCTCTGTCCGGTTGCTTGATGCCATCAAAAGCTTGATCGCCTTGCGAGGATTTCGGCGGGCGTATTCAAGCTGTGACTTCAAATAAAGAGCCATGGGATAATCTTTTCCCCGTGCTAAGTTCATCGCCATCTTAACTTCACGCTTAGCTGCTTTGAGGTTCCTTGTGAGAAGCAAAAGTCTAACCTTGTAAAGATGCACCTTAAGTCTTAAATCAACAACTGAAAGGGACTCGTCGGTTTGGCTTCTCGAAGGATCATTAGAAGACGCAATACCAGTAAGTCTTTGAAGGTTTTGTCCACTTATTTCCAGGGAAGATAGTAACTGCAATGACTCATCTTCAAGTGCTTCTTCAGATAAAGTCAAAGATAAAGAATTTTTCAGCGTATTTGCATTAACAACTGAATCAGGGTGAGAAGAATCAGAGGTGGTTGAATTAGAAGGAAGTGAAGAAGACTTTGATGCTAACATGATTGCTGCTGCACTGAGACTCCATTCTCTAGTTGATTGGTCAAGCTATTCAGGCAAAAAACCTTCTCTATGTAGCTTATCACATCCTGAACAATAAATTTCAATCTAATCACATCAAAACAAAAGTACAAAAAAAAAAAGAGGTAGGCAAAATTCATCAAAAGGCTAAAGCTTAACTGTTCAAGTGATATCAGTACATGACAATTAATGCAAGCTATGTGCTTTCCTTAACTGATTTCTATCGGTCTAGCTAGACATGCCCAGGTTCATGAACTGGTGATGGTTCATGGTCAAAACTGCTGTTCTCATTTCATGATTAACATGAACCTTAATCAGCCCTTGGGAAGATGGTTACAGTGCTGACTGCTGATCACACTTAACCACCTGTGTGACCCATGTTATTTCTTATATTGTTTTATTCTTAAAAGTTTATTTCTAGAGTTTTTTATTAGATACATTTTTCAAGAGGGTGTATTTTATCCAGTTCAACTTTAACTTTAATTTCTAAGATATTAGGATATAGATGTTTTGTAACATCAAACTAAATGACATTTTAATTAAACGTATTTTTCTAAAAAATTCTTAAACTTCAAAATGAGAAGGTTAAAATACATTTTTGATAACTTTAAATATGAAAAATGAAAGAAAAAGAACAAAACATACGCTCTTAAGTTAGAAAATAAAGAAAGAAATAAAAAAATGACTTATTAACCACAGGTCTATCAGCATTTTGAAACGCCTGTTACTTTCAGCAGTCATGTTTCAAAACATACTTGAACCATATATGGCCTGTCGAACGACCAGTTTTGTAGACCAGCAACCCACATCAACAGCTAACTGGCTCGTCGACCACAGGCCAGTTCACGTCCTGTTCACAGTTCATCCTGAACCATGGCCTTTCTAGATCTAGCACCATTCTGCTGTATGATTTAAGATACTTTTTGATTTATTAGTTCATGTGCCCTTTGGGTCTGTGATAACTTTTTCGTCATTAATGTGACATGCTGGCAACCATCATAATGAAATGCACGTCGGTATATAGTGTCTCACAAGAACCACTATGACTTTCTATTCCAGATGAGATTTTTAAGGACTACTTGATTGACATGGTGACCAACAAGCTTATAAAAGGGCTAATTTCCTCCAAAAAATGTTAATGAGGCGGGATAATATATGTAATAAAGAAACTACTCATTATTCATCAGAGAAAATAATCATTATTTTATCATTTTATGAGGGGTCTTACAGCAGATCTTGATGCATGATGAGAAACCAACGCAACATCCAACAACAAAAGGCATATACGAAGGGCTGTTCCCTGCATGATACATTGCAAAAGTCAACAGATAGAATCCAGTATCGCTAAATGTGAATAGTGATTAGTTTGTGACTTTAACCTCATCAATCGGTTCAATATTCTGATACAATGCATCCAAGTACGAGAATGATTTTGCATATTCATGAAGATGATACCAAGTAACAGCCTGCAATCAGATTCGTGTACAAAATATAAGAATATAGACAAAAAGATTATCAACCTAATTGAGGAACTGGCAATATCCCGTGGAGTAAGACATACTATATTGAACATTGCCACTGTGGCGTCAAACTTGTCGTTATATACAACTGACAGACTGGAAAGTTGATTTGAAGCATGATTCGTGCCCTTCAGGCCAGCTGTTAGTGTTCTTCCATCATTACTAGAGAGCTCTAAGTGTTCTCCAGATGTATGAGCAAGCTGCTCACTTTGTTTCTAATAGGATGAAAACACTGATGAGATATTAAATACAAAAATTGGATATGCACATATATGTTTTATTAAAACAAAACATCAAGGCAAAAGAGAGTTCTGAGCTGAAATGTTCCATGCAACGCGCTAAAGGCATTTCGCCAGCCACCCTAGATCCTGTAGCATTAGCCATTGTTGCCTGAGAGTGACATATATTTGTGGAGGTGGACAGAAGAGGATGATAGTTAAAACTAGCAGCAAGCAAGAAAATAGAACATCCGCTGCCCCAACTCACTTCTACACATGCATATTCAATTGATAATCTCAATATTCATTTACCTACATACAAGGGTGCATGTGAATGTGTGTACCTAAGATTTGATAGGTACACATGCATGTGTGTACAAAGCTATATCTATTCCTTATTCATCTGAGCATAATATGAAATTACATATACCTGGTGAAAAAAGAATCATTCTTCAATATATTTGCAACATAATATGGAGGAGCACATATGTTAGTATATATTTTTAAATCAAAAGATGTAATCATTTTTACAAGTCCAGTGTTGTCATATATGCCTGACGAAACTGAGGTTTCATGTTATTGTCTGGTTTTATAGCTTTAGCTTATTTTCTAACATGGTTGTATACTTTAAGTTCATATCTCAGAATGACAGTGGAGGAATCATGAGTATGGATCACAGATGCATTGAAGGACACAAAGAGGATTATGCATAATCATTTAATCAAATGATATGACTAAAGGTTACTTGCACTTCTCATAACCCATTATCAATGCTATCAATGGGCCATTTTTTCCATAAAGAAATGGAATGAAATGGGTGTCACTGTCCACTGTCATATGATCTTTATTTTCCTCATCTACTGGCTGCTAACAAAATGGGATAATTACTCATTATCAGAACATGCCCGTACAGGCACAGACATATAAATGCTACTGCACAAACCAATCTTATTCATTATATGTGGAAGTGTGTGCTTGTGTGGATTTGTGAGAGAGAGAGAGACAGAGAGGCACATGCACACAGAGTACGTTAATTGATTAACTACAAACCTGGATTTGTTGAAGTGCTTCAATAAGCTTTTTAGGATCTGAAAATCCATCTTGGAAACTCTCGGCAATAGCTATATTATGAAGAACCTATAATGTGAAAAAGAATAACAGAATAGAGAAGGCATGCATCAGAAACTGAAAATTTAATGCACCTTACCTCAAATAAATGTTGCAGCTTGTGATAGAGATGAACTCATTCCGCTTATCTAGTCTTATTTAAACTTAAAATTTAGCACTTGGAGTGGAGAGAACAAAAATTCATTACTATCAACAAGGTATCTAGTAAAATCTCTTTCACCATCGCAGTCCTTCAATAACTTCAACAGGTCAAGTTAAGCTGGACATTCAAGTGAATTATTCTCTCCTATATATGCAGTGCTGTATTCAAAATTTCCCCTCGTCTCATTTTGGGCATGATGTTGTTACCCTTTCATGTCAGTATTGAGAGTAAGAAAAAGGTCTGCTGCTTGCTATTCACTATCTGAATAAGACACAAAAATCCATTTGCGGAACGGCATGATTATTTGATTAAAAAGAACAAAATCAATTGTCCATCCACTCAGTTGCACTATAAATGACAGACAGCAAAAAATACATCTGCTAACCAGTACCCCCGAGTAAATTCAACTCAACCATGCGCCCAATTTCCAGCAAAAAAAGATAGCTGGATTCATCCCGTGAAAACAAATGTCAAAGACAAAGTTAATAAACAACGCCTATTTGTTTCATCAACTCAATCAACTACACGTTTACCATCGTGTGCAATTGTGCATTATTCAAACCAAATCAACTCCGATTTTAAGGAGCACAAAGTTAAATAAGACCACCAATCCAAATTCCTCAACTTAAAAAGGAAAACAAAGAAGTATTTTATTAAAAAAAAAAAAAAAAAAAGAACCTTGGGATCGTCGGCTTTCTTCTGCGATAACTGATCCAATACTCTCAAACAGTCCACAAACTTGCGAGCCTGAAAGAGCATAGCAGCATCTTTAGCCAACCCCGCCACAGCCGTCAGAGTGATGTCATCCTCCACCGCCGCCGCTGCTTCCGGCGACCCATCTCTCGCGGCAAGTGGCAATGACGAAGGTACTGAATCCATTGGAGCAGATCAACTAAAACCGTAGCTTGGTGAAATCCTCAAGTCACTGTTAACTTCAATTTCACTTCCAAATCTGAAGTGGCATTTAACTCGTTCCCAAATGTGCGTTAGAGTTGTGTATTCTAAACCCTAGCGATTCAAATACAGGCGGAGATGGTCGTGAAAGGTAGCAGCAATACATACACATGTATATGTCTGTGTAAATGTGCTTCTACTGCTACGATGCGTTGATTTGGAGAGAGCCTACAGTGGGGGAGAAATGGAGGATAAAGATAGAAAGTGTTGAGAGGAAGAGTGAGCGAACTGCCCTTCACAAATTATCAGGTGTATCGAGTGCATTGGATGGGATGTATTTGAGACGTTTATTTATTAGACCGAGGTTTTACAATTTTTCCCTAATTAATACTCCTTCGATCTAACCCAAAATGACTTTTTTCTCCCAATACATTATTTAAAAAAAGAGTATAAAATAATAAAAATAATAAAAATAGATAAAATTTATATTTTTTTTAAATAATTATTTTCTCAAAAATAACACATTAAATTGAGTAAAACAACACGTCATTTTGAATGAGATTTTATATTCTAGTAATTAGTTCGTCAAATTTATAAAATAACAAAAAAAATTAAGTTTATTTTCTTGTTGAGTTAGTGAATAATTTTAAAAAGTAACAAATATAATTAGAATAAGCAACAAAAACTTGCGAAAAATCTACTGGCTTAAAGAATGACAAAAAATCATTTTCTTCGAGTCAAGAAAACATCCGTCTTATGCATTCAAATGTTAAAATAATTTTAATTTTATAAAAAAATAAATCAAATGGCTAATTATGAAATCTATCTCAATATTTATCCATTTTATGTATTCTGTTTCAACATTGAAAACTTATCAAATCTATTACTCCCTCCATCCACCAAAATCGTTCATTGATTTTGATGACTTAAGTTTTAATAAATTTTAATGAGTGTAAAGTAAGTGAGTATAAAAAGGTGTGTATGTGGATAATAAATGAATATATTAATGTATATTGAGTGTAAAAATGTGGGTCATAGGTGGGGTTTTTTGTACATAAGTAGATAGGTTTAGGGTAAAAATATAAAATTGATGTTACCAAAAAAGGAAAGTGAACATTTTTCGTGGACGGACCAAAACGGAATTAAATGCACGAATTTAGTGGACGGAGAGAGTATAAAATTTTTAATTTTTATCAATTTTATCATCAGAGCTCTACTTCAACAACTAAATCATAGGCGAAGATGCATTTTTTGACCAAACTCTTAAAACTTATGATTTTCTGAATACGCCATCACAATTTCTAAAGTTGAAAAGGAATGAAAAACAAATAGCTAACAAGAAGAAGAGAAAATTTAATTGAGGTGGGTGAAAAGGTTTATAAAGCTATATATGATCTTGCCAATTATGAACTGAAAATATGTAGAAATTAATTTAAATAAGTAGAAAGAAGCATCTGAGATGGAATATTCCCTTGCTCGTCCTTGTTGTGCACGTCTGACCTCTTTCCGGTGTTGAGTCTGATGGAGTTCGATGTTCGTTGGTTCAAGAGTTGTCCAAGAAGCGCATTGGAGATGGCAGTCCAACCAGTCCACGAGAGGTCAATTTAATTATGACGAATGAGCTTGATTTTTGAAGACTTTTAGTATATTATTTTCTAGAATATTGTGGGCCACGTTTTTTTTATGTATTTTCGCAGCCTATTTAGATGTTAGATTAAATAGTTTCCCAGTTTATTTAGGTCTCTTCTATTAGTTAGTTTCATTCTTTGATAAGGAGTCCTTCTTTGATAAGGATTATAGTTAATTTCGCTATATAAAGCTTCAGGGTGGACAAAATTGACTTTTGTTATCGATATATGTGAGTTTTATTCTCTTGATAGCTCTTGAATTTCTTGAGATTTGTCGAGTAACATTATCGACGATCGACAAGACATCCATCCTCGTTAGGTGTGTCATTCGTCGTCCTCAGTTGCTACACGTCGACTTCACGTTGGGGTATGGGTGACATCTTGACCTATATCAACGCTTTGGTTAGACTCGGAGGTTTTGGGATTTTCCGGCCACGTTCAAAAATATTTTGTTCGCGTATCATTAGATCATTCATACCAGAGAGGATCGTATCATTTGGTATAAAGGATCTAATGACACGCGAACGGAAGATTTTTGAACGTAAACCGTTGAAAAATCCCAAAACCTCTGAATCTAACCCAAGAAGTGATATAGGTCAGTATGTCGCATATATTCCAACGTGAAGTTGACGCAGCAACTCGAGGACGATGAATGACACACTAACGAGGGATAAATCGTCTCGTCGATAATCGATTACTCGACAAATCTCAAGAAATTCAAGAGCTATCAAGAGAATAAAACTCACATATATTGGATATCAAAAGCTAAATTTTCGCCTCCCTACAAGCCTTTATATAGGCGAAATTGACTATAATCCTTATCAAAGAAGGAAACTAACTAATAGAAGTGACCTAAAAAACTAGGAAACTATTTAATCTAACATCTAAATGGGTTGCGAAAATACATAAAAAAAAATGTGGCCCACAATATGCCACAAAATAATATACTAAAAGTCTTCAAAAATCAAGCTCATTCGTCATAACTAAATTGATCGCTCATGGGCTGGTTGGAACGCCATCTCCAATGGGCTTCTTGGACAACTCTTGAACCAACGAACCTCGGACTCCATTAGAGTCAATTCAATATTTGAACATGACTGCTCAATATTTGAAGTAGAGTATTTGTCACCTTGTATCGAAAAGGGCGCTAGTGTGCAGCGATTTCTGCCAATGTCGGGTTTAGGAAAATGTTGCCATAAGTTGGTCGGTTTAGAGGGTGTTTGGCTAAGCTTATTTTAAAGAAATTATAAGTTCAACAACTTATAAGATGTTTCAAGAGTTTATAATACATAATGTTTGAAAAGCTTATAAGTAATATTGGTTGAGGTACGATTCTCCTCTCTGCATTTCACTGTTAATTACATAATTTTCTTAAGTAAAAACTTGTAGCATGATCCTGTAAAATAGTTCTCAACACCAATTCTTGACAAACCACTTTGTACATCTTGCTTATTGGTAACTGATGAGGCTTCTTCAGTTCATTTTCTTGCTTTTCATTCCACTTGACATACTCTCAAGCAAATTTTGAATCTTTCTTATTTCTACCTTAGGCCTTATCAGCCATCAGTCCAGTTCGATTCTTCATTCCAAGTGCCGCTCCTTGAAAGAGCTCTCGATCACTTAAGTGGGTGTTTGGCTAAGCTTATAAGCTCTTCAAAACAGTCATGCAAAGTATTTGGTAAAATAAGCTCTTAAACAGCTTATAAGCTGTGAAAATATGCTCCAACAACTTATAAGATCCCCTAAAAAAAGTAGCTCAATTCCAACTTATTTTTTCATAAGCTTATAAGTAACACTGAATTTACCAAAATAACCTTACTATGGTTCGTTATTTTCTATATATACACTATCAATTTCACCTCTCGTCAATTTTCTCTCTCTAACTATGATTTTTCTCTCTAACTCAAGATTCTTTCTCTAGCTTATAAGCTCAATCATTCAAGCAAGTTGCCGGATCTAGCTCTCATCAACCATGGGATGACGATGTTCCTATGGAGAAGCCAGTCGAGGATATCAGTATAATGTAGTCAGCCCCATTTCCTATCTACAATCCGGTGGAAGGTACATTTTATCGACGTTTTTTAAAGCAGGATATAACACGCCCACGTGAATTCAATTGGCACTTGATGAGGAGTTTGGATCTTGAGGATAAAATTAAAAAATATTTGAAGAACTTAGGACTCTTACAATATGCTATGATGGATTTACCGAGGCATTCCACATTTGATGATTGAATTTTATTGCACAAAGACTGTTGACAATGAAGCAAGTACCATGACATGCCACCTATTTGTAGGGAAATATGATTTTAACCATCTCCCGAGGATCTATCTTGGATGTTTAATTCACCATACATTGATTATTTACCTAGCATGTATCTATATAATTAATTGCAACACATAGGTGTTTTCTCGTGTTCCTACCTACGAATTTGTCTGACAAGGAATTGGATCAAGACTCGTGCTTTGATCTTCTGGACTGTATCATGTTTGTTAAAACTCCAATACCGAGTGAGAGTAATCTATGAAGAGTACTGCAGAAATTCGCCTTCTAAAGTCCTATGGATTCACCCAATTGCCTAGCAAAAGTTGTGTGTATCGTTTGGATGTCAACGGTGACGTGGTATTTCTTGCACTTTACGTAGATGACATCCTTCTACTTGGCAACAATGTGAAGCTGTTATCAGACGTAAAGAGTTGGTTATCCAATCAGTATCAAATGAAACACTTAGGAGATGCAACGTACATTCTTGGGATCAAGGTTTAACGAGATCGCAAGAGAAAAATGTTGAGCTTATCTCAGGCGTCTTACATTGATACTGCGATTACTTGTTTTAGTATGCAGACCGCCAAGAAGGGATTGCTACCCTTCAGACATGGTGTTCTTTTATCTAAGGAGCAGTTCCCTAAGACTGCAAAGGAGATAAGAGGAAATGAGACAAGTTCCTTACGCTTCCGCCGTAGGAAGTCTCATGTACGCAATGATATGTATGAGACCAGATATCTGCTATACGGTAGGCATAGTAGCTAGATATCAGTCTAACCCTAGACAAGCACATTGGACTGCGGTAAAGCATATACTCAAGTACCTAAAAGGACTAGAGATTATAGGCTAGTTTACAAGCAGATAGTCTGATGCCTTTGGGTTATTCAGACTCGGATTTCAAAGCTAGGCCTTGACTTTCACCGTGTTGCCTATGGAGATCGTTATCTCGCCATCAAACAGCTCCCTCATCCACAGGAACCCCTGTAAGGTGTAACAAACATGATCAGTCGCACCCGTATCTACTACCCATGAATGAGTAGAATAAGTTGCAAAACATGTTTTCGTTACTAAAGCAAATGACGTACCTTGAGCCTTGAGCATGGGGCACTTAGCCTTCCAATGCCCGTCTTGTCAAGACTTGAAGCACCCGCCTCTCCTTCGCCTTTCAAGCCTCGGTGGCAACCATGTTCTTACTCCCATCGCCCCATCGATTCCTTGCCTCTACCACCTTTGGTACCCATTTTTCTTCTTCCACTTTTCAATGAAAAATTTGGGCCCTTAAATGTGCTAGCAAGGGCATGGGCTCCTTTTTCCATGACTCCTTCCGCGGCCACGAGATCATTTAGCAACTGACTAAGTGTATACTCGGTGCAATCATGATCGCGTTCACGCGAAAATTCTCAAAAGACTTAGGCAGTGTGTTGAGGATGATATCGACCTTGGTTTCATCGTCGATACCTCCTCTCAACTGATCAAGACTATCCATGAGATGAGTCATGTGGGAGACATGTTCATAAACCGAACTTCCTTCTTCCATCCTACACGCCAAGATTTCTCTCATTGTATGGAAGCGGACTGTCCGATCCGACTGCCCAAACTTACTCTCGATACTTGACCATATTTCAGTCGCGTCTACCATCGACTGATGCTGCAGCTGCAAGCCTTTGGACATAGTTGTCATCATATAGCTTTTGACCATTTTATTTTACTTATGCCAAAGTCTGCTTGACTCTCGCTGCTCATTCGTCGATGCGTCAGTAAGGGCATCGGGTTTGGGAGTAGTGAGAACACTTCTTCTGCGATAAGAATATATTCCATATTTCGTTTCCACTCGATAAAATTTAGACCAGATAGAGGTTTTGTGTGAGCATATTGATAACCGGTGTAAGAGACATATCTGAAAAGTAATGCAAACACATAAGCATACGATCGCACATAATTCGTAACAATAATATCGTAACCTTTTAATAAAACAATATTAATTGAAACCTCCAATCGCCCAAGGAATTCCACATGCAAGCCACGCGTGTGGACGTTTACACATGAACCCCTCGACCATACTAAATATACCTTTTAGTCGTTTAATTTCAATCAATGTCACTTATCCTTATGACAAATGAAACTAATGATTGGACTTTACTAGACCACATCACTATCACAAGAAGGGACTTCGCGAGAAGTTGTACTTGAGGCGATGCCTAAGCAATGACCACAATTTTGACAGCAGATAATGAATTCTTAGAATTGACATACTCACTCGGACCATACCTCTTCCAATTCAAAATCTTTTGTCATCTCATTTTAAATCTATCTCTAGAGAACTTATGAAAATCGCATATACAAGCCACGCGTGTGGACGTTTACACATGAAACTCCCATTTCCCAATAGATTAAAATATTTTATTTAGAAATCTCATCTAACAAACTTATGATAAACAGTGCAAGCAAGCCACGCGTGTGGACGTTTGCTCACAGTGCGTACCACTTTGTTTAGAGATCAAAAAGTGGAGATCTTGATATTTTTAATTTTAAATACTAATATGTCGGGTTTCTTGCTTAGTCTTTTGTTTCAAAAGTTTGTCCATGCAGATCACGTAATCCTAGCATTCTTTCTATAGAACTCAACATGTAAAACATGCTCGCAGAATTCTAAAACATGCTTCAAAACGCGATAAACCTAGCATGCTTGCTATACGCATCCAATCATGAAAACATATTAAATGTTTATCTACGTAATTAAACATACATAGTATGCTTCTGCATAATTTAAACATCCACGACATGCTTTGAACGATAAAAATAAAATAAATTCGTTCATCGTGGCCCACTCGTGGATCCTGTACTTCCCTACCTAATTTATTACATAAATTTGCAAAGTACAGATCTTCAAAATCTCGAAATGGGCCTCGCGTGCACGGGCACGGACCAGACTCGTCAAAACTGAATTTGGGCCGAAAAATCTGAAAACGGGCCGGAACAGTGGAATGGGACGGGTCGGGTCAAAAATCTGGAATCGGGTCAAAAAATGGGTCTGGGCCGAAATGGGCCGGGTCAGCCCAATGTTGACTGGGCCGTGCGCTAGGGCACAGCCCATAGCGTCCCCAATCGCACATCCGCCGCACAACCTTGCTTCGTCCGCACCGTACCGTCGCCCAGCCGCCCGCCTCAAGCTGCCGAGAAGCTGCTGCTAGGAGCTGCCGAGGAATACCGAGTGGCGTCGCACAACCTGGCCGAGAGGCACTGCGCGCACAGCCACCCAGCCCTATCGAGACCTGCCGGGAAGTCTTCCGAGGAGAGCCTGAGCGCGATTTGCGCGCTGGGTCTGCCCACGCACTTCGATCGACGGGCCGAGAAGCTGCTGCTGAGCGTTGTCGAGCGGTCTGCTTGCGCACGCTGCCGAGGCATGCCGAGCGCTACCGACGTCTATCGAGAATCTCGTGCGAGCACGCTCAGCACCGAGACGTGCCGAGGTGTCCTCACAGAAACCGCGTGCCCCGCACGCCCGACCGCCGATGCTCGTCGAGGTAGCCCGCCCTGCTGCCGAGAGTTATTGCGCACGACTCACGCACTAGGCCTACCCACGCGCTTCGCACGATGGGCCCCCATGCGCAGAGGCCGCGCGTCATCTCATAACTCGTCGAGGGTTCTCGCACGATCATCTGCACGCTCAGCACCGAGGTGTTCGCACGAAACCGCGCGCCCCGCATGCCCAGGCTACCGAACGCCCGACGAGATCTGCCGCCCGATGCTGCCGAAGCCGTCCGCGCATGGGCTGTCGAGGAGACCCACCGCCCGACTCCCCTGCTCGTCCAATCGTCTGGCACGATCGTGCGCCTTGTCGCACGATGTGCTGCCGGCGTGCCTCCCATCGCGCCGTGCGACGGGACTCCGTTATCCCGTTCTTCATGTTCTTCGTCTTCGTTTCTCTTTTACATATCAGATTTTCAAAAAAATCCTAATCTAACCACGGATTTTCTCGTGGTGAAAAACAAAATCCGACAAAAAATAAAAACGAGCCACGATGAACGACAGATCCATAATTAATTAATTGCGCATGTAATAATCAAACGTGAATTAATCCAACCGAGACAAGATACTGATCCCAGGATCCGATACCAATTGTAGGAAAATCTGATTTTAACCCTCTCCTGAGGATCTATCTTTGATGTTTAATTCACCATACATTTATTATTTACCTAGCATGCATCTATATAATTAATTGCAACACATATGTGTTTTCTCGTGTTCACCTGTGAATTTGTCTGATAAGGAATTGGATCAAGACTCATGCTTTGATCTTCTGGACTGTATCCCGTTTGCCAAAACTCAAATGCCGAGTGAGAGCAATCTATGGAGAGTACTGCAGAAATTTGCCTGCTTCCTCCTTTGAAAAGTTTCGAAAATCCCAACTATGAATAGTGTAGTTTTCGAAAATTTCTCACTTAGGATTAACCTTTTTGATTTTCTCTCACCTTATATTTATAATGCAACCCTAGATCCTATTAGGATAGAATCTCTGCTATCTAATAAATATAATCATATATTTTCAAATAGAGAGCATCAAAACAAAATACCTAAGGGACTCTTATGAGGTGGACGATTTTCTAGCAGTTACCAGGCCTTGATGGGCCAGCCTAGGGATCAAATGCAAGGAATAAAGATGGGCCTCAAATAAATTAATTATCTTATGTCCAGCCCAGAACATAAATTAATTCATAAACATTTATTTATACCACTAGAGAATAAATGCTGACTTACCCCTTTATTTTTGAAGTTGAGTCGAGTTTGCACATAGACTTCACGAACCCCGTATTTAAGATATCGCATGTCCATTAATTATTTATAGCGTTCTGACTGCTTAAAATAATTAATCTCTTTAATTCCTTAAGTAGTACCACTCAACCTTATTATTGTACTTGAGATAACTCAACTGCGTGGTTTAGTACAATAAACCTTTGAGCTCCTTAAGGGGACGTCATCATCCTAAACGGATGCGGTGACTCGATACAGGTAACTAGCATGACATACAAGCACTGCCACCACCCAAGATGCGGAGAATATTGGGTTATCTTATGTAACCCTCACCCATGACAAGTCAAAGTGATGCTCAGTAACTTATACTCACCTAATACCTTATCGAGGTTTAGAACAACGTAAAGTCACCGAGATCTAGGTTCTTCACAACGGTCAGATAGTAGAACTCATCTCACTGTGATCCATCAATACGTCAGAGACGTACAAGTATAGACAAGCAACCAAGTCAAGTCATTTCTTATCTATACCGCAGCCTATACCAACAACTCGTCCTAAAGTTATCTCAGCTATGATCATTTTTATATCTCATTATGCTTGACCAATCATACAGACTTATGTGATCTTCTACACACTGTATGATCTAACTTGTACTCAGGTGCTCATAGGATGCCACCTTCATTTGATGTCGGGAGGTATGGCAAGAGTTGTCAGGCTTCAATAATTGGTCCTCGGTAGGAATGCTGAACAGATTTATAAAGGATGTTGCATTGGCCATGGTGTATAAGTTCATTACAATTAATGTGTTTGGGAATGAGCAGACTAACAAAGTGAATACTACTGAAGTATTTTTGCTCACGTGTGCGGTTTAGAAGACAAAGGTTTCACCGACATTTTTCATTTGGGATCACTTGCAGTTACTTCAGCGTCGAACAAAATGTCGACCAACCTTATGCTAGATTGTCACTGGACTTGTAGGACACTTCGGGCTTATCAACAAGGATGGACAATATGTTAGAGGGCAACAGTTCTACCGTGCTAAGATGATTGATCTTAGTGCTTCGAGGTGCCTCATTTGCCTACAATGCCACAACCCTTGTTCATAATCAATCGAGGAATTCTGTCAAGAGGTATTTGAATACGCAGCTAGTAGAAGCCCAATCCACAGGTGCGGGGCCTTCACGAGCGCCAACTGGCGATTTGGTTCCTTTTGATCCTGAGGATACTCCCGAAGATGAAGGATATGAGCATAATAATTGTTTAGCATGATTTTGTGCTTATTTTTGGTATTCTTTTACATGTCATTTTCAGTAGTTTGTCCTATTTATGCCGTTGGTTTGATTAGTATGTATCAATTCGGATTAACTTGGTTTGTTTCGATGTTTTGTAGAAAACGGCATTAAATAGGATGAATTGGATCAACCAAGGATCAAGTATATTGAAGAGCATCTCGATTGGAGTTCATAGGTGCAAACGGATCGCAATTCGGATTTCAGACGAGGGAGAACAGAGTGAATCATCAAAGTCGCGCACGTGCGCCCAGCTCGCCCACAAGTCCGGCGTTTGACCCGTCGCGCGCCGCATGCCACCCAGCGCCCGCCCACGCCGCGCTGGCGTCGCGCGCGCCCGCCACCCCAGCGGCGCCTGTCGCTTATACATCCTGCAGCGTTGCCGCCCCGCCCTTCGCCCATGCATCCGATGCTCGGTGCCGAGCACCGCTCATCCAATCACCCGACGCCACCTAACTCACGCGCGTTACCGCCAAAGACCGTTATAGCTCGAGCGCCCGCTTGTCCGTGCATCCGGCGTTCGGTGTCGAGCGCCCGCCGCTTAATCACCCGACGATTCGCGCGCCAACCGCCAGCGCCACCCAGCTGCCCGCTCAACCACCGTGCGCCCAGACATGGGCTTCGCCTTCACAGGCGCGCGGTGCTTCAGCCCGGCTTTCGGCAGTGCCCCCAGCCGCGCCGCTGCCTGCACGCCCGCCGCCCATCGCATCGCGCTCGTCCGCGCGCGGCCACTCGAACTAGCGCTCAAGCTCCAGTCAGAACACTCCTTTCAGTCGGCGCTCCCTCCAAACCGCGCTCACTTTGGGAACAGAAGCCTCCGCTCCGCGCTCGCTCATCCACAACCGGTGCTCACTCACTTAATACATAAATACGCGTAACGTGTTTTAGGTCAGAGGATGGAGTCAGTTCTTATTTCTTCGCGTAGCCGCTGTTCTTGAGCCAACTTTCTGAAGCTTTCGACCGAGATAGAGATAGAAATAATATTACAGTACTAATTCTTGTTCTTCACCCTTTCAATTTATGCACTTTTGTTTTACGATTCCTGTTGAATTTCATTCGATCATTTACGTGTTTTGCTTTGAGATTATTGTTGGATTGAATTTATAGTGTTATTGCTTGAGATTTCCATTGGATGCAATTATATAGTATATATTGGATTGTTGGTTTTCCATTGATTCTATTTCTTCTGGCATTTGGTACATTTACATTTTATGCAATTGATATTGGATTTTAGTAGAGTGTTGAATCGTTCTTCGTTGAATATGTTGAATCTCTTTTCGTCGAGTTTTATTGCTTCATGTTTGATGATCTAGATTAATTGGTTCTACGCTTAGCTTCCTGCTTTCGTGTTTTCTTAGGTTCTCAACTAGGATTGACAACCCTAGTTAGGTTGCTTTCATTTATATTTTATTTCTCGATTTCAAAGATCCGTTTGTTCCATAACCCCTGTTGGTATTAGAGTGTTTAGGATTTACTGTTTTATGTGTTTGACACGAACAATAAGCCCTGTTAAGTTTTTCTTGAGAGACGACTTGGGTTACCTTTCCGTCTACAACACCTCATTCGATTATGAGTCAATTAAGAGAGCACTTTTAGTTAAAACAAATTTTGGCGCCGTTGCCGAGGAAGATACAAAGCCTATTCAGAGTGATACCAAGCCTCACCGTACTCGATTTTCTGAGCAGCAAGAAGCATCGGGGTAAGGCTATCACTTTATACAAGAAAAATTGACCCAGTTAAGGAATGAGTTAGCTGGCCACTGGACTGATTTTTGGCAAGATGTATATGCACGCTTTGACGAGCAGAATCAACGTCTTGACGAGCATAATCGTTTATGACATGAGCAGAACCAGCGCTGGAATGAGTACAACCAGTAGATGATCAAGCAGAACCAGCGCATGGTCGCTCTTGAGGATCAGTGGAACGCTTGGAATACGTTTCATGGCGCTCTTCCTCCACCACCACCGTCTGACCAATATTGATTCATCACTATTGGGGAGTATGTACATATTTCGTTTTTGTGTGCGTCGTGTTGCTTTAGTTGTTTTGCTTGCTTTTGTTGCTGTTTTTGTAAGTCTTGTTTTTGCACCTCAACCCACCGTTTCTGGTTCCCCGCTTTTAGGGAAGTTGCCTCTACACTACTTATATATATATATAGGGAGTGGATCAAATGAGAACTCCAACTTTTTTGAGAACTAAGAACTAATGTGGTCCATTCATTTTTATAATCTAATGGTCAAGATTAATTATAAATAGTTAATTATCCTCATAATTTAATGATAACCGTTTAGCCCTAAAATCAAGGGATTTGTATATTGATTTTCGTAATTATTCTCGTATGCATAATTACTACTATTATATGCATAACACCATGAATTATATGAACATAACAATGAATTGGAATGAATAGCATGCACAAGAACTATGATTATATGCATAACAACATGAATTATATGAACAAGGAAAATAGAATGTGGAATATCCAAATAACGAAAATTTAGGATTCGCTATTTTTATCATTAAATAATTATGTGTCCTCCGATCTTACTTAATCTAACGGTAGTTATTGGTTATTAGTTCTTATCTAAGAGGTGGTTCTCTCTATAACCAACCCCTATATATATATATATATATATATATCGTAATGAGGATCTTGCATGTATTAAGTGTGGGGGGTTGTTTTTAGTTTTGTTTCGTTTTGTGTGTTTGTTCTTAGCCCTTTTATGGATAAGAGTGAATTTTATATTCTTGAAATAAGTGGGGATTGAAGAACTATGCTTAAAGTTGGGTTAATTATGTTTTGATCCGAATTTCGAGTCGTCTTGGTATATATAGTTTTTAGTATGGTGAAACTTAGTTGCCAATTCGAGCTGTGGGACATGATTAGGAAGTTGTTGATTAGGCAATGTGTGTGATCGGTTGTCGTATACATCGTACATGAGACCCTTTTCTGTGATTATTCTTTTGAATAATTTTAAGAAAATAAAAAATAAATAAATAAAATAAAAATAAAAAAAATGAAGAAAGGAAAAAAAATTGAAAATGGAATTATATAGATGTGAAGTATGAATAAGTGGACTTGAAGTGGAATAAGGGGCTCTACCCCCTCTTGCTTGTGTTGTCTCTTGAATGGAGACTCTAAGTTATGGGTATAGGAAACTATGTTAGGATACTCGAGTTTACTACTTGAAGACTTTTCCTAACGATTATTGTCCTATAATCAACTTTAAGTTCCACATGTTTTATATTATTGTTTATTATGTTTTTGTGATGTCTTACATAAAAAGGGAACCATGTAAGTTGTTGTTGATTCTGAAAACATATTTTAGCCGAAGCATAGATTTCTATAGCAAGTCACATGTTTAGATTGGTAAATGAGAATCATTGTATTGAGAATTATACTACTAAATATGTATTGAGATGATGGGAATATGAGAATGATTCAACTTGATGCATTTGTTTCGATTTTTGCCATTCTTTTCAAGAAATTAAAATTTGCTGAGGACAAGCAAAGAGTTAAGTGTGTGGGAATTGTTTTGCATGTTTTTGTTATGTTTTTCTTTTGTTGTTTTTGTTAACTTGGTTCCTATTTTTATGATTTTGAGATATCTTTCGTTGGAATCAAATTTAGTTTTGATTTTCCTGGTTTTGAGAGTGTTTGAAGTATTTGAAGACAAGAAGCACAACCCAGCCCCGGACTCGGTGAAGCCAGTGCTGGGTGCACCTTTGCGCATCGTTTGCAAGGGAGAGATTATACCCCATCATCGGACTCGGTGAAGCCGGCGCCAGGTGCAATATTGTTTGGGAGATAGAGACTACACCCCAACGCCGGGCTCGACGAAGTCGGTGCTGGGTGCAACATCATTTGGATACAGAGAGCATGCCTCGGGTACCAGACTCGGCGAAGTCGGCTCTGGGTGTGACTTCTTGGTACAGCCAGAGAGCCTCCCCAAGCGTGGGACACATCGAAGCCGACGTTGGGTGGATCGTGCGGATTGAGATAGAAGTATAGGCCCAGTGCCAGACACGTCAAGGCCGACGCTGGGCCACAATTAGTACGTGCGTCCAGGGAGAGCACCCCAGCACCTGACGGGCCAAAACTGGCGCCAGGCCAAGTGTAATACCCCGATTATTTAAACGCCTAATTACGATATTAATTTCGTAAATTAAAATATTACTATAATAATTTGATTATTTATATATCGAATAATGATATCGATTATTGTTGGAATAATAAATTCATATGTTTTATTCACAAATAAATGTGAATCGAGAAATACGAATATTTAACGATTTCAACAAAGATTTTTCTACGTCGATTACGTATCGATATTTATATGCTCGTGATATTTTCTAAGTTTTTAAGCTTAGAATTTAATTCCATTATTATTGGAATTATCTAATAAAGTGATTATAGCTTTATTTCGACCATTTTGAGATGAGTCGATATTTAAACGTTTGAGACGTTTCAAACGTTAACGTTTTGAGATGACTTGAAAATCAAGTCTAACGATCAAGGAATTATGATATTTAAATTCCTATGATTATTTTTTTATATAATTGGAATATTATTTAGCATTGAATTAATGCTAGAAATTTTGGAATTATATTGTTGATTATTTAAGATTCTCGAAAACCCTAAATCGAGAATTAGGCTTTTCTACCTATAAATCTTTCTAATAATTTTTCCTATGATATAATTAATCATCTAAGATATATATTATGATATATATCTACATAGCATGAAAAATCAAATTTTGGCCTTTTAAATTCAAAGTGTCGTGACCATTGTTTTGGAACAAATTATTTACGTAAGTTTTGTTCTAGTTGTGCATGTTGATTGATTAAATTGATCAATTGGGATCATTTACACATTAACCAAGGAATTAAATGGAAAATCAGTGGATGTCTTTGGGGCAATGGTGAGAGCAGATATGTTGACCCAAATTGAGGTTGAAGCTTAATTTTCTATTACATGATTACAAATATTTTTGGGATAGAGTGAAGAGTTAATATATGAGTAAGACAAATGCAAAATCAGATTTTATCTCCTCTTCATGTGTGTCGACGGTAATGTGCAAATTTAGTCAAATATAATTGTTGTTCTCAAAACTTTTCAATTGTAGTAACTATGTGTAAGAGATATTTCACTACCATGACATATACATTTGGTGACTCACAAAATTATTTTGTTTTGCTTTGTGAGAGTGTATAACCGAGAGTAAGAGAGATTTACATAAGTGTTAATGTCTTGAAACCAAAACACTATCATTCCTCTTCTCAAAGCTAGTACCGAGAGCAAACATAAGAAAAACCTGGTGTTCAACCTTTCCTTCTTCAAAAATCTTGGTCATTAAATCCTTTCACAACAAATCCAAACCGTTAACAAGGTTAGATATCGAACGAGCTTCGATTGTAATAAGATTTTTAATTATCCAATGGTTAGATGTTAATATACAAGCATGTTTTATTGTTTACTAAATATGCTACATATGATAATATGTTCATATTGATGAATTATTTCAAAGCTAAGCATGTTTTATTAATTGTTAGAATATGATTGAAAATTCTAAGGCATGTTTTAAGGTTGGATTAATGATATATGTTAGTAGTGGGACACATAGTGATTATTTGAGAATTTTTTTTAAAGATCATATGTTAATCTTTTAAAAGCCGAAAATGTAAAAATGTATGTTGATGTATAAATTTATTTAAGTGATATAATAGCATATTATTGATCTAGGTATTGATTGTGTGATATGTGAATTTATTAGAATTTTGGGATATATATATGCTAAAATATTCAAATAGCCGTGAGCTTTGGTGTAGGGTCGATAGTTGTATGTTGATCTAGTTAAATATTATGATGTATTAATGTTACATGATAGTATTTAAGCATAGTGTAATTTTGTAGAAATTTTATAAAATATTGGTATGAGTTTGCATAGTGACCGAAACCTATAGTGTAAAATAGGTCGTGTTCAAAATTTCCTATAGTTGATATTAATACATATTAATGATCATAGTGTAAAATAATACACTATATGAATTTAGAGGAATTTTTGGAACAAGTTTGAGAATTGTAGCATATAGCCGTGAGCTATAGTGCTTTTATAAAGGATTTTAAATCCTTTTTAATCATGAATAATAATTTATTATATGTCTAAAAATTATATTAGACATAATTGAATTTTGGGAATTATTAAACATAGAATATTATGTTTATGATGGAACGTTATATTAAATAAAGTTAAAAGCATAAATAATGCTTAATGTATTAAAAGATTAATATTGAAAGAAAATATTAATCAAAATTATCGATTTGCGTGAAAAATCGAAGATTAAATCTTTATGAAAAGAAATCGATTTTTATATTGATTAAAATATGTTTTATTGAATATTTTTAATGAAAAGTCAAATTGGTTGACTTTCAAAATTAACGTACGAAATACGTTCGTTAAATACGTTAATACGTGAAAAACGTATTACTTTTATCGGAATATCTCAATTGTGAAAAAAAAAGATTTCATGATTGAAATCCTTGTTTTGAATAACGTTATTATACGTTGATTATTTAACCTAAAAGGTTAAAATGAGACTGTAGATCATATTACGTCTCTCTCGATATACGAGAATTATTTTATTGATATACGCGTCGTTTCAACGTATTAAGACGTATCAAGATTATTAAGACTTCGAATTATTATTTTATTTATCAAAGTTGAATGAACTTTGAAAATCTAAAAAGCGTACAACGTTCTAAACGTAAATTTTGCGTAGGTGGGACGTGAAACTCACGCCAACGACGGCGAAGAACACGCTGCATCGAGATTCAAGTTTAAAAGTCAAGGTGGGCTTTACTATACTCAAATTGATAGAACTTATCAAATGATTTATTTATAATGCTTTATTGCAAGCAAATATTTATGAACTGATTTATTTAATTACCTGCCCAAAATGTTTATGTTTTATGTATGTATCCAATCCATGATTATTGATGCATAACGTTGGGTAGCTCCCACTTATGACATGCTTGAATTCGTATTCTTGGAAGTACCCCAAGGATGATGGAGAATTAGATCCGTGCCGAGATGGCCTGGATTTTGTGCATCGATTATTTGTGATTGTGTCTTTGAAAGGGTGCTCGGTTTATTATGGCGCCTGTGAGAGTGAGGCCTCTCTCCAAACAAGGGAATTATTGTTGGTTGATTTGTTGTGGTGGATATGGATCATACACATGTGGAAAATGCTTGGCCAAGCGATATTTATTGAAAATGACAGAAAATATTTAGTAAGCACGAGTATTTCAAATTAAAACCTCATGTTACTTGTGATGGGCGTAGTAATTCAAACTGTGATAAATTATTTTGGCATGAGCCACTGAGTGCATTATTTGTACTCAGCCCTGCATATTTGTTTTTAAATGTGCAGATTGAGCTGGTGATGGTGATGGAGCGAGATGTTGAGTAGTCAGAACCTTTTGGTATTTATGTATGTTTTGAAAGAAAATACCCTTGGGTGCATATCGTCATATATGCATTCACATGCTTTCCGCTGCATATTCTGAATATTTTGTATGTTATTGTGACAGTTATATCTGTCTGAATTATCGAACCTACTGTTAAAGGAACTCGTAGCCTTTACATTTGAATTACTTTTGCCTTGTAAATAAGGTTTGATTATTGAAGTTCGATAAATATTATTCTGAAATCTTTTGATTATTCTTATAAATTGTTTTGCATTCACTGTTCCAAGCTCCAGTTCTCTCTAATCTGTCCTTTGGATAAGAGGGGTTGTGACAGAGTGGTATCAGAGCATTTGTTCTCTGAACCCTAAACTTTCTTTCAAAAGTTAAGTCTAGATTGAGTCACTGACTTCTAGAAATCATCCGACTCACGCCAACACTCCATCACATCCATTTCAACCGGAAAAAGGTAAATTATTTTCTCATCTTTGAAAAGAAAGGTTTGAGATTTATGAATTTGACCTTGTGTCGATAGAACATTATCGACAAATGATTTGTGTTGATAGAACATTATCGACAAATGAAATGAAAAAGGTTGTAAATAACCATAAATTATTGATCTATTGATTTATTGATAAAAAAAAAATCTCGCAAGAAATGCGTATGTTTAAAACGAGCTATGTTCGTCATATTGGAAATTTGATTCTTCATTTCTCAATATTGATTTTGATTATGCCTATGTCATCCCGAATGGAACATAGACGAAATAAGAAGCATGTTCACGAGTTACGAAAGAACCTAGAAGTACGAATGTATGAATTTCATCCCATTGCGAGAACAAAAGGGAAAGAACGACCTCGGCATGGGTAAAAGACCGACATGAAAAACGAAAGTAAAAATGGAATTGAGGACTTCATTCCATTATGTGATTAAAAGCAAGTATAGGTCTCGGAAAAAAAAAAAAAACGACTTCGGCTTCGTTTTCCATGACTTCGGCCTCGGCATCGGCGATGTCAGCATCGGCAATGACCTCGGCGTCGGCGGCCGGCTTCGTCATTGACCTCGGCGTCGGCGGCATTGGCATCGGCACCTCGCCCGGCACCGGCCTCGGCACCTCGCCTCGGCACCTGCCTCGGCACCTCGCCTCGGCAGCTCCGCCTCGCGCACCGGCCTCGGCACCTCGCCTCGGCAGCCGCCTCGGTGCCGGCCTCGGCACCTCGCCTCGGCGGCTCGGCCTCGGCGCACGGCCTCGGCGCACCGCCTCGGCGGCTCCGCCCGGCCCGGCCTCGGCACGCGCCTCGGCAACTCCGCCTCGGCACCGGCCTCGGCACCCGCCTCGGCAGCTCCGCCGCACTTCAGCCTCGCACCGCCTCGGCAGCTCCGTCTCGCACTTTGGCCTCGGCGCCGCCCTCGCACCGGCAAAGGCGAATCGCCGCCAGCGATTTTATTTTGGTCCGTTCTCATTCGCTTGAACTCGATTCGAACGGTTTTCGCCACGCACTCGCAATTTACTTTATTTGTTATGACGGATCAAACCCCGATTCCTTCTCCAAAATTCACAAGAGTCAAGACAGTCCACCCCGGACAGCTCACCACGGTAAAGGCGAACTGCTTATGCAGTGATTTTATTTTGGTCCGTTCTCCTTCGTTTGGACTCCAATTTGCGCAGGGTTTTCTCCTACGTACTCATAACGGATTGTACTATATTTCTTATGAAGGAAAGATCCCCTGTTTCAGTCTCCAGAAATCACGAGGGCCAGTAGAAGCTAGCTCGTAGTCTTATAGAACTAGAATTTAGTTATGTGATAAGATTTTTTTTTGCTGCTAGATAGCAAGTTTCCTAGTATGGTAGGAAAGCTACAACGTGCGTTGTATATGAGAACAATTTCCATATAACAATTATCTGTTTATCAGATGTGATTGGATTGTTTATCTGCTTTATAGACCGCCCGTTATCCTATTTGCTTAGATACGTTAAGTTTATTTTTATCTATGCATCGTTATCTTTATTTAGTTGTCTTATGCTCGTTTGTCTGTGGCAGATGGCCAGGACTCGACACACCACTAGACGGAGGCTAGGACCGAGGGCCACCCAGCAGAGATTATTCATAGGTACCGTGGTTACCAGAGGTCTTTGGGAGATGATCTCGGAGAGTTTCTCGCACTACCTTCGCTATTGGAGGAGGCGCACGAGCATGGGGTGATCGATTCGATGGCGCAGCGCCTTTGACACGGTTACCGTAGATCGGGAGGATTACGCACGGAAGTGTCGGAGATTATATCTACTGTCTTTGGTGGGGACTATGACCGATAGCAGATCTACCGAGATTTGTGAGCCATCCGACCCACGTCTTCAAGACATCTACGGGTAGCACCGAGACCCCTATCTCTCCTGTGAATATACATGGCGTGACGAGTCACCCGAGTGGCTTTACTTGGAGGTACCTCGTCGAGTGGACCCAGAGTGCCAGATTCCCGGAGGACGAGGGCGGCTTGCAGGTAGAGAGGCATCTCGACCCGAGCTTTGGGGATACCAGTGTTTCCCCCTTTGTCGGTTGGATACCCCATACACCCGCCGCTTCCCATCTTGCCGCCTATGACAGCGCCGGCACCGCCAGCTGAGCCATACCGACAGACGGCCAGGATGAGGGTCTCTGATGATCGTGATGACTTCAGTCCGATCCGCGACATTCCTATGGTTGGGGATGACAGAGCAGGACCGTCCAGAGTACGCCGCCGTGAGGACGACTCGGACGATGATTCGGATGACGACTCCGATGACGATTCAGACGATGAGGAGGATCCTGAGGAGGATCAGTATGATGATGAGTGATGCACCTGTTGACCTGTTTAGCTAGGTTTTAGTCCGTATGTATATAGTCCAGTATGTGTGTAGGTTGCTTTGTGTTTCGAAAAGGGAAGTTAACGTTTGTACTTTGTATTATCTTGTAATCCCGTATGTTGTTCGATACGGGTTAAGCTTTTGAAATGCCACCTATTGTACATTATCCCTTTTGTATTAACTGTTTGTATAGAATAGTCCTCCTCGAGGCACAAATTTTCGATGTATATATATGATAACCCCGAAGTGGGCTTTTTTGCGTAAATGATTATTGTGATGAATAGCTTGAATTAAAGCCGCTTTACAAAAGAAATTGTATGATGATATTATATATGTTAATTGTGAAAATGATTTTCAATATTTATCAGTATGTTTAAACAATGTAATGCCGCCAAGACGGGATCCCGCACAAAGAGAGTAGGGGAAGGGAAGAGGTAGAGGCGGAGGAAGAATTCTTGTACCGTAACTCGCGAATATACCCCAACCACCACCACCTCCACCCGATCGTAGGATCGAGGAATTATTTCTTAGGCAGAACCCACCATCCTTTGATGGAAAAGGAAGCCCGGATGATGCCGAGCAATGGATAAGGGCTATGGAAAGGATATTTGATTTTCTTCGATGCACAAAGACCGAACGGCTATCTCAGACACCTTTCAACCGACAGACCGCCGACTTTTGGTGGGAAGCTCGACGGAAGATTTTACTGCAGGATCAGATGAATGAGTTCACTTGGGAAGAATTTAAAGAGGAACTGTATGAGAAATACGTTCCGAAAAGTTATCGGAAAAGGAAGGAACAAGAATTTTATAATCGAAACAGGATAAGATGTCCGTAATGATTATGATCGCACTTCGCGATATGTCCCGATATGCCCCGATCAAAGTGAATACGGATATGAAGATGGCAGAAAAATTTAGGTCGATTGAGGTCGAGATAAGAATGTCTCTAGCCATCATGGAAATCGACTTACATCAAGCTCTCTGACGAGCTTTGACATCGAGGCGACTATGCGTAAGAGAAGTCGCTCAAACACGTACGCTGAATACTGGGGACAAAGGGAAGAGAAATGGGAAGGAAATTCGAAATAACAACCGGGAAGTTTTGAGAATACTAATAACAAGCGGCCATGGCAAGGAACACAAGATCAAGCAAGGACAGGATGGAAGAAACCGCCTTAACCCCGGGAGGACCACATGATCAGTAAGAACAACTCCTCGCCCAAAGTGCCGAAGTTTCACAAGGAGTTTGTTACTTGGTAAATTGTTTCAAGTGTGGCATGAAGGGCCTTTACTCAAACAGCTTGCAGGGGATACGACGGGGGCGGTGGGAAGGCCGAATCACCAAGAATGCCCAACCCTCGTGGCTATCCGGCCAACCACAACAAAGAACAACAACGATAACTACCACAACGGCGAATCAAGAAGAACGCCAACAGCAGCCACAAAGCGAGAATCAACCAAGACAAGAGTTCCGTCGACCTCGGTAGGCTCAAGCTGAGCATATGCTCGCACCGGAGGTAGAATGAACAAAACCGTGGAAACTGGCGGTATGGGAACACTTTCAACGCACTGTTATACTTTTGTTCGACACGGAGCATCACATTCTTTTTAGCAAGAACATGTGTAGATCTATTGGAACTTAGATATGAGAAAGCAAACCAGATATGAATATCTCTTCACCCATAGGAGGGATTATGATCATATCACATTTGCTCGAACCTAGAGTTGAACATAGGATCACTTAAGGTTCGACGATTTAATAACTTAAACATAATACCCATGGGTGATGTAGATATAATTTTGGGAATGGATTGGTTAGCGGAAAATCATGCTACGATCCTGTGTAAAGAAAGAAAATTTTCATTCTATTTTCCTGGGAAAGAAGCTACAAGCTTTTATGGAATCAATATGGGAAGAAAGGTCCCAATAATATCAGCATTGAAGGCCAGAAGTATGATAAACAAGAAAGGATGCCATGCATTTCTTGTTTATTTGAACGGAGAAGATCGAACAACGATAAAAGTTGAAGATGTAGAGATTGTACGAGAATTTTCGAGATGTTTTTCCGAAAATCTACCAGATTGCCTCCCGATGACAACCTGAGTTTACCATCGACTTGAACCCTGATCGGCTCCTGTCAAAGGCACCGCATCGAATGGCTCCGAAAGAACCGGAAGAGTTGAAAATTCAAATCCAAGAGCTGTTAGACCTAGGTTTTATCGCACTAGCGCCACCTGGGGAGCACCGTGTTATTTGTAAAGAAAAGGATGGTTCCTTGAGGATGTGTATAGATTACCGAGAATCGAACAAAATGACGCCAAAACAAGTATCCACTTCCAAGGATAGATGACTTGTTTGATCAGCTAAGAGGAGCTAGCGTGTTCTCGAAAATCGACCTCAAGTCAGGCTATCACCAACTTAAAGTGCGGCCTGAAGATGTATCAAAGACTGCTTTCCGAACGAGATACCGCCACTATGAATTTATAGTTGTGCCATTCGGATTGACCAATGCGCCGACAGTATTCATGGATCTCATGAATAGGGTGTTCCATCCATTTTTAGACAAATTTGTCTTAGTCTTCATAGACGACATTCTTATCTATTCGAAGAACGAAGAAGAACACAAGGAACACCTCGATCAAGATCGCAATCTTTGAGAGATGAGCAGCTTTTTGCTAAATTTAGCAAATGTGAATTTTGGCTAAAGGAAGTAATGGTCCTTGGACACATTGTGTCAGCCGAAGGGATTAAAGTTGATCCGCCAAAGTAGAAGTAGCCCAAGAATGGAAATCGCCGAGACACAAAATGAAATTAGAAGTTTCTTGGGATTGGCGTGTTACTATCGGAGATTCATCAAGGATTCTCAAGATAGCAAGACCAATAACCCAACCGCCGTAAAAGGAATTAAATTCACATGGATGATGAGTGTGAGGCGAACTTCCAGACGCCAAGGAAAAGTTAACCATCGCCAGACAAGCGGCCCGTATGTATAAAGAATACGTGGTCTATACAGATGCTTCCAAGAATGGATTAGGCGTGTGTTAATGCAAAATGAAAAGTGATAGCCTATGCATCTCGACAATGAGACCGCATGAATTGAATTACCCAACACATGATCCGAACTAGCAGCAGAAGTGCATGCCTTAAAGATATGGAGACATCATCTCACGGAGTAAGATGTGAAATCTTTACCGATCACAAAAGTTTGAAATACTTTTTCGAGAGAGATCTAAACACGAGACAAAGAAGATGGCTCGAATTGGTAAAAGACTACGACGTGGTATAAACTATCACCGGCAAGGCAAACGTTGTAGCCGATGCCTCGAGTCGAAGAGTCAAAACCAACCGATGTCTCTCACAAATGAAGAAAACTCATCAAGAGTTTGAAATGATGAAGATTGAATTGATTGAACAACCGTAGTCGATCACGAGTTGTATTGCTACACTCACTTTGACGTCTGATGAAGGAAAAAAAACTTGAAGGACAAAGGATGGAGGAAAAGTTGGAAAAGCAAGAGCCAAAGTAAAGACGGAAGGATCAAAAATTTTCAAGAAGCACGAGACAATGCTTTATTATTTGAAGGAAGATTGTGTATCCTGACAACAACAACCTTCGGAATGAAATCATGAGTGAAGCTCATGACACACCTTATACAAACCCATCCAGCAAAGACAAAATGTACCAAGATTTGAAGAAAAGTTCGTGGGAAGGTATGAAAAGAGACATAGCCTCTTTTGTAGAAGCTACCGCTTGCTTGTCAACAAGTAAAAGATTACACCAACGCCCTTACGAAAGCTACAGCCTTTGGAAATACCCGAGTGGAAATGGGAAGATATAGCTATGGATTTTGTTACGGGTTTACCAAAGTCTAAGAAAGGAACATCGCTATATGGGTAGTAGTGACAGACTCACCAAATGTGCACATTTTCCGCTAATTCAGACACCCACGGTCTCGATAAGCTAGCCCAACAGACGTAAAGGAAATTGTACGCCGCATGGAGTATCAAAACTATCACTTCGATAGAGATTCAAAATTTACTTCAAGATTTCGGACTAGCTTGCAAAAGAATTGGGCACGGTTAAATTTCAAAGACAACTTTTCACCTCAAACCGATGGAAAATCGGAAAGGACGATCCAAACACTCAAGACATGTTGAGAATCTGTAGTGTTGGATCGAGGTGTTAAATGGGAAGAGGTTTTACCTCTCATCGAATTTGCTACAATAATAGTTATCAAGCGACGATCGATATGGCCCCGTATGAAGCCTTATATGGAAGAAAATGCCGATCACCGCCATGGGATGAAGTGGGTGAAAGAAGAATCTTAGGGCTCGACGCTATAAGTTTAAATGATTGAGATCGCTCGCCAAATTAGTACGTAATAAAAGAAGCTCAAGATAGATGTAAGTCTTTACCGATACGCCAAGAATGAGCTACATTTCAAAATGGAGATAAAGTCTTTTCAAGGTCTCTCCATCTAAAGGGATTATAAGGTTTGGAGTAAAGGAAAATTAAGACCCGCTTTATCGACCTTATGAAACTTGTTATCAGCCCCGCCTATAGGTTGGCTCTTCCGCCAAGTCCGGGAAACGACACAATGTTTTTCATGTATCACAACTCAAAAGTACGTACGATCCAAGCATGTGATCCATCAAGATGACGTGATCCTCAATCCAGATATGAGCTATAATGAAGAACCTACGGCTATTCTAGACCACAAGGTTCAAAGAATTGAGAACAAATCTATTCCACTAGTCAAAGTGTTGTGGAAGCATCATGGACAAGATGAAGCCACGTGGGAGCTTGAGGACGAATGAAAGAAAAATACCCGATCTTTTCGAGGTATGTAAATTTCGGATGAAATTTCTTTATGGGGTGGAATGTAATACCCGATTATTTAAACGCCTAATTATTTATATTAATTTCGTAAATTAAAATATTACTATAATAATTTGATTATTTATATATCGAATAATGATATCGATTATTGTTGGAATAATAAATTCCTATGTTTTATTCACAATAAATGTGAATCGAGAAATACGAATATTTAACGATTTCAACAAGATTTTTCTACGCCGACACGTATCGATATTTATATGCTCGTGATATTTTCTAAGTTTTAAGCTTAGAATTTAATTCCATTATTATTGGAATTATCTAATAAAGTGATTATAGCTTTATTTCACCATTTTGAGACGAGTCGATATTTAAACGTTGAGACGTTTCAAACGTTAACGTTTTGAGACGACTTGAAAATCAAGTCTAACGATCAAGGAATTATGATATTTAAATTCCTATGATTATTTTTTTTATATAATTGAATATTATTTAGCATTGAATTAATGCTAGAAATTTTGGAATTATATTGTTGATTATTTAAGATTCTCGAAAACCCTAAATCGAGAATTAGGCTTTTCTACCTATAAATCTTTCTAATAATTTTTCCTATGATATAATTAATCATCTAAGATATATATTATGATATATATCTACATATAGCATGAAAATCAAATTTTGGCCTTTAAATTCAAAGTGTCGTGACCATTGTTTTGGAACAAATTATTTACGTAAGTTTTGTTCTAGTTGTGCATGTTGATTGATTAAATTGATCAATTGGGATCATTTACACATTAACCAAGGAATTAAATGGAAAATCATGGATGTCTTTGGGCAACGGTGAGAGTCAGATATGTTGACCCAAATTGAGGTTGGAAGCTTAATTTTTCTATTACATGATTACAAATATTTTTGGGATAGAGTGAAGAGTTAATATATGAGTAAGACAAATGCAAAATCAGATTTTTATCTCTTCTTCATGTGTGTTGACGGTAATGTGCAAATTTAGTCAAATATAATTGTTGTTCTCAAAAACTTTTCAATTGTAGTAACTATGTAAGAGATATTTCACTACCATGACATATACATTTGGTGACTCACAAAATTATTTTGTTTTGCTTTGTGAGAGTGTATAACCGAGAGTAAGAGAGAGATTTACATAAGTGTTAAAGTCTTGAAACCAAAACACTATCATTCCTCTCTTCTCAAAGCTAGTACCGAGAGCAAACATAAGAAAAACCTTGGTGTTCAACCTTTCCTTCTTCAAAAATCTTGGTCATTAAATCCTTTCACAACAAATCCAAACCGTTAACAAGGTTAGATATCGAACGAGCTTCGATTGTAATAAGATTTTTAATTATCCAATGGTTAGATGTTAATATACAAGCATGTTTTATTGTTTACTAAATATGCTACATATGATAATATGTTCATATTGATGAATTATTTCAAAGCTAAGCATGTTTTATTAATTGTTAGAATATGATTGAAAATTCTAAGGCATGTTTTAAGGTCGATTAATGATATATGTTAGTAGTGGGACACATAGTGATTATTTGAGAATTTTTTAAAGATCATATGTTAATCTTTTTAAACCGCGAAAATGTAAAAAATGTATGTTGATGTATAAATTTTATTTAAGTGATATAATAGCATATTATTGATCTAGGTATTGATTGTGTGATATGTGAATTTATTAGAATTTTGGGATATATATATGCTAAAATATTCAAAATGGCCGTGAGCTTTGGTGTAGGGTCGATAGTTGTATGTTGATCTAGTTAAATATTATGATGTATTAATGTTACATGATAGTATTTAAGCATAGTGTAATAATTTTGTAGAAATTTTATAAAATATTGGTATGAGTTTGCATAGTGACCAAACCTATAGTGTAAAATAGGTCGTGTTCAAAATTTCCTATAGTTGATATTAATACATATTAATGATCATAGTGTAAAATAATACACTATATGAATTTAGAGGAATTTTGGAACAAGTTTGAGAATTGTAGCATATAGCCGTGAGCTATAGTGCTTTTATAAAGGATTTTAAATCCTTTTTAATCATGAATAATAATTTATTATATGTCTAAAAATTATATTAGACATAATTGAATTTTGGGAATTATTAAACATAGAATATTATGTTTATGATGGAACGTTATATTAAATAAAGTTAAAAGCATAAATAATGCTTAATGTATTAAAAGATTAATATTGAAAGAAAATATTAATCAAAATTATCGATTTGCGTGAAAAATCGAAGATTAAATCTTTATGAAAAGAAATCGATTTTTATATTGATTAAAATATGTTTTATTGAATATTTTTAATGAAAAGTCAAATTGGTTGACTTTCAAATTAACGCATTTAAATACGCTCGTTAAATACGCTAATACGTGAAAACGACACTTTTATCCAATATCTCAATTGTGAAAAAAGATTTCATGATTGAAATCCTTGTTTTGAATAACGTTATTATATCGCTGATTATTTAACCTAAAAGGTTAAAATGAGATCAGAGATCATATTACGCCTCTCGATATACGAGAATTATTTTATCGATATACGCGTCGCTTCAACGTATTAAGACGTATCAAGATTATTAAGACTTCAATTATTATTTTATTTATCAAAGTTGAATGAACTTTGAAAATCTAAAAAGCGTACAACGCTCTAAACGTAATTTTTGCGTAAGGTGGGACGGAAACTCACGCCAACAACGAGGAGTAAGAACACGCGCATCGAGATTCAAGTTTAAAAGTCAAGGTGGGCTTTACTATACTCAAATTGATAGAACTTATCAAATGATTTATTTATAATGCTTTATTGCAAGCAAATATTTATGAACCGATTTATTTAATTACCCGCCCAAAATGTTTATGTTTTATGATGTATCCAATCCATGATTATTGATGCATAACGCTGGGTAGCTCCCACTTATGACATGCTTGAATTCAGATTCTGGAAGTACCCCAAGGATGATGGAGAATTGATCCCGTGCCGAGATGGCTCGGATTTTGTGCAATCGATTATTTGTGATTGTGTGTCAAAGGGTGCTCGTCGGTTATGGCGCTCGTGAGAGAGGCCTTCCAACAAGGAATTATTGTTGGTTGATTTGTTGTGGTGGATATGGATCATACACATGTGGAAAATGTCGCAAGCGATATTTATGAAAATGACAGAAAATATTTAGTAAGCACGAGTATTTCAAATTAAAACCTCATGTGTTACCGTGACGGGCGAGTAATTCAAACCGTGATAAATTATTTTCGCATGAGCCATCGAAAGTGCATTATTTGTACTCACCGCATATTTATTTTAAATGTGCAGATTGAGTCGGTGATGGTGATGGAGCGAGATGTTGAGTAGTCGAACCTTTTGGTATTTATGTATGTTTTGAAAGAAAATACCCTGGGTGCATATCGTCATATATGTATTCACATGCTTTCACGCATATTCTCAATATTTTGTATGTTATTGTGATGCTTATATCCGTCTCAATTATCGAACCCATGTTAAAGGAACTCGTAGCCTTTACATTTGAATTACTTTTGCCTTGTAAATAAGGTTTGATTATGAAGTTCGATAAATATTATTCAAATCTTTGATTATTCTTATAAATTGTTTTGCATTCACCGCTCCAAGCTCCAGCCTTCTAATCATCCTTCGATAAGAGGGTTGTGATGCAGTGGTATCGAGCATTTGTTCTCTCGAACCCTAAACTTTCTTTCAAAAGTTAAGTCTAGATTGAGTCACTAGACTTCTAGAAATCATCCGACCACGCCAACACTCCATCACATCCATTTCAACCCGAAAAAGGTAAATTATTTTCATCTTTGAAAAGAAAGGTTTGAGATTTATGAATTTGACTTTGTGTCGATAGAACATTATCGACAAATGATTTGTGTTGATAGAACATTATCGATAAAATGAAATGAAAAGGTTGTAAATAACCATAAATTATCGATCTATCGATTTATTGATAAAAAAATTCTCGCAAGAAATGCGATGTTTAAAACGAGCTATGTTCGCTCATATTGGAAATTTGATTCTTCATTTCTCAATATTGATTTTGATTATGCCTATGTCATCCCGAATGGAACATAGATTTAAATAAGAAGATGTTCACGAAGTTACGAAAGAACCTAGAAGTACGAATGTATGAATTTCATCCCATCATGAGAACAAAAGGAAAGAACGACTCGGCATGGGTAAAAGACCGACATGAAAACGAAAGTAAAATGGAATTGAGGACTTCATTCCATTATGTGATTAAAAGCAAGTATAGGTCTCGAAAAAAAAAAAAAAACGACTTGCTTCGCTTTCCATGACTTCGCCCGGCTCGGGCGATGTCAAGATCGGCAATGACCTCGGCGCGGCAGCTTGGCCATTATTGACCTCGGCCGGGCGGCATTGGCATCGGCACCGCCTCGGCACTGCCTCGCACCGCCCGGCAGCCCGCCCGGCACTGCCCGGCACTCGCCTCGGCGCTCGCCGGCACTTCGCCTCGCACTCACCCAGCTCGGCACCTGCACTGGCCCGGCACCGCCCGGCAGCCCGCCGCGGCACTCGGCCTCGCACCGCCTCGCAACTCCGCCGCACTGCCCGCACCGCCGGCAGCTCCGCCGCACTTCAGCCTCGCACCGCCTCGGCAGCTCCGCCTCGCACTTTGGCCTCGGCGCCGCCCTCGCACCTCGGAAGGCGAATCGTCACGCAGTGATTTTATTTTGGTCCGCTCATTCGCTTGAACTCGATTACGAACGGTTTTCGCCACGCATCTCGCATTTACTTTATTTGTTATGACGGATCAAACCCCGATTCCTTCTCCAAAATTCACAAGAGTCAGACAGTCCACCCCGGACAGCTTCACCACGGTAAAGGCGAATCGCTTCACAAGCAGTGATTTTATTTTGGTCCGCTCTCCTTCGCTTGACTCCAATTTGCGCAGGGTTTTCCTACGCACTCATAACGGATTGTACTATATTTCTTATGAAGGAAAGATCCCTGTTTCAGTCTCCGTAAATCACGAGGCCAGTAGAAGCTAGCTCGTAGTCTTATAGAACTAGAATTTAGTTATGTGATAAGATTTTTTTGTCGCTAGATAGCAAGTTTCCTAGTATGGTAGGAAAGCTACAACGCATGCTGTATATGAGAACAATTTCCATATAACAATTATCTGCTTATCGATGTGATTGGATTGTTTATCCGCTTTATAGACCGCCCGCTTATCCTATTTGCTTAGATACGTTAAGTTTATTTTTATCTATGCATCGTTATCTTTATTTAGTTGTCTTATGCTCGCTTGTCCGCATGGCGGATGGCCGTGACTCGACACACCACTAGACGGAGGCTAGGACCGAGGCCACCCACAGAGATTATTCATAGGTACCGTGGTTACCAGAGGTGCTTTGGGAGATGATCTCGAGAGTTTCTCGCACCACCTTCGCCATTGGAGGAGGTGCACGAGCATGGGGTGATCGATTTCGATGGCCAAGCGCCTTTTCGACACTGTTACCGGTAGATCGGGAGGATTACGCACGGAAGTGTCGAGATTATATCTACCGCTGTGGTGGGGACTATGACCGACAGCAGATCTACCGAGATTTGTGAGCCATCCGACCCACGCCTTCAAAGATCACGGGTAGCACCGAGAGACCCCTATCTCCTCCTGTGGAATATACATGGCGTGACGAGTCACCCGAGTGGCTTTACTTGAGGTACCTCGTCGAGTGGACCCAGAAGGTGCCCAGATTCCCGGAGGACGGCGGTGCTTGCGAGGTAGAGAGGCATCTCGACCCGTAGCTTTGGGGATACCAAGAGTTTCCCCTTTGTCGGTTGGATACCCCATACACCCGCCGCTTCCCATCTTGCCGCTTATGACAAATACGGCACCGCCAATGAGCCATACCGACAAACGCCGTGATGAGGGTCTCGATGATCGTGATGACTTCAGTCCGATCCGCGACATTCCTATGGTTGGGGATGACAGAGCAGACCGCCCGTAGTACGCCGCCGTGAGGACGACTCTGACGATGATTCGATGACGACTCGATGACGATTCGTGACGATGAGGCGATCCCGAGGAGGATCGATGATGATGAGTGATGCACCGCTGACTGCTTAGCTAGGTTTTAGTCCGTATGTATATAGTCCAAGATGTGTGTAGGTTGCTTTGTGTTTGAAAAGGGAAGTTAACGTCAGACTTTGTATTATCTTGTAATCCCGTATGTTGTTCGACACGGGTTAAGCTTTGAAATGCCACCTATTGTACATTATCCCTTTGTATTAACTGCTTGTATAGAATAGTCCTCCTCGAGGCACAAATTTTCTGATGTATATATATGATAACCCAAGTGGGCTTTTGCGTAAATGATTATTGTGATGAATAGCTTCAATTAAAGTCGCTTTACAAAAGAAATTGTATGATGATATTATATATGTTAATGTGAAAATGATTTTCAATATTTATCAGATGTTTAAACAATGTAACGCCGCCAAGACGGGATCCCGCATAAAGAGGTAGGGGAAGGGGAAGAGGTAGAGGAGAGGAAGAATTCTTGTGCGTAACCTCGCGAATATACCCCAACCACCACCACCTCCACCCGATCGTAGGATCGAGGAATTATTTCAGGCGTAACCCACCATCCTTTGATGGAAAAGGAAGCCCGGATGATGCCGAGCAATGGATAAGGGCTATGGAAAGGATATTTGATTTTCTTCGATGCACAAAGACCGAACGGCTATCCTCAGACACCTTTCAATCGACAGACCGCCGACTTTTGGTGGGAAGCTCGACGAAGATTTTACCGCAGATCGATGAATGAGTTCACTTGGGAAGAATTTAAAGAGGAATCAGATGAGAAATACGTTCCAAAAGTTATCGGAAAAGGAAGGAACAAGAATTTTATAATCAAACAGATAAGATGTCCGTAACAGATTATGATCGCACTTTCGCGATATGTCCCGATATGCCCCGATCAGTGAATACGGATATGAAGATGGCGTAAAAATTTAGGTCGATTGAGGTCGAGATAAGAATGTCTCTAGCCAATCATGGAAATCGACTTACATCAAGCTCCTGACGAGCTTTGGACATCGAGGCGCCTATGCCGTAAGAGAAGTCGGCTCAAACACGTATGTTGAATACAAGGGACAAAGGAAGAGAAATGGGAAGGAAATTCGAAATAACAACCGGGAAGTTTTGAGAATACTAATAACAAGCGGCCATGGCAAGGAACACAAGATCATAAGGATGTGGATGGAAGAAACCGCCTTTAACCCTCGTGACGAGGACCACATGATCAGTAAGAACAACTCCTCGCCTAAAGTGCCGAAGTTTCACAAGGGAGTTTGTTACTTGGTAAATTGTTTCAAGTGTGGCATGAAGGGCCTTTACTCAAACAAATGCCGGGGATACGACGGGACAAGTGGGAAGGCCGAATCACCAAGAATGCCCAACCCTCGTGGCTATCCAGCCACCACAACAAGAACAACAACGACAACTACCACAACGGCGTAATCAAGAAGAACGCCAACAGCAAAGCAGCCACAGCAGAATCAACCAAGACAAGAGTCTCCGTCACCTCACCGGCTCAAGCCGAGCATATGCTCGCACCGAGGTAGAATGAACAAAACCGTGAAAACCGGCGTGTATGGGAACACTTCTCAACGCACTGTTATACTTTTGTTCGACACGGGAGCATCACATTCTTTTTAGCAAGAACATGTAGATCTATTGGAACTTAGATATGAGAAAGCAAACCAGATATGAACATCTTCACCCATAGGAGGATTATGATCATATCACATTTGCTCGAACCTAGAGTTGAACATAGGATCACTTAAGGTTCGATTTAATAACTTAAACATAATACCCATGGGTGATGTAGATATAATTTTGGGAATGGATTGGTTAGCGGAAAATCATGCTACGATCCTCGTAAAGAAAGAAAATTTTCATTCCATTTTCCGGGAAAGAAGCTACAAGCTTTTATGGAATCAATATGGGAAGAAAGGTCCCAATAATATCGCATTGAAGGCTGAGAGTATGATAAACAAGAAAGGATGCCATGCATTTCTTGTTTATTTGAACGAGAAGATCGAACAACGATAAAAGTTGAAGATGTAGAGATTGTACGAGAATTTTCGATGTTTTTCCGAAAATCTACCAGATTGCCTCCCGACAGACAATCGAGTTTACCATCGACTTGAACCCGGATCGGCTCCAAAGGTCAAAGGCACCGCATCGAATGGCTCCGAAAGAACCGAAGAGTTGAAAATTCAAACCAAGAGCTGTTAGACCTAGGTTTTATCGCACCCAGCGTTTCGCCTTGGGAGCACCCTGTTATTTGTAAAGAAAAGGATGGTTCCTTGAGGATGTATAGATTACCGAGAACCGAACAAAATGACGCCAAAACAAGTATCCACTTCCAAGGATAGATGACTTGTTTGATCGCCTAAGAGGAGCTAGCGTGTTCTCGAAAATCGACCTCAAGTCGCTATCACCAACTTAAAGTGCGGCTCAAGATGTATCAAAGATCGCTTCCGAACGAGATACCGCCACTATGAATTTATAGTTGTGCCATTCGGATCGACCAATGCGCCGACAAGATTCATGGATCTCATGAATAGGGTGTTCCATCCATTTTTAGACAAATTTGTCTTAGTCTTCATAGACGACATTCTTATCTATTCAAGAACGAAGAAGAACACAAGGAACACTCGTAACAAGATCGCAATCTTTGAGAGACGAAAGCTTTTACAAATTTAGCAAATGTGAATTTTGCTAAAGGAAGTAATGGTCCTTGGACACATTGTGTCACCAAGGGATTAAAGTTGATCCGCCAAAGTAGAAGTACCAAGAATGGAAATCGCCGAGGACACAAAATGAAATTAGAAGTTTCTTGGGATTGGCGGTGTTACTATCGGAGATTCATCAAGGATTCTCAAGATAGCAAGACCAATAACCCAACCGCCGTAAAAGGAATTAAATTCACATGGATCGATGAGTGTGAGGCGACTTCCAGACGCCAGGAAAGTTAACCATCGCCTCAGACAAGGGCCCGTATGCATAAAGAATACGTGGTCTATACAGATGCTTCCAAGAATGGATTAGTCGTGTGTTAATGCAAAATGAAAAGTGATAGCCTATGCATCTCGACAACCGAGACCGCATGAATTGAATTACCCAACACATGATCTCGAACTAGCAGCAGAGGCATGCCTTTAAAGATATGGAGACATCATCTCTACGGAGTAAGATGTGAAATCTTTACCGATCACAAAAGTTTGAAATACTTTTTCGAGAGAGATCTAAACATGAGACAAAGAAGATGGCTCGAATTGGTAAAAGACTACGACGTGGTATAAACTATCACCCGGCAAGGCAAACGTTGTAGCCGATGCCTCGAGTCGTAAGAGTCAAAACCAATTGGGATGTCTCTCACAAATGAAGAAAACTCATCAAGAGTTTGAAATGATGAAGATTGAATTGATTGAACAACCGAGTCGATCACGAGTTGTATTGCTACACTCACTTGACGCCCGACGAAGGAAAAAAATCCTGAAGGACAAAGGATGGAGGAAAAGTTGGAAAAGCAAGAGCCAAAGTAAAGACTAAGGATCGAAAATTTTCAAGAAGCACCGAGACAATGCTTTATTATTTGAAGGAAGATTGTGTATCCTGACAACAACAACCTTCTAATGAAATCATGAGTGAAGCTCATGACACACCTTATACAGCCCATCCAGCAAAGACAAAATGTACCAAGATTTGAAGAAAAGTTCGGTGGAAGGTATGAAAAGAGACATACCTCTTTTGTAGAATACTGCCTTGCTTGTCAACAAGTAAAAGATTACACCAACGCCCTTACGGAAAGCTACAGCCTTTGGAAATACCCGAGTGGAAATGGGAAGATATAGCTATGGATTTTGTTACGGGTTTACCAAAGTCTAAGAAAGGAACATCGCTATATGGGTAGTAGTGATGACTCACCAAATGTGCACATTTTCGCCAATTCAGACACCACTGTCCGATAAGCTAGCCCAACAGACGTAAAGGAAATTGTACCGCATGGAGTACCAAAACTATCACTCGATAGAGATTCAAAATTTACTTCAAGATTCTCGACTAGCTTGCAAAAAGAATTGGGCACGGTTAAATTTCAAAGACAACTTTTCACCTCAAACCGATGGAAAATCGGAAAGGACGATCCAAACACTCAAGACATGTTGAGAACTCAGTAGTGTTGGATCGAGGTGCAAATGGGAAGAGGTTTTACCTCTCATCGAATTTGCCTACAATAATAGTTATCAAGCGACGATCGATATGGCCCCGTATGAAGCCTTATATGGAAGAAAATGCCGATCACCGCCATGGGATGAAGTGGGTGAAAGAAGAATCTTAGGGCTGACGCTATGTTTAAATGATTGAGATCGTCGCCAAATTAGGCACGTAATAAAAGAAGCTCAAGATAGACGTAAGTCTTTACCGATACGCCAAGAGTCGAGCTACATTTCAAAATGGAGATAAAGTCTTTTCAAGGTCTCTCCATCTAAAGGGATTATAAGGTTTGGAGTAAAGGAAAATTAAGACCCCGCTTTATCGACCTTATGAAATCCTAGAAAGAATAGGCCCATCGCCTATAGGTTGGCTCTTCCGCCAAGTCCTGGAAACGACACAATGTTTTTCATGTATCACAACTCAAAAGTACGTAACGATCCAAGCATGTGATCCATCAAGACGACGTGATCCTCAATCCAGATATGAGTTATAATGAAGAACCTACGGCTATTCTAGACCACAAGGTTCAAAGAATTGAGAACAAATCTATTCCACTAGTCAAAGTGCCGTGGAAGCATCATGGACAAGAGGAAGCCACGTGGGAGCTTGAGGACGAATGAAAGAAAAATACCCGATCTTTTCTCGAGGTATGTAAATTTCGGGATGAAATTTTTTAAGGGGTGGAATGTAATACCCGATTATTTAAACGCCTAATTATTTATATTAATTTAGTAAATTAAAATATTACTATAATAATTTGATTATTTATATATCGAATAATGATATCGATTATTGTTGGAATAATAAATTCTATGTTTTATTCACAACAATGTGAATCGAGAAATACGTAATATTTAACGATTTCAACAAGATTTTTCACGTCGACACGTATCGATATTTATATGCTCGTGATATTTTCTAAGTTTTAAGCTTAGAATTTAATTCCATTATTATTGGAATTATCTAATAAAGTGATTATAGCTTTATTTCACCATTTTGAGACGAGTCGATATTTAAACGTTTGAGACGCTTCAAACGTTAACGCTTTGAGATGACTTGAAAATCAAGTTCAACGATCAAGGAATTATGATATTTAAATTCCTATGATTATTTTTTTATATAATTGAATATTATTTAGCATTGAATTAATGCTAGAAATTTTGGAATTATATTGTTGATTATTTAAGATTCTCAAAACCCTAAATCGAGAATTAGGCTTTTCTACCTATAAATCTTTCTAATAATTTTTCCTATGATATAATTAATCATCTAAGATATATATTATGATATATATCTACATATAGCATGAAAATCAAATTTGGCCTTTAAATTCAAAGTGTCGTGACCATTGTTTTGGAACAAATTATTTACGTAAGTTTTGTTCTAGTTGTGCATGTTGATTGATTAAATTGATCAATTGGGATCATTTACACATTAACCAAGGAATTAAATGGAAAATCAGTGGATGTCTTTGGGGCAAATGCAGAGTCAGATATGTTGACCCAAATTGAGGTTGGAAGCTTAATTTCTCTATTACATGATTACAAATATTTTGGGATAGAGTGAAGAGTTAATATATGAGTAAGACAAATGCAAAATCAGATTTTTATCTCCTCTTCATGTGTGTTGACGGTAATGTGCAAATTTAGTCAAATATAATTGTTGTTCTCAAAACTTTTCAATTGTAGTAACTATGTGTAAGAGATATTTCACTACCATGACATATACATTTGGTGACTCACAAAATTATTTTGTTTTGCTTTGTGAGAGTGTATAACCGAGAGTAGAGAGAGATTTACATAAGTGTTAAAGTCTTGAAACCAAAACACTATCATTCCTCTCTTCTCAAAGCTAGTACCGAGAGCAAACATAAGAAAACCTGGTGTTCAACCTTTCCTTCTTCAAAATCTTGGTCATTAAATCCTTTCACAACAAATCCAAACCGTTAATAAGGTTAGATATCGAACGAGCTTCTATTGTAATAAGATTTTAATTATCCAATGGTTAGATGTTAATATACAAGCATGTTTTATTGTTTACTAAATATGCTACATATGATAATATGTTCATATTGATGAATTATTTCAAAGCTAAGCATGTTTTATTAATTGTTAGAATATGATTGAAAATTCTAAGGCATGTTTTAAGGTGGATTAATGATATATGTTAGTAGTGGGACACATAGTGATTATTTGAGAATTTTTTAAAGATCATATGTTAATCTTTTAAACTCATTAAAATGTAAAAAATGTATGTTGATGTATAAATTCTATTTAAGTGATATAATAGCATATTATTGATCTAGGTATTGATTGTGTGATATGTGAATTTATTAGAATTTTGGGATATATATATGCTAAAATATTCAAAATAGCCGTGAGCTTTGGTGTAGGTCGATAGTTGATGTTGATCTAGTTAAATATTATGATGTATTAATGTTACATGATAGTATTTAAGCATAGTGTAATTTTGTAGAAATTTTATAAAATATTGGTATGAGTTTGCATAGTGACCAAACCTATAGTGTAAAATAGGTCGTGTTCAAAATTTCCTATAGTTGATATTAATATATATTAATGATCATAGTGTAAAATAATACACTATATGAATTTAGAGGAATTTTGGAACAAGTTTGAGAATTGTAGCATATAGCCGTGAGCTATAGTGCTTTTATAAAGGATTTTAAATCCTTTTAATCATGAATAATAATTTATTATATGTCTAAAAATTATATTAGACATAATTGAATTTTGGGAATTATTAAACATAGAATATTATGTTTATGATGGAACGTTATATTAAATAAAGTTAAAAGCATAAATAATGCTTAATGTATTAAAAGATTAATATTGAAAGAAAATATTAATCAAAATTATCGATTTATGTGAAAATCAAGATTAAATCTTTATGAAAAGAAATCGATTTTTATATTGATTAAAATATGTTTTATTGAATATTTTTAATGAAAAGTCAAATTGGTTGACTTTCAAAATTAACGCATTTAAATACGCTCGTTAAATACGCTAATACGTGAAAACGATTACTTTTATCGAATATCTCAATTGTGAAAAAAAGATTTCATGATTGAAATCCTTGTTTTGAATAACGTTATTATATCGCTGATTATTTAACCTAAAAGGTTAAAATGAGATCGTAGATCATATTACGCCTCTCGATATACGAGAATTATTTTATCGATATACGCCGCTTCAACGATTAAGACGTATCAAGATTATTAAGACTTCAATTATTATTTTATTTATCAAAGTTGAATGAACTTGAAAATCTAAAAAGCGCGCCAACGTTCTAAACGTAAATTTTGCGTAGAAGGTGGGACGGAAACTCACGCCGCGAACTAAGGAAGAACACGCTGCATCGAGATTCAAGTTTAAAAGTCAAGGTGGGCTTTACTATACTCAAATTGATAGAACTTATCAAATGATTTATTTATGATGCTTTATTGCAAGCAAATATTTATGAACCGATTTATTTAATTACCCGCCAAAATGTTTATGTTTTATGTATGTATCCAATCCATGATTATTGATGCATAACGCTGGGTAGCTCCCACTTATGACATGCTTGAATTCAGATTCTTGGAAGTACCCCAAGGATGATGGAGAATTCAGATCCCGTGCCGAGATGGCCCGGATTTTGTGCACCGATTATTTGTGATTGTGTGCCGAAAGGGTGCTCGGTCGGTTATGTATGCCCTGTGAGAGAGAGGCCTCCCTCCAACAAGGGAATTATTGTTGGTTGATTTGTTGTGGTGGATATGGATCATACACATGTGGAAAATGTTCGCCAAACGATATTTATGAAAATGACGTAAAATATTTAGTAAGCACGAGTATTTCAAATTAAAACCGTGTGTTACCGTGATGGGGCGAGTAATTCAAACCGTGATAAATTATTTCGCATGAGCCATCGAGTGCATTATTTGTACTCACCGCATATTTGTTTTAAATGTGCGATTGAGTGGTGATGGCGATGGAGCGAGATGTTGAGTAGTCGAACCTTTGGTATTTATGTATGTTTTGAAAGAAAATACCCTTGGGTGCATATCGTCATATATGCATTCACACGCTTCCACGATATTCTCAATATTTTGTATGTTATTGTGATGCTTATATCGTCTCAATTATCGAACCCATCTAAAGGAACTCGTAGCCTTTACATTCAATTACTTTTTTGTAAATAAGGTTTGATTATTGAAGTTCGATAAATATTATTCAAATCTTTTGATTATTCTTATAAATTGTTTCGCATTCACTGCTCCAAGCTCCAGCCTTCTAATCATTCTTCGATTAGAGGGGCATGACACACGTCACTGGGTCTTTCGTGACGCCTTAACTCCGCCCGGCTGTACACGCCGCCCGCCCGCCTCAAACAAATTGACGTTGCCCTCGTGAGCAAGCACCGAAGCACCCCAATGCCGGCCCGAAGCAGCTGTCCTTGCCCCCTTTAAATCCAAGCGCCGACGATCCCCGCCACGGCCCAAGCAATGACCTTGCCCCCATCAAGTGTTGGACGTACCGCCAGACCGGCAGCTGACCTGCCCCGCCACGCCTCACCCTAGTCCGGCGCCGGGCACTCGCCGAACCTTTCCAGAGGTACCCCAAGCGCCGGACGCAATGGGTTCGGCGTTGGGGTACTATTCCTAATACGCCCCAGAGCTACTCCCGCCAGTCATTCCGTCCCCGTTGGACGTGATTTTTTGGCCTATCTTTAGCATATTTTTACTGGGCTTCCGCGAGGGTTTATAAAAAAGAACAACCGCTCTTCTCACACACACTTATCACGCATGCGATTTCTTCTTCTTTTCTTTCTTTCTTTCTTTCCTTTCCATTTAATTATTGTACTTGGATTAACAATTGAATTGTGCGATTCTGGATTTTTGGAAGACGAATTTATCTATGAATGGTTTGTAAGTTTTTCTCGTTTCATTATGTCTATGTAATTGTTATAAGGATAATTACTACTATGAGATGAATTATCGATTTGTTGAGAAATAAATGTTGGATTATTCTTATCTTGAATCGTGATTAATTGTGTTGATGATTTGTAATTTCTTATCCGTATAAATTGATTATTTCATGATCTTCATACATGGTGTTTGGAAGAATAGTGTAGGTTGTTTATGTGCTTATGTCGGATTATGAAATAATACGAGAGCAGATTTATGTTAGATATAAGTTTGACAACGAACGGGTCGAAAGATTGATTTGTTGTTGAGTAATTAATATGTGGATAGGTTTTTGCTATCGTGTGTATTTGTAGTTAAATAACCTTCGTAGTTGACGGCTGTTGGGTCGAGAGATTCCCGCCATTAAGTTCGAGTCTAACATTGACGTGGTCGAGATTAGTTATTGTTGAAAGCTAGCGAGAGGCGTGAGTGTTTTATGCATTGTGTACCGGTCATTGGCTCATTAATAGCGATGATAGATTTTGAACCCTAGAACACCGTCTCCAATTTCGAGTATCTACCAATTCTCTTATTGTCAAGTACATCAATTTTACCGCTTTATTTTATTTCCTCGCTCGTCTGCTCCGCGATGCACTTCCTTATTTTAGGACGTTAGTATTTCTTTTCTGCTTTACGCGACATTAAACCGTAGTCTCTTAAGCCTTCCTCGAGAGATTCGACTTGAGTCGACCTTACCACTCTATAAGGACCTCGTATTATTGCAAGCGACTTAAAAGAACAATTTGATCGGAACGAACTTTGATTTAATTTTGATTTTGTACACAAACTTTAAGAGAAGTATATAAATATACAAACTTATTAATTTAGTAATTTTACCACGATTTATTGTTTGATTAAATTGAAACTAACATGACATTAGATATGACGAGTTGATAAAGATGTAGAAATAAATTAATAAATAAAATATATAAAAAAATATTTACACTTGGTAAAAACAAGCACATTGACTCATTAAAACGCACAAAACACATATACAATTGACGAGAAAGAAAGAAAAACAATAAATGAATATTACACAAACACACAAAACGAAGAGAGCACTTCAAATCTTCAACCCACCGTTTGTAAATTGAGTAAATGACGAACAAGTAGGATACTAAAAATGTCTTCTTCTTCTTTACACACGAACTTTAAGATTTTCACATCGTTGTCAACTCATGACATCTAATGTCATGTCGGTTTCAATTTGATCGAAAAATAAATTGTTGTAAATTTACTACAATTAATAATTTTCTGTATTTATATACTCATTTTAAAGTTCAGCAAAATCAAAAATCAATCAAAGTTTACGATTTATATATTCCTTTAAAGTCACAAGAAACCAAAATCACTTTAAAGTTTGTGTATTTATATGCCAATAACTCTAAAATAAATTAATTAATAGTTAACAAAATTATAATATTTAATTTTAAGCATACAACATAATTAATACATAAAAAATATTAATTAATTATTAATAATAATAGATTCAATTAAAAATAAATAAAATTCATATTCAAGTATAAAACAACGACGACCTAAAAAAGAAAATATAGGAAACACATGCAAACTTTAAAAATCCTACGCACTTTTCATGTCTCCTGAGAGGTGATACCACATATTCTCTCCTCTCCTACCTCTCTCCCCTTTCCTCTCTACAATGGTACATTTAAGAGATGCATCCCTATAACATCTCTCCATTAGGGATGGTCTAAGTGAACTCATGATGTCACCTACGTATTATTTATTTTAGATATAATTAAGATGATGCGAAATCTAGCCACTGCAAGAAAGAAAACATTACAAAAGTATTGGAAAAATTCACATCAAAATGAGATAGGGGGCTCACAAGAAATAAAATTTTACACTAGAATGTAACAGGAAAACAAAATTCAGATTTCAACATCACAGCGGTAACAGATCCCCATCTCACTATTCATCATCATATTAATATTTAAAGTGATGACTCTCACCACTAATTAACCCTAAAACTCTAGGTGAGATGGGACAAATGTGCACTATCAAATCCACAAAAATGTTTAATTTTGACTAATGTAGATAAAATGTTCCAGGTCTACACTCAATGATTAGAGTTATTAATTCCGCACAAATTGTCATTTCTCAAAAAATTCAACGCATGCTATACAGCCCCGCAGGAGAAGTATATTGAAATGACTTCAGATAATAATGAGATAAATATGATGTAATCCCAGGTACTATAATTATCCAGTCGGATTTTACAAATTCTAATTTGTGACGCATGATTTTTTTATCGTTTACCAATTTAAACTTTAAAATTTTGTTCATCTCACTTGAGCCTATCTAGCTGAAAATAAATTTTGGCCGATTTACTTATTTTGACGATTAAATTTTTACCTAACAAAGAGAGTGGTTAATCGTCGAGATCAAGCCGCCCTTGATTCGAATCCATCGTAACGCGACCTTTAAATTTATGTATTAAATTGATAAAAAAAAACAATTTAACATTTTATCTTTTTTAAGCAAAATAAGTTTAACCAACGAAATAAGCAAACCGCTCGGTTAGAAATCATCTCCTAGTAGACTAAAAATGTGGTTTTGGAAAAGTTACAAAGTTTGGGTGATGAATGATGACATTAAATATTAAAAGATAAAAGACGTGATCTTCTTTACATTTGTCCGTATATGCAGATTTTGATATCTTTCTTCAGTATATATAATATTCGATATTTTTGTTTAATGTAAATGATACTTAAATAGATAATATTTTTAATATAAATAATATTTTTCTTAATAAAAAATAATATTTTTGTACAAGAATTTTTATGAAAGATAAAAGAAAAATAGCTCAAGTGACTACGTGAAAAAAATGCAAAGTTAGATGATAATCATAATTTATCACAATCAGATATCAAAAATGAAATTTGTGGAATTAGCTAGAAAAATAGTCAAAAAGTCATGTTTTTAAATTTCTAGAAGATTCTTAAAAGGTTTGCAACTTGCTTGATCGATAAACATGACTTCAATACAATAACCCCCTTAACAAAAAGGACTTCTAGAATTTGAATTCACAGTAATTTTAGTTTAAAAAAATAAAATTAAAATTACAATAGTCTTTATTTTTAAAGCGATCATAATAAAAACAAACGAATAGGCTGAGACCATACAAACCACATTAATCTAACCGGTTGGACTAATGAATAATACAAAAATTCTTGTACATCCGTCAACACGTTATAGACTGATAAAAGTATCATTTATTCTTAATCAAAATATTATTATAGAAAAAATATTATTTATTTTTTACATTGTAATTTGAACTTTCATTAAAAAATATCATTTATATTCAAAAAAATATCATTATCCGTACATACATATATTCGTATAGGAAACCACCTCAATGAATAATAACAAATATTTGGAATTATTGTTACGTATCATGAACCTACTTTCCCAAATTGATAAACTTTTGACCAATATAATAATTAAAAAATATATATATTCAAAAGGAGGTGAAAAACCTTTCCACTTGCCCAAGCCAATTACTCACGGCCACCTACACTTGATAACTCAATTTTGTTTTGGATTATATCCCATTAACCCTATCTCCCGATTTTGACCTAATTTAATTCCACAACAAAAATGTCCTAATCAACTAATCAAGTGCCGCACTAACTAATAGCCGCACGATGGCCTCAATCTTCGCTGGATCCACGTCGGATCATTGCCACCTGTTTTTGGCTCGGACTGTAAGTCTACGTGGAGACACGTCAGCATATATCAATAATTTATTAATATATAAATCCATTACATATCGAAGACACCATATTCATCTAGAATCCTATGTTGTATTTTCATGATTTTTCATTCTTATTTTTCTAAAATTTCACAAGTTTTCTTATTTGACAACTTAGAATTTAATACATAGATTAATTGATTAATGTTAATATTAAATATGTTATTACAAATACATATATATATTGATTGTTCATGATTATTAATTATTTCCAAAAAAATAATCTATTTGTACATTTGCATTTATATATTTATTATTTTTATCTAATTTTAATCTATAATCTTATAAGAAAATCTTTAATTTCAATTTGATTTAAAATAGTTGTATTGTTAATTATCATCTAATGTGTCCTATCAAATTATTTATTTATTTTCTACTTCCACAAAAATAATTTTAAGTTTAATATTTATTTTTAAGATAAATTTTTCAAGATTAATATTTAAAATTTATTTTGATTTAACTTCAATACTCATTTATTGCATTTTTAATTTATATATATATTCTAATTTGATATATTTTAATATTCTAAAAATTCTTTAATTAAGAGTATCAAGTTTTCATATTTATTTTCACTATTTTTTTTAAAATTTTGCCAACATCATTTTTCCACTAGATTTCATAGATTGAATATCTAAATAAAATAATATTTATATATTTGAGTGATCAGTGAGTATTATATAAGTTCTAGATAAGAACATGTAATAAAATCACTTTCTAATTGGATTTGGGATATGTACAAATATTTATATCTTAGACGAGTAATCAATTACTGTAACAACTTATATTCATAAAATTGAACGAGTTCAGTTAATTAGAGAAATTAATTTACGATGTTGAGACAAGAACTTGTAGTAAAATCACTTTTTAATCTAACTTGAGACAAGTACTAGTATATACATTCTAAATAGTGCGATTGCATATCAAAGGCAGCACCTTAATTCGTGCGCTACGTGGCATCTCAAATATTCTCTATTCTTATTTATTTTGGATACTAATTTAGTATTTTCTAAATTCTTATATTCTATTTTTTATTTATTTTATATATCTCAATATTTTCTTAATTAAAAAGTATGGAATTTCCTTAATTACTTCTCATTCAATTTTTATTTTTTTTTGGAACCGTGCATCATTTTTTCATGAGATTTTATCAATTGAAAACATAAAAAATACATTTATGTGTCTAATTGGATGGTATTAATATACTAGTTTGAGATGAAAACTGATAGTAAAATCACTTTATAATTCAATCTAGGACAAATACGAGTATATAAATTTTAAACAAGTCTAAACCTAATCAACATGTCCAACGGAATTTTTTTTTGATTTTCTAAACTTTTATTATTTATATTATTTTAATTAATATTCAATTTTTTTTTATTGAGACAAATAAATAATTATTATAACGCCTTATAAAACTATATGAGTTTAAAATGAGAATGAGTAATAAAATTATTTTTTAATCAGGTTTGCTGGGAGTACAAGCATATATATCAAAATTCATTTGTAATTCTATGTGGCATTGCCATGATTTTTCATTCTTATTTTTCTAAAATTCCAAAAGTTTCTTTATTTGACATCTTATCATTTAATATATTGATTGATTGATATATTTTAATATTAAATATGTTATATATATATATATATATATATATATATATAGATTGATTGTTCATAATTACTAATGATTTCAAAAAAAGAATCTATTTGTATTTATATATTTGAATTGTGCATAATTACTTCACATTCATTTTTATTTGAATTGTGCACAATTTTTCATGAGACTTCATGAATTGCAAACCTAAATAAAATTATATTTATATGCTAAACTAATTAGTGAGTATTAATATACGAGTTTGAGATGAAAATCAATAGTAAAATCACTTTTTAATTCGATTTAAGAAATATATTTGTATATAAATTTTAAACAAGTCTAAAAATTGATCAACATGCGCAAGAGGAGTTTTTTTATTTTTTAAATTTTTATTATTTATACTATTTATTATTAATGCTTAGTTAATATTCAAGTTTTTTATTAAGACAAATAACCAATAATTATAACAATTTATAAAACTATATGAGTTTAAAATGAGAACGAGTAATAACTTTTTGAATTAGATTTGTTGTGATTACGAGCATATAGATTAACCCTTTACACATATAAGTGGAAAAAATCGAAGAAAATCTCCCTTAACCTATTTTTTATTATTATTTTATTTTATTTTAAAAATTTATTCTAATGAGTTGTTGAAATACTATCCTTTCGAAAAAAATATAGACTTATTTTTAAAATTCATATTTTTAACTTATAATTTGTAACGAAAATAATTTTTCGTCGCAACTCGATGGGTGATACACTAGTTGTAATGAAAATTGTTTCATCTTCCATTGCCTTGGTAAAACGTGTCCCATGTTGGTCTAGTTGATTAAGAAATATACAGAAAATTCTTGACACATCGAGTTGGTTTATATTTGTCTATATCATATCATGTAGAGATGAGAAACAAAGAAGTCGGCATTCTTCATCAGACACACCACCACTAAATCAAACTACGCATCAACACTTAAATTTATACATGTATTGTATCAATCTACCTTATTTACATATCTTGCTATCGATACTACATCGAATGAATATATATATATATATATATATATATATATATATATATATATATATATATAGGGTTGATCCATGAGAACTCATCTTTTTGAGAACTTGAGAACCATGTATAAGACGCCGACGATGATGTAAAATAGATAAAGTTAGTATAACGAAAACTTTCTAAAATTGTTGCACAACAAAATAATTTTAGAAAGTTTTCGTTATGCACAACTTTATACTATTTTGCATCATCTTCAACGTATATGCATGGTTTCAGAGTTCAAAAAGACGTGGTTCTCAAAGAAGATGAGTTCTCACCGATCCAACCCCTATATATATATATATATATATATATATATATATATATATATATATATATATTTGCCCCTGTTGTTCTCTGCTTTTGTCAGCGAGCCGAGAAGAGGCCAAGCTCGGCATTGGTTGAGTGTGTTGGTGTGATGGGTCAAGGCGAGTTAGGAGAATCGAGGCGAGACGGCGACGGCGGGTGGCGCCTCACTGTCGGTGTTCACCCAGATGGGGGAAAGGAGAGGCCGAGCGAAAATAAGGAGTGTGTTGAGGAGAGAGATAGAGTAGGGGATGAACTGGAGGTCGCCGACGACGACACCTTGCCGGGTCCGGGAGAGAGAAGAAGGTGACGCCACTGCATGTGTGGCGGTAGCCGCCGCCTCAGAGAAAAGGAGAGAGAGGTAGGCAACGGGAGGGCTGCCTCTCGGCACGCTGGTCGCCGAATCCGACGATTGCGTGAGAGAGAAGAGGGAGAGTTTTAAAGACGAGGGGTGGGAGGCTGGAGAGGGTCGAACGAGGAGAGAGAGAGAGAAGTGAGAAGAAAGGAGGGTGGGGATGGCCGGCCGCCAAGAAGGCTGCGACGGCGGTGGAAAGAGTGAGAGGGAGAAGGAGAAAGGCTCATGTGAGATATATATAGAGAGAGAGAACCGATTTTGGGAGGGGCAATTTTGGAGGAAGTTTTGGGAGGGGTGTTCTGAGAAGAGAAAGCTTGAGAGAAAAAGAGAGAGAGAGAATCGAAAAGAGGGGAGGAGTTGAGAGAGAAAGAAAAGTTCTGTGAATGGGAAAGAGAGAGAACCGAAAGGGGGGAGGGGTTGAGAGAGAAAGAGAGTTATTTATTTACTTATTTACTTATTTTGTTATTTTGGGCTTTTTTAATTTTATTTGGGCCTTATATTTGTTTGGTTTAAATCTTGTAAATGGATGTTGGGCTAAGTTTATTGATCTCTTAAATTAAATAGTGGGCCTTGATTTTGGGCTAACAAATCAAATGAGTTTTATCTTAAGCTTTGATTTAGATATTTAATTGAACTTAATTTATGTTTGATTTAAATTAATATGATAGTTAAATTGTGTTAGTAAATGTTATAACTTGAATATTTTATCAAGTTATATATTGATTATGAGTTCATAAAATCAATATACTTGCTAGCATAATTAATTTAATTATGCTTGGTAATATTTTTCACAAAGATATCGAGGTAGAATGAGATTTTATGGAAAGTTCACAAATGATTTTAAATTTTTTGAGTTTATTTTCTATGAATAACAATTGTTCGACATATAATTTTGTTGACCTGTGAAAATATTGTTGTGTGCATATTTTTAAGTTTAAACTACTTGATTATATGTTTAAAGCATTTCAAATAGTTTATTTGAAATAAGTTAAAGTTTTATATACTTTTGCAATAAAAGTAATTTTGATAATTTGATTTTCAAAATCAAATTAAGTTTCAAAGTAAAAATAAGCGAGGGTATTGTTGGTGTCCTTAGTCGAAAATTTAGGTTTCAAGGTTATTTTAGAATTTTTAAAATTCGGGTACTGCGAATCTAGTTAGGGAAATGATAACATATTATGGAAGTGGTTAAGATTTATTTTAGGGCTATTACTTATATCGAGAACTTATCTTGTAGGCCCTACAGAGGAGGTTACTTAGATTCCCGATTTAACCGCCTAATTGTTCGATTTTCCGCAATAAAGGTGGGCTTTATTTTAAATGTATTTTGAGCTAATAAGCTCGGTTTACAAAGGTAAAGGTAATTAATCATGTTTAAAATGTTTTGTTCACTATCGATAAACGCTTGTACCATTGTTGGCTTTGCCAACCAGGAACGATCGGATCTTGTGCTATGTACTAGCCAAGGTTGTGTACACCAAGGCCAAAGTGATAGGAGAACCCTATCTCGACAAATGTAATGTGTCGCCCTCGAAAACTTCTCAACGACAAATGATATGGTTAAGCACCAATAGTCGAACCAGGAAAAATGGAGCTCTCAAAGTATTTTTAGTATACATAGAATGAGTTTTCGTTTTAAAAACTTTCTATGTTATATTATTCAAACATGAATAATTGTTTTTCAGAAGTGTTTTAAAAATGTTTTAAAAACTGCATAGCCCACTGAGTACATTAGTACTCAGCCCAAATGTTTTCAAATGTTTTTCAGGTTGAACGGTTGGTGGTGAAGCACGAGGCTGAGGAATGGTTGCTGATGTCATCCAAATAATGTCATGATTTGTTTCCGCTGCTATATTTCCACTTGGTGAAAATTATATTATAATTATATTAATTTTTCCTAGTTCATTTAAAATGAACTATTACCGTCTTCGTCTTCTTGAGGACCGTTTTTCTCATCTATCATGTGCTTGGTATGTAAATTATTCCTGGTCGTAGACCCTCGAACTTGATCCTGTTTGGGAGAATATAAATATTATTTTACCATACTAGTTACTTTTCGATTATGACATATCTTTTTACCCTAGGGGTGTTGCTAGACTTTAAGGGCACATCACCAATCTATTCAAGAAAGCATAGCAGTCCCGTCATTTAGCCCATTTCTTCTTCTCCCGAGAAACTGGTGTGTGACTCACAAACCTATTATTTTATGATGAGAACATAATTTTAAAATGTATTGAATTTTACATACAAATAAGGACTCGACTTTATTTATTAAATTTTTTATGATGAGAACATAATTTTAAAATTTTAAAATAAAAAATAGATTTTTTAATTTTTCGGTTATTAACCGTTAGATTATTGGTTAATCGAAAACCGAAAAATATAATGTATTTTACGATGAACCGAACCTCAAATTTAATATGCTGTGTTCGATTAACCGAATAGGGCACGTGCGGCTCGGTTCAATATTAACCAATAACCGGAAATTGTTTCCCCAATTCTAATATTATGTAATCAAACTTAGTAATTACTAACCACATTGATATTTTTACTATAAGGAATGGAAAGCAGTAGTTTTTTTAATTTTACTTTAATTTTATTGGAAATAGGAGGATAAGGGCCTTATGGTGCTCTCTGCTCTTCTAATGATAGAATTGTCTTAGATAATATTTTTAGTTCTTAAGAAACTCTAGAATGATAAATTAATACTTTATGGTTTTTTATTTCATATAAGTTTTTCATGTAGATGATGAAGTAGTTAAGCAATATCTATAAGGTGAAAAGACGGGTTGTCTCTTTGGACATGATGAGGGAAAGTAAGTTTCTTAATCTATAATGTCAAATTAATTTACTACATAATTTAACGCGGACATTATATAACATATACATATAAAACTAATAAAATATATCGCTAAATACTTATTTCAGTCAACCTAATCAACGGAACATGTAAATTTAAGATAGAGTTGACGAACCTGTTGATCACATAAACTCCTTATAAATCAAGATTATTAATAACAATCCCCTAGCCACAGCCAATGATTAAAGTGAGTTCATATAGTCGAGATGTCATAGGTTCGATCCCACCAAATGTCTCTATAGATTTGAGTCTGTTATACTTGATTTTTTAAATATAATTTATCTATCATATATGATTTACAGACTATTATATAAATATATAGAATTTCCCCGATGCATAATATAGTTAAATGTCAAAATTTACTCAAGGTATACCATGGATAGTCACGTGAAAGGACAGAAGAAGAAAATACCCACTCAATGAAATGTAATATTTATGCTATCTCGATGCATGCAACATACTGAATATCAGATCAGTCAATAAACCTTATCCTAAATTAGAAAGATAGAAACATGGCTCTTCCTTGCCCAATATCAAACTTTTCAACAATCACAAGTAACCATAAACTTGTATATTATTTGTCACACCTGAACGAATAAAATATTATTTCCTCTTCCCATTTAAAATGTTCAAGTTTTCTTTTAGGTTATCTTATTATAAATGTCTCATTCTATGTTAGGAAGTAATTATTCATTCAAAATGTGTGAGTGTTTCGATCTAGTTGTTCTCTAAGTCGTCAGAATTGTACAAGGTCCTTATAAAGCGGTAAGGTCGACCCCACCATATCTCTCGAGGAAAGCTTAATGTAACCACGCTTCTATGTCATAAAAAACTAACGCCCTTACATAAAGGGAGTCACGAACGGATGAAAGCATGAAAGGAAAGAAAGAAGGAAAATGGGTGTACTTGGATAACAATAGGAATTGATAGATATATGAAATTGCAGACGGTGTTCTAGGGTTCAAACTCAGGTTCCTCGCTATCAATGAGCCAATAATCGGTGCACAAAGGCAAGAACTACTCACGCCTCACCTAGCTGCTCAACATAAACCGCCTCGACCTTATCTATGCTAGACTCGCAATAAACGACAAACTAACATCTCAATACCGTTGTCATCAACTACGAAGGATAATCAACACAAGTGCACACGATAGCAAACACCTATCCACATATATTAATCACTCAACAACAAACTAGTCTCTCGACCCTGCTTGTTATCAATTATATTCAACGTAAATATGCTCTCGCATTAATTCATATCAAACATAAGCACATAATCAATTAACACTATTCTTTCGAGCTCGTGTATGAAGATCATGAAATAATCAATTTATACGGATGAGAAATTGCAAATCATCAACACAACAATCACGATTCAAGACAAGAACAATTCTAACATTTATTTCATTATAAATCGATAATTCGTTCTTATGGTAGAAACTATTCCCATAAAAATTACATGGACATAATGAAACGAGAAAAACTTACAATCCAATCATTGCAGAATTCGTCATCCAAAAATCCAGAATCGTACAATCCAATTGTTAATCCAAGTGTAAGATTATCAAAGAAAGGAAAAAGAGAAGAAAAGGGAAAGAAAGGAAAAACGCCATGAGTATGAAAGATCCCCCTCAAGAGGTGGTTGTTCCACCTTTAAATAAACCCCGAAAAGCACATTAAAATACACGTAAATGGCCCAAAACCCCGCCAAAGGCCGAACGGAACGAAACCGACTGGATGGTTTTGAATGGTCCGAGGGCATCCCAAAGACCGGACGGGCGAAACCGTGCCGGGTGGCTATCCGAATGGTCCGAGAGTGTACACAACGTCAGACGATCGCGGAGCACCGGACGCACGAGGACTCCAGGGCACTGTGTACGAGGCATCGGGTTGTGGCCACCGAGCTGCTACCGAGTCAAGCGACGGACGGGTGAGAAGGTTGCTCGAGCGATGAGTGAAGACGTGCGCTGGGAAGAGCCCAACGCCGGACGGAGGGATGGAGGTGCTGGAGAATCGACACTGGACGCGCAGAAATGTCGGACGAGAGTGGGTACTCACGGAGTGTAGGTGCTGGAGGGTTGCACGTGTGGACGCTGACGGAGCTCGACGATCGCTGAGCGATGGTGTGCGTTGGGACGCTGGGCGAGGACGCTGAAGACGAGACTTGCGTTGGAGAATGGAGCGTCGGGTGTGTTTTGCATGTTTTTGTTACGTTTTTCTTTGGTTGTTTTAAACGATTTGGTTCCTATTTGTTTATAATTGAATATCTTTTGTTGGAATCATGTCCGTTTTCATTTTGTGTAGGGAATGATCGCGTTTAAAGTATTTTGTGCATAAAAGCGCACCCAAGCGCCGGACACGGCGTAGCCGGCAATGGTGCTCCCGCAAGTGAGGATTCGACAATGATCAAGGTCCGGCCGGGCGCCCAAAGGTGGAATAGCCCCAGAGCGCTGCGTCCGCGCCGGCATACGCCCGCGCTGGGCCTCAAGTCGATATTGCCCCGAGCACCCTGGCCCGCGCGGGCGCTAAGCCGAATCATCCCGAGAGCTCCCGCGTCCGGTGCTGGCTCGCGTCCGACGCTGGGCGCCCATGGTGAAATTGCATCGAGACTTCGCGGCCCGGCGCCGTAAGAATTAAAGATCGATAGAGAGTCTCGTCCCGCGCCGCATCGTGTCCGCGCCGCTCCCCATTCAAACTCGACGAGTTCGGCATCGCCCCGTCCGGCCGGGCTTGCCTTTGTTTCGCTTTGTTTTTAACGCACGTCCGGCGCTAGCGTGGAATTTCTGCGCTATATATATTACTTAAAACGAAACCCTAGTTCTCTTTATTCTTCGCTTTTATTTTTTTGAGCGCCTCCTCCACGCAACTATTTCTTCCATTGCTTTTCAAGTATTTTTTGTGATTTGTGATTCAAGAACATTGATTGAAGAAATTCATCAACCACTATTGCAATTCTAAGGATTATTATTCTCTTTTTTCCGCTGAATTATCGAGTAATGATTTTTATCGAGTTCAATTGTTTGATCCGTGAGATGAGCATGAACTAATCTTCTTCTAGGGTTGGGTGATTCAAATTGATTGATTGTTTATTTGTTTTGATTAAGTATACCAATTAAATCTTACGGTTTCATCGTTATGATTGATCATCATTTAATTGTTTATGTTTCGTGTATTATCTAGAGATAGATACGTTGCATCCATAGGAATCAATTGGATTAGAGGTTATTGGAAACGAGTACTCTAATGGTTTATGTATTTGTGAAGTCTTATAACCTACGTTTAATCCACGGAACGAAAGTCGAGTATTTGAATTAAAGGTTAGATGATTGCATGAGTAGGTAGATTTCTTAAACAAGCATTAATCAATTAATCAAGGTGAAGAACCTAATGCCCTAGTTTTTCTCACAATCTTGAATTACTCCTGTTGCAATTGAATTGCTTTGAACGTTTGGTTTGAATCGTCATGTGATTTAATTCTCGTGAATTTTAGTTAAGCATCATCCCCAATCAAGTTTAGGATTTAGATTTACCGCTTTTATCGTAACACAACATAAGCCCTCGTTAAGTCTTATTCGAGATTCGACTGGTCGACCTTACCACCCTATAGGGACCTCGCTCTATCATGAAGCGACTTAGAAGAACAATTTGGTCGGAACAAATTTTGGCCAGCACGGGAATGCTTTTGACATTTTTATTGTGTTATTTTCCTCATTTTCTTCTATTTTTCTTTATTTTATTTTCGTTTAGTTCTTGTCCTCCCACAGGTATGCGTAATCTATTTTCTTATCTTGTGTTTGTGTATGCTAGGTCGTCGAAGTCTTAAAAGGAAGTTAGCACCGATATTCGACAACATTCTGTGGTGAGAGATTTTAATCTTTCGAACTAGGAAGAAGAAAGCTCGTCCGAAAGTGAGACGAGTTCAATGACAGCTGAGCATGGAATTTGGGAGAGATCTCGAGTGAGGAATTCGTGCGTAAGAAATGGCAACTGCTTGCATGTTTTTGTTTTGTTTTTCTTTGTTTTGTTGTCGACGCTTTGATTCCATTCTCGTTATATTTGAACATCTTTTATCGAATCGGATCGCTTTGGTTTTGTGCGTGGAATGATCATGTTGAAAGCATTTTGAGTTTAAGCGCACCCAGCGCCGGACTCGGGCGTAGCCGGGCCTGGGCGCGCTGCATCGCGAGAGCACGCCGAGAAGGCCGCGTCCGGCCGCCTCGCCCGCCGCTACCATTCCGCCAACGCCCGTCCGCGCTTCCATGTCCGCGCTGGGCATCCTCACTTCGCGAGCGCCCGTCCGAGTTTCCACGCCCCGGCCGACACCCTATGTACGACTCGCCCGTAGAGTCATCGAGTCCGCGCCATATCCGCCCGGCCGCGCAGTGTCGAACTCTTCCAGAGTCCGCAGGTCCGCGTTGCATCGCGTCGACGCCGAGCCAATAAGAGAATTCATCCAGCTGCTCGACGAGTCCGGCGCTTCTCGCGTCCGACGCCGGTTAGTTTATCCGCAAGCAAGGCCCGGGCGCTGGCCCGAGTCCGACGCCGATGCCCTTGTTTGCAAGCGCACGCGTCCGGGCGCTGGGTCAAGGCCCCGGCCGCGCGTTAATTTTGGCCGCTATATATACGTTTCCAAACGCTGAAACCCTAGACACTATTCATTATTTTAGTTTTTCCGCTTTTTAGTTCGAGAGTTGGACGCAAACTCTCTTTGTTCTTCATTCAGAATTTATTCTCTTGTCTTTCGAATTTGATTCAAGAATTATCGTAAGAATTTGGATTCGTGATCGACTTTTGATTATCAATTCCATCGCTCGATTTGTTCGTAAGTTTCTTCTATTGCTTTATTCCGTTAATCGCTTCGTATTTGATTATTATTTATTTCTTCATTGGATTATGATTAATTTTGATATTTTTCCGAGTAATCTTGTCTTCGCTTAATTATTTTAGATTCATGCCTGTGGTTTATAATTTCAATTCCATGTTCTTTCGATTTAGGGTTTAATTTCGCCTAGATAATTTATCCGCTTATCAATTTCGCCTAGTTAATTCGCCTTTCTTTCTTTAATAATTTCGCCTAGTGATCTATCAACCCTTTTGAGATTAGAGTGTTTAGATTTTAATTGTTTTGTGTGGCAACTTAGTAACGCCGTTAAGTTTTCCTTAAGAGACGACTAGGTTAGCTTTCCTTTACAACACCTCATTCGATTGTGAGTCAATTAAGAGTATACTTTAGTTGAAACAAATTTTGGCGCCGCTGTCGGGAAGACTTTAGCGCTTATTAATGTTGCATGTTTTTCGCTTTTATTCTTCTCCTCGCTTTCTTATTTTGTACCGCAGCTATGCTTGATCTCGCTTTGTCGAGTGTTGTGTATGCAGGACGCCAAGCCTAAATCCTAGATTGGCATCCCCGCTGAAGTATACTTGCAAGTTGAGAAACCGCGATCGCTTAGTGTGGCGCACTTTGATCACTCAGACAGATAGTTTCGCGAGGACGCTTCTCACAGCTGAAGGGGATTTACTACCACGACAATTTTTGTTCAAGAGTTCCTCAAGGGTCATGGGTGATCGAATGAACAACAATCATGACGGAACGCCGTCCCTCGCTCGATGGGGATTACTACCTAAGATAGGGAGACTACAACCGATCGTGTTATGTTCGCAGGCACGGGTACGAGTTGAAGCCAAATCACTTCAACCTCATTCCCACTTTTCATGGTATGGCAAATGAAGATGCCCGAGTTTTATCGAGAATATAATCATGGTGCAATATTCCTCCGATGGGCTTGAACGAAGAACAGCTTGAAGATGCTACTGCTCTTATTCTTTGAAGGATAAAGCCAAGTCTCGCTTATGAGCTTCCCACCACTCTCCGACAAATTGGAATTTTGGTGGAACAGCTCATGTTGAGGTTCTATCCGCAATGAAGACCAAGGATCTTCGATCAAAAATTATGACATTCAAGCAAGATCTAGATGAGCCGCTCCATGAAGCGAGAGAAAGATTCAAAGAGCTTCAAAGGCAATGTCCACATCATTTCTTCCCGCTGGTTCTTTTGTGCCAATTCTTCTATGACGGATCCCGAACCGATCAGAAAAGGCCGACGACGCAGTTAGGGCAACATAGCTCATATCACAGCCGAGGCTCTCGACAAAATCTTTGACGCCATGGCGAGCAATTCCCTCCGAAGGCATCGAGTACGCTACGATCTTCTCGTCAACTCATTGGAGCCTAGATCGATTTGACGAGGCAAATGGCACACTCATGAGAGAGACGAACGAGATGAAATGAAGCAAGTCGAGTTCCTTCACCACCCCAAGAGTTCGCCGCTCCTTCTCGTGAATTCGCGATCCCCTCAGATTTCTCGATGCATCCTGTGGGATTTGCATGGAAATGGGACATACAATGATATGTGCCCTAATATGGGAGCACCGGCCTCATGAAGGCGAGTAGAGGCTTATTCTATGCAAGGTTTCCACCGACCACCTTATGAGCCGAGGCCGAACTATGAGCAAAACCAAGAAGAATACAACTCAAGGTGGAAGAACCAGAGCCAAGGTCGTGGTTCAGTTCAAACTCACAGACTGACACCCTCCCGAACAAAGAAGATCCACCGCATCAAGACACAAACAAGAAGATCCGCCAAAACAAAGCAGGTTATGGTCACAGATCGAGACGATCAGCCATATCGACACCGCCATATCCGCAGATCCTTATCGCCAGCAGCCACCACCACCTCAAGACTTACTCCACAACACCGCCTCCGCCACAAGAAGGCCCCCTCAGCAATTTTACCAACCTCCACACAACATGCTCCTCCGAAATCATCGATGGAGGATAGTTTGGCCGATTCATGCAAGAGAGTAAGTTAGCAAGGAAGCACAAGATGCGACCATTAAGCGCCTTGAGAGTTCGATTAACAGATCTCCGTGTCACAACGAAATGCAAAGAACAACAACAGACGGGAAGATACGGGCAGGGCTCCACCACACCAAGCTCAAGTCAGGATCGTTTCTTCAAGTGGGAAGAAGGTTGATAATAAGGTACAACTTCCGAGATTGTGGAAGAAATGATAGTGGAAGAGAGTGGTAGTGGAGAAACCGAGAGTCGAGGAGAAAGTGATTGAGGAGGAACAACGACAAGGCAGCTACACAAGACGACAAATCCATATAAGCCTCCAAAGGCCATTCCCGAGCCGATTGAAAATGAGAAACAAGAGCGGCAGCTCGATTTTTACAAAATGCTTTCCAAAGTTAATGTGAATCGCCACATCGGACGTGATCCGCAATGTTCCCGCCTATGTTAAGTTCTTCAAGGAACTTGCATCAAAGAAGAGGAGGTTTGTCGACAATGAGTCGGTTATGGTATCTCGAGGTGGCTAACTCCATTATGCAAAGAACCATCGCCACCCAAACAACGGGACCTGTGTAGCTTCGTCATCACAATTGCTTTGGGAAATGGTAAGGAAGCAAATGTATGCTAGATTTAGGAGTTGGTATTAATCTTACGCCTTACTCTATTTTCAAGTAATTAGAATTAGGAGAGTTGAAACCCACCGGTATGAGTCTACAGCTAGCCGATCGCCATCCGCTACCCTAGGGAATTGTAGAGGATATTCTTGTACGTGTGGGTGGTTTGATTGTACCTGTGGATTTTGTGGTGTTAGAGATAGGCGATGTGCATGAAAATGGTCGAGACCATACACTGCTATTAGGGCGACCTTTTATGGCCACTACTAATACATTGATTGATGTGAAAAATGGGAATATTAGGATGACCGTCCTAGGGTAGACTATGTCATTTTCTGCATAATAATAAGGCCATGCCATCAATTAATTCAATTGAAAACTGTTCTTTTATAGACTCGATTGATGCCTTGGCCGAGATTTCTTTTGTACAGGATCACAGAGTGGAGGAAGTATACGAGGGATCGGCAGACCTGGAGGAAAGGCTCATGTTGGAAGCCGAATTTGAAAAACCGATAAAGGAAAAGGAGATTCCACCTGAAGCCGAGAAGTTAGAGTTGAAGGAGCTTCCAAAGAATTTGAAGTATGTCTTCCTCGAGGATAATGAGCAGGTTCGTGATCATCTCTCGCCGAACTCACCGAGTACCAACAATCTCGCTGGTTTCGTGTTGAAACGACATAAGCTCGCCGGGTGGAGTTTGGCAGATATCGAGGATCACCCCGCCATGTGCATGCATAAGATACAGCTTGAAGATGGAGCAAGGCCGAAAAGGATGGGCAACGAGACTTAACCCCGTGCTCAAATGAGGTAGTGAAGAAGGAGATCTTAAAGTCGCTAGCGTAGGAATCATTTTTCCAATTGTCGACAACGAATGGGTCACCCAGCCCATGTCGTGCCCAAAAGGGAGGAATAATAGTGGTCCTTAACGAGAAAGGAGTTGGTGCCCACGAGACCCGCCACCGGATGGCGGATGTGATAGACTATCTAAGCTTAATGCTTCCACCAAAAGGATCATTTTCCTTCCTTTCATTGATCAAATGTTAGATAAGTTGGTCGGTAATGAATTTTACTGCTTTTGATGGCTTGTCGTTACTACCAGATTGCTATAGACCCAATGATCAAGCCAAGACACAGCTCACAAGTCCATTTGGGACATATGCTTTTCAAGGATGCCATTCGACTCGCAATGCTCCGTGTACTTTCCAACGATGTATGATGTCCGCGTTTTTCCGACATGATAGGAGATTTTGTAGAGATCTTTATGGATGATTTTTCCGTGTTTGGTTTCTCATTTGATGATTGTTTAGAAAAGATCGAACGGTACTTAGTCGCTGTGTGGAATACGCCTTACTCTAAGTTGGGAGAAAAGTCATTTTATGGTCCGTAGTGGCATTGTGTTGGGACACATCGTGTCTAGTCGGGGATAGAGGTTGATAGAGCTAAAGTGGAGGTGATTGAAAAGTTACCCCACCAAATGATGTTAAAAGAATAAGGAGTTTTCGGTCACGCCGGTTTTACCGCTGCTTCATTAAGGATTTTTCTAAAATATGTCAACCCTCTGTCGCCTCTGTTAGCTCATGATTCTCCTTTAATTTTGATAATGATCGCTTTGTTGCTTTTAAAGCTTTAAAGGAGAACCGAGCATCGCTACCGCCGTTGTCGGTCCTAATTGGTCTTTTCCTTTCAAATCATGTGTGATGCTTCTAATTCATTGAGAGTCGCCCTAGGTCAACGGGTTGATAAAATGTTACGGTGATTTACTATGCAAGCTTAACTCTTAATCCTCGCCAAGTAAATTATACAACCACCGAAAAGAGATGCTTGTCGTGATTTTTGCTCGATAAGTTTCGGCTTACATAATTGGTTCTAGAGTAATAATACATAGTGACATGCGCCCTTAGATATTTGTCGACCAAACCCCGTGCCAAGCCTAGACTTATTAGACGGGTGCTCTTATTGCAAGAATTCGACTTAGAAATTCGGATAGGAAAGGTAGTGAGAATGTCGCTGCCGATCATTTATCTCGATTAGATAGTCCCCTTCCCGCCTACTATAGGTCCCATCACGTAGTCCTTCCCTTATGAGCATGCTTATAGTGCCTCTTCTATGCCTCGTATGTCGACATTGTTAATTATTTAGCATGTGGTGAGTTGAGGCTCGACCTTACCTCCCAAGAGAGGAAGCGCTTTCTCTCTCGCAGCAATATTATTGGGAGGACCCCTATCTTTTAAGTTAGGAAGGATGAGGTTATCCGTCGATGTATTCCGATGAGGAACACACCAATGTCCTTGAGACGTGCCACCAAGCTCATTGTGGTGGACATTTTGGAGGACAAAAGATCATGATAAGGTTTTATAATCAGTTTATTTTGGCCAACTCTTTTCAAAGATTCTCATACATATTGTATGTCTTGTGATCGTGTCAAAAGTAACAATTGACGTAGGAACTAGATGCCTCAATAACATCTTAGTAGTTGAGGTTTTGATGTTTGGGGAATAGATTTTACGGGACCTTTCCCTAAATCTATGGGGTATGAGTATATTTTGCTTGCCGTTGATTATGTGTCCAAGTGGGTTGAGGCTATCCCCACTAGGACATGTGATTCTTACATTGTGCTCAAGTTTGTGCAGAAAACATCTTATGCAGTTCGATTTCCACCAGCAATCATTAGTGACGGCGAAAGCACTTCGCAATAAGTCGCTTGAGAAACTAATGAAAAGAATGGAATCGATATAAGATCGCCACCCTTACCACCCACGTACTTCGGGTCGCTAAAACGAGTAATCGACAAATCAAGGGCATCCTCGAGAAGACCGCAGCCTCAAGGAAGGATTGGGCCAACAAACCGATCGACGCCGGCTGGCTTACGCATGCAGATAAGAGCATCTTGGGAATGAGCCCATATCGCCTTGTGTACGGAAGGCATGTCACTTGCTCGTGGAAGTTGAACATAAGGCATATGGGCCATCAAGAGTTCGAACTCGATCCTCTAAATCCTTAGAGCATCGTTTTCCAAATGTCCGAACCGACGAGCTCCAGAACGAAGCGCATGACAATGCGCCGTATCTATAAGGATAAGGTCAAGAAGCTTCATGATCGCCGAATCGCATAAGGATTTGAAGCCCGAATGAAGGTTTTGTTATTCACCCCGATCAAGTCGCTTTCCGGAAGTCAAGTCTTGTTGAGGGCCCGCTTATCATCCAAGAAGAAGCCGTATGGTTCGGTTGTGCTCAAGAAAGAAGCGATCGCATTTAATCGCTCGAGGTCAATGGTCAACGGTAAAGCTCTATGTTGAAGGGTCCACCTCCTTTACGGTGGAATCTATTTCGTCGCCGATCCTCGATCGTCGAGTTTATTCTTCGCAAGCTAACGACAAGAACGAGCGCCGTGGGAGGCAACCCACATTTCTTTTGTTGTGTTCGTGCTTCCTTTGTTTTTGCTTTTGTTTGCGTGTTGATTTCTTTTGTGGTTTTATGTGGTGCGTGATGAGGAGTTATTTTATCCGAATCAAACATGCATCGTAAAAGCAAGAAGCAGAAAATTTCGTCTCAGGAGGTACCCAGCGCCGGACGCCATTTAAACCGGCGCTGGGTACGAATTATCAAAAGATATGAGTGGCACCCGGCCGGACGCGACGCACCGGACGCGGGTGGATAAATTTGGGACACGCGAGTGACACCCAAGGCCGGACGCGACGTAAGTTACCGGACGCGGGTGGATAAATTTGGGATACGAACGACACCCAACGCCGACGCGACGAAGCGCCGGACGCTGGGTGAATCCAATTTGGGACAATGAGGAAACCCAAATACGGACGCGATTTAAGCTACCGGACGCGGATGAATCCAATGAAGGACACGAGTGACACCCAAATACGGACGCGACGTAAGTCACCGGACGCTGGTATTTATCTTTGTGGGCAAGAAGTCGATCCAACACGGACGCAAAGGAAACCGCGCCGGGTCCATTTTTATTTTATTAAAAATAAAAATAAAAATAAAATTATATATATATATAAATGAATTAGGTTTCTCCTTGCGCCGCTTACTTTTCACTGCAGATTCTCCTCACTCCGTCCGACGACGCCACCTCCACCTCTCCCGTCCGGCGCTTTCTCACACAGCTACCGCTCATAACCCATTCCGTCCGCACTCTCTCGTCACTGCTGCTCTCGCCACAGATTCGTCCGTGCCGCCTCTATCTGTCAGACACCTTCAAGACCCGTCCGCGCTTACCTCCAACCGCGCCACAGATTTTCACCCGTCCGCGCTTACTTCCACCGCGCACAGCACCTTCGTCTGTCTGACGACGACAACAAGCGCCAAGCGCCCGCCGCTTCCTTCCGGCCGCCGCCACCGCTTTTCACATTCACCACACTCGCCCGTCCGAGACGCTTGTCCGTCCGGGCGACTCGGTTCTTCCCAACAGACTTTATCCTGGACGCTTCAGACAAAGGCCTCTCTTCAACACAATTCACTATGGTTCGCACTAAAATGCACTGGATCCACCTCCCGCCATCTCAAGCCAACGATGTTCTGGATGGAGGAACAACAGAGGATATTAAGTTATGTACCGCCACCTTCCCAATTTATAATCCGTGGAAGGTACACACTATCGCCGCTTTGCATTTCAAGAAATCACACCTCCGCCAATTCAACCGGCAATTGATGCGTAGTCTAGGTCTTCGAGGATAGGTAAAGAAATATTTGAAAAATTGGGTTTCATACAATATGCTGATGGATTTACCCGGTTATAACCCATTATTGTGAATTCTACCGCACGATGTGTATTGATGATGAATCGATTCCTTGTCTTGTCGCCCTGCTGGGACAAGAGTATGTTATAACGCCTCGACATGAAGGGGGTTTTAGTTTTCCGACTTCCGCGCACGGGCGCGCCCAATACTTTCAATGTTAGAGAGGCCTCGAAGGAGCTATCGATTCAATAATCGGTCATCCGTCGGAATGCCGAGTGGGTTTATCAAGGATGAAGCATTGGCAATGGTCCACAAGTTCATAGCTTTCAATGTTTTTGGAAATGAACAGCTAATAAGGTGAATACCGCGAGGTCTTCCGCTAATACGTGTCGAAAGAAGACAAAGATTTCGCCGATATACTTTATTTGGGACCACTTGCAACTAATCCAACAAGCGTAAGAAATGTAGGCCAACCCCGTACAAATCCCTCACCGGTCCGGCAAAGGAGCTTAGGATCATAAATAACGATGGACGACCAGCCTGTGCCAAGATCATATACGACCTAAGATGATTGATCTTAGCGAGTCATGAGGCGCTCCCTTTGCTTACAACGAGACTACTCCGTACCTCAAAGATCGAGGAATCATGTGAAAAGATATATGCTTGCGAAGACGCAGCAGCCTCAAGAAGTCGAGGTAGCCCAAGCAAAGCAAAGTGTGACCATCACATGCACCTACGGGTGATATGATCATCTATGATACCACCGCATTCATCGATGAAGACCGTGACCAACAAAAGTGCAGATGCAGTGAGGGATACAGAGCCCCTTGTGAGGACACCGATCCTAATCACCGCAGCTCCCTTCCCAAAGAATACGACGGGCCAAGGGTATAGTTCTTTCGTGAGGAGTTTGGTCGCTTTAGGAGTGAATTAGTCGCCATCGACGTAGTTCCGCCAAGACATAACTTCGGTTCGATCAAGAAATCAACGCCTCGATGCATGTAATCAATTGTGGCAAGAGTGTAACCGTACGGAACACGATAACCAGCAGATGATTGAGCGTAATCGCATGGTCACTTGAAGCCCAAAGTGGAACGCATGGACTACCTTTCACGGCGCCTCCTCCACCACGCTTTCCCACCACAGTGATTCTTCACTATTGAGCGCAGGTTTTCCTTTTGTTTGTGTTTAATTCTTTTTCCTTGTTTCGTTGTTTTGCTTCTCCGCTTCCTGCTTTTGTGCCTTGTCTTTGTTGCTTCCCTGCTGCTGCTCGTCCGCCTTCGTGGAAGTCTCTCCGCATTTCTCTAATATTTTATATGCAATGAGGTCCTCGCCTGCTTTTAAGTGCTGGGGGTTTTTTCTGTCTGCTTGGTTTGTTTTGTTTGTTTTCCGCCGCTTCGCCTTTTGTTGTGTTTTGTCGCTTTTTTAACTTTTGTTTGGATTAGAGACGATTTTATCTTCTCGAAATCAATGGTGTATGAAGAATTATGCCTTAAGTCAATTAATTATGCTTTGATTTGAATTTCTTTCAGATCTTGGTATATGATTTTAGTTTAATGAAACTTGTTTGGTGTCATTTTGTGCTTATTCTTGGTATTGTTTGCATGTCGTCTTCATTAGTTTATCCCTTTATGTCGTTAGTTCGATTATTGTTTATCGCTTCGGACTTACTTGGTCTGTTTCAATGTTTTGCAGAAAATCGGCATTAAAAAGGATAAATTGAATCTACCAAGAATAATGTATAATTGAAGAGCTGACACAGAGTTCATAGGCGAAAGCGGATCGCAAATCAGAGTTCAAACGAGTAAGAACGGAGCGAACGACAAAGTTGGCAAGACGACTCCCCCCGTCGCCGATGCACGGACGCTGCTGCCATCACCATACCAAGACACTCCAGACGCCCGCATCCCATGCCGTGGTCACACTGAGCGCAAGGCCAGACTTACTACTCAAGGCCAGAGCGAGCACGCACCACCGCACGCCAGCACGCCAGCCGCCACCGCCACGCATCCCGCCCGCTACCACCAGCCACGCTCACCACACACACTGCACGCTGAAAGCCGGTTCACCCGAGCGACGTCAGAATTTACCTCGTTTCGGATTGAACGTCGGCTCATCGCGCCGCCACCCGCGCCGCCCGCCGCCGCCCGCACACCCCGCTGCACGCCGCCTCTACGCTGTTTTTTCCAACCGGGCGCCGCTTGCTTTCCTATATAGCCTATTTTTGGTTATTTTCCGAGTCGACTTTACGATTTTTTCGCTTTTCATTCGCCATCGCTACTACCGAGTCGTTTTTCAATTTGTTACAATTCGTATATTGATTCACATTGGTACTTTATTTTTATGAATTCTAGCAACGCCGCTATTCGATTTACGGATTTCAGCAATATCAGTGTATTTTCGGATCGATTGAAAGTAATTTCTGTTATTTGTTCCATTGTTCTCGATCGCTTGCCATTTAATTGATTAATCCCGCCTCGCTTAATTCTCGCTCTGATTGGTTCTTGTTTGGTTCTTGCTTTCCGGATTAATTATTCAATTTTATGCAAGTGGAGTTGAACTCGATTTCATGATTAATCGCTCTTCGTCAATCTTATCGCTTCTTGTTTGGAGAATTTATTTAATTGCTTTTGATTTGTTTCCGACTGTGTTTAGTAGTTTATCATCTAGGTTTGACAACCCCTAGTTTAGATCTATCGCCAATTAGTTTAGGCTCGGGATCGACAAACCCCGGCTTAGGTTTGCTGCTTGATTCTCAGATTTCGATTTCTCGTATGTCTCAAAACCATGTTGGTATTAGAGTGTTAGATTTAATCGTGTGGAGCAACACCAACATTAGGCCCTCGTTAAGTTTTCCTTGAGAGACTACTCAGGTTAGCTTTCCTACTATAACACCCTCGCACGTATCATGTAGTCAATTGAAAGTATACTTTGGTCAACAAATTTTCGCCGCTCACGGGAAAACTTTAGCATATTGTTTGTGTTGATTTGTTTTTCGTGTTTTTTTTTTTATTATGTTATTCTCCAAATATGCAGATCTTTTCTTGTTTGAGTGTTTTAGATGTTAGGTCGCCAGCCTAAATAGACCGCTGCTACCCTGCTGACCACACTCAAGAACTAAAGGTCGCCCTAACCGGAGGAGTTGGTACCACTCGGAGAGTGGTGAACAATCGCAGCAGCTTATCATGCATCAACCTATTGTTGAAGATACTCCCCGCTGAGAGAGATGGGTGAGAATGCACGTGCTCGCGTGATTTTTATAGGTCGGTGATCGGGGTCAAGACGCCCCCAATTGTTCTCGACCGGCACCGAGATTACGAGTTGAAACTGAATCATTTCTCACCATGCCTACTTTCCATGGGCTTGCTAGTGAGGATGCTGGGCTTTGTAAGAGAGTTTTGTTGTTTTGCGCCTTCCTTTGGGAGGACTAAATGAAGATCACCAAGATGCGTGTTTCCAGACACCCGAAAGATAGAGCAAAGTCTTGTTTCTCGCTCTCCTCGCCAACTCTCTCGCAGAATCGAACGCCGTGGGTCGACAAGTTCATGACGTAAATACTACCCAACAAGAAGAGTCAAGAGTTGAGGTCACAGATCATGACTTTCAATCGACACCGACGAGCCATTCCATGAAGCTTGGGAACGGTTCGTGGATTTATTGCGTAAATGCCCTCACCATGTCAAGGGAACGATGTTAACCTCGCCCGAGGATCCATCTCGGTGTTTAATTCACCATACATTGATTATAAACCCAGATGCGCTATATAATTAAATCGCAACACGCTGGGGTTTTCACGGTTTACCTTCGATCCGCCGAGGTGGATCAACGGATGAACAGATTGAACGGATCGAGACTCGTGGCTTGATCTTCCTGGACAGTATCCCGATCGCCCAATTCCAACGCCGAGCGAGGACGATCTATGGAGAATGCTCGAAAATCACCCAATGCCTCTACTCACAACTTTCGAAAATTTCTTCTTAATACTAGAGAGGCCAAAATTTAGCTTTCAATATGTGAGCATACCTTAGACATTATCTCATACCTTATATTTATAATGCACTACCTTAATCCTATATGGAATATTACCATAATCCTATATGAATATTACCATAATCCTATATGGAATATTACCATACACTTAGGATTATTTCCATACTCTAGGATTATTTCCATACTTCAGGATTATTTCCATACCTCAAGATTATTACCATAATCTTATATGGAAAGGATCTATGCATATTCCATAAATATAATTATATCCTCGGATAAAAGAGAATAAAATCTTCAATTGAGCTAAATAGGATAAAATGAAATGACAAATACAATTTTAAATAGAAAACAAAAACATAAAACATATTCCACAAACATCTGAAATAAAACTATACTATAAAATATAGAAGCAACATGGTGAAGTTTGCACACCAAATAACCAATTAACAAGAAAAATTCGATTAATCGGATAAACTCATTCAATTTTGAACTAAACATATCGAGTTGGGGATATTTTCGATTCGGATCTATCGGACTAAATTTCTTAAGGTTAGTAATTTTCGATCTTGTCCTCCTTTTTGTTCAGTCAATTTGGACCAGTACGATGTTTTGGATCAAATAATTACATTTTACACATGATGTAATAATATAAATTATAACTTACTTTAACTTTTATCAAATAAGCGGCGTAGATAAAAAGACTTTTCAGACTTTCTCCTCATCACGCTTCTTAACGCATTGCTAAACCCAAACCAACAAAACGCTAAATCGCCAAAATAAAAGTTTATTTTCTTGAAGAAAAGTCTCCAAAAATAAATAAATGGAACAATAATTGAGTAACCGTAGCTTGACCTATGAATTAACTACAATAAGTCAATAAATTTTAAATAATTGAGTTAGGTAAAATTTCCATAATAAAAAATAATTACCAAGAAATTCAAATCCAAGTCCAACCTATGCCATGGACCAGTAGTTGGAAGTTTCCCAAATTTAGTGCAAATAAATATCGTCCACATCATATGGGCTATTAATATTTCAAAATCTCCCACAATAAAAAGAATCACCAGATTGCAAATTGACATATTGTAGGCCCCACAAACAAAACTTTATTTCCCAAAGTAAAATTCATAGTAGTGGGCTACACACACTGAAGGTGGGCTGTGTGGTCACGCATTTAAAACCACCAAAAATAGCCATATGATGTGAAGTAAAAGCAGAAGAAAAATAAAAATAAAAATAGAAGTTTTGAACGAAAAACACGCACTAATACACGTCGAGATTCACACACTAAACAAATGAGATGGACCTCAAAGTCCATATCCAATTCCCTTTAATATTTCACCCTACCCCAACAATAATAAACCTTATCACATAGCCAACCCCAAAAACTAGGTCCAATTGCAAGCCCAATTCTATCTTTCTCTCCTCCCTAAACCCTAGATCTGGGCGCCGAAATCGCCTCCGCCCCGATTCGCCCGAACAACCGGAATTTTCCTCTGAGTTCCGATCGGAAACTCCTCTTTCGCTGGTATGAGATTCTTTGAGTTTTGTTATCGATTTTTCCACTCCAAATTTCTGTCTTTTTTGTTGGCCTTTTTATCCGTCGAGTATGTGTCATCGGTGAGTTTTGTTGTTTGGTTACTAAATTTGCTTTTTTCTGTTATTTGATGTTTATATGTTTTAGTTTGTGAGTCAACCTTAAATTATAAAATTAATTCTCTGTTCTTGGTGGCGTTTCGCTAAATTTGGGGTCAGATCTCAAGCTATATCTGTGATTCTGTTTACTTTGAGGTTTCTTGAATAATTCTAGGCTTTTCTGATTCTGAATGTTCAATTAAGGCCACGGATCTGCAGCAAAGATTACTTTGTTAGAACTATTTTCTGCTTTACAGTTGGTTTATATTGTTCTGCTCATGATTTTGATCTGGGCTTCTTTGATGATACATTGAGCGCATGTGTTGTCGAAGCGTTAGATCTGTTTGAGCTCGTAGTTTTGGTGGCTGACTTGTTAAGGGCGGACCGTTGACTCTAGCAATTTGTTGCTTTTGTACATGTTTTTGTATCATTTGGTTATTTTAGATATATATTGATGCTTACTTTAGATTCACAAGGACATATCTCATAACTTCTTGTTTGATTGTCTGAATGGGTTTGTGGGTCTATGTGGGACCTTGCGAAGTTATTACATATTGTAGTACGAGGTGTTTCAAGAATCATCTTCATGCCTTTTCTGTGCTAATAGAGATTGCAAAAATCTGGGTTTTAGCTAAGTCGAGGCCTGCTTCAGTGTCTGGGCCTTGTGACTTGGGCCCGAATTTTTTCTTTGAGGACTCACTATTTGTATATAGCTTTAAAATCAATTCTGATAAAAGGAATGACTTGGTTATGACATTTTTTTCTAGCTCATAGTAGTAATTTTCGCTACCACATAACTTTTGTGGTGGGATGCGATATTAATGATATTGTAGTTTTCATGTGTTTTTCATAGAAGTCATCTTCTGAAGCTTATCTTCTGTACTTTTACGTTATTTGACTCGTGTTCTTGACCTCATTAAACTGTTTTATGGCACGACAATCTTCAAATGCACTCAGTGATACTTATGCAAAGTAGTCACTATTTCTTATGTGAAAAGTAAAATGTATGTAACAGTGACCTTTTGCATGATTCATGTTGCCCAAAATTTTCAGATTGTTCCGAACCTTTTGTAAGTTAATGAGTTCTTTCTGATCCCGTTGGTGTTAGTGACACTAATTGTTTGTGATTCAGGGTTGATGTTAATTAGGTACTGATTTCTGACTCATCTTTGTTTTTTGCAGGAACATCTAAATTATATAGCAATCTCTGAAGATGGAGGTGGAAAACCCTAACCCTGTCATGAATAATGAACTTGTGCCTATGGAAAACCCTAACCCTGTCATGAATAATGAACTTGTGCCGATGGAAAACCCTCCTGTCATGAATAATGAAATGTGCCGTTGGAAGAAACCCAGCCCATTGAGACAGAGATGCAACTCGACCTTTAGAACCTGAAGTCAACCATTCTGAAGAGCTGACACCAAGCATTGTTGAGCAGCAACCTACTAAACGTAGGAAGAAGAAATCGGTCGTCTGGGAGCATTTCACCATTGAAACCGTCGGTGCTGGATGTAGGAGGGCATGCTGTAAGCAGTGCAAACAGTCATTCGCCTACAGCACGGGAATAAGGTAGCTGGAACGAGCCATCTCAAGCGCCACATTGCAAAGGGACGTGCCGGTTGTCCCTGTAATCAGGAGAGAAACAATCAGCAGTCTCCTACAGCGCCCCTAAGATGAGCTCATTTACTGACACACCAAGCGGCGCTACCGAACAGCCGCTATGCCCTACCTTTCCTTTGATGCTGACCGTGCAGACACGAGATTGCTAGGATGATTATCATGCATGAATACCCGCTCACATGGTCGAACACCCTGGTTTTGTGGCGTTGTTCAGAATTTACAGCCTCGCTTTGATATGGTGAGCTTCAACACTGTACAGGGGACTGTGTGGCTACTTATCTCAGGGAAAAGCGAGCATCCAGCGTGTGATCGAGGGGTGCCTGGACGGATCTGCCTTACTCTGGATTTATGGCCTTCGTCCCAAACTATCGGCTACATGTTTGTAAGCGGACAGTTCATCGACAGTGAGTGGAAGATGCACCGAAACTTCTCAACGTGATCATGGAGCCTTATCCGAATCGACACTGCTTTCAGCCATTCTGTTGCTGCTTGCCTGTCTGATTGGAATATGGATGGAAGTTATTTTCTGTGACCATTAATCAACCATTAAATGATGCTGCCGTAGACAATATGAGAGTTTGCTATCTGTCAAGAACCCATTGGTGCTTGACGGCCAGTTGTTGGTCGGAAACTGCCTTGCTTCCTTGAGCAGAATTGTTGAAGATGCATTAGCTTCTGTGCACAGCCTCGTCAAGAAGATTCGAGACAGTGTTAAGTACGTGAAGACATCAGAATCACGCGAGGAGAAGTTCATCGAGCTCAAACAGCAACTTCAAGTGCCTAGCTCCAAAAATCTTGCTATCGATGACCAAACTCGGTGGAACACGACTTATGAGATGTTGCTGGCTGCGCGGAGTTGAAGGAAGTATTCTCTTGTCTAGATACGACGGATCCTGACTACAAGGACGCCCTACGGTAGAGGATTGGAGGCAGGTGGAGACACTCTGCATGTACTTGAAACCCCTCTTCGACACGGCTAATCTTCTGACGACAGTGGCTACTCCAACGACGAACACCTTCTTTCACGAGGCGTGGAAGATTCAGCTGGAACTGGCACGAGCAGCGCCAGCGAGGATCCATTTGTCAGTACTCTGACTAAGTCGATGAAAGAGAACTTCGACAAATACTGGAAGAGCAGCTGTTTCATTCTGGCCATCGCTGTGGTCATGGATCCACGATTCAAGCTGAAGCTCGTCGAGTTCAGCTTCTCAAATATACGGCGACGACCCGCGACGTGAAGATTGTCGATGACGGTATCCACGAGCTGTTCCACGAATACATAGCTCTCCTGCCTCTCACTCCTGCTTACACCGAGGTAATGAATGGCCAATGCCAAGCCCGAGGATCATCAAGGAATTGAAACCAACGGTCTAGGGTTGACAGATTTTGACGTTTACATTATGGAGACAACAAGCCAGCTTGCCAAGTCGGAGCTCGACCAGTATCTGGAGGAGTCGTTGCTGCCACGGTGCATGAGTTTGACGTGGTTGGGTGGTGGAAGGTGAACCAATGAAGTATCCGACCTCTCAAGATGGCCCGAGATATACTGTCAATCCCGGTTTGTACAGTGCCAGCGGCTTCTGTGTTCGACACGGTGCGGAAGGAGATGGATAGTTACCGTGCTCGCTTGCGGCCGGAGACAGTGGAGGCCCTCATCTGCGCGAAGGATTGGCTGCAAACTGAGAGTGTCGAGCCGCCGACGGCGCTAGTGAAGGCAGAAGTTCCGATTTAGTGATGGATGGTATTGCCTTAGGTAGAGGTGTTATGATTCTGTCAATGTAGAAACTTATATTGTACAATACCTCAAAATCTTGCGTAGATTGATTAATTAGCTCGCATATATTCTTCCTTTGATAAACTATTATTATTAATTATGTAGGTGTGAGGAATCAATGAGATTGAGTGTTTTATGTGCCACGGCGGAATACGTTTATGATTGAGAATTAAATTTAGTTATTACACCAATTCTGAAAATTTATTTCATTTGAGGTTTTATTCGTTGCATGTTTTAATCAAATCCTGATTCGTACAAATCAAGTAGGGCCTATATTATTATATTTAGTCTAAAAGTATTGACATTTTAAAAATGTGGCAACCTGTAATAATGAACAATTAAATAAAAAATAAACTCTCTTTCTTTAAAACTTGTTCATAGTTTCTAAATTTGTTTCATTTTATTTATGAAAATTAATATACAAAATACTCTATACTTTATTATTATCCATTACAATTTTTAGCTATATATTTTTTCTTTCAATTATGGCTCATCACTAGCTCTATTTATTATCTTCAACATCATCATTTATTTACATATTTTACAAATCATGATCCACTATTAATTAATTTGACATTACTTTAATATGAAATCTTTACTCTACTTACAAAACTCAACAAATTGTATTAAACTCATACAAAAAATCGTAGGAATATATTTCAGGGACAAAAGAGCAGTAGAAACACTATTGTTTTTGCTTCTCTTGCACAGTGTATTGAGAATGATTTGTTTTTTCGAAAATCAAAAGAGGAACTGGGTCGAAGAAATAAAAGATTTTGCATCTAACAAATTTTAGGAATTATAAATAAATTAGTGGGAAATAAATACTAATTTGCACCAAGAAAATATTTTCAATGAAATATGTGATATATAATTGTCATAATTTAATTGAAGTAAACAAGTCAAGACATTATTGATGGATGAAATTTCAGTTATCCTTGCAATCCCATAGCCCAAACCCTTGTTCAAATAATTATAAATCAAAGTAATTATTTAAATTGATAAAAAGCCGCCTCATTTTTTTGGTAGAAAAATCAAGGGGTATGTTTGGTTAGTCCGATAAAATATTGTAACGCCCGCTTCCGGACGGATTAGATGACTATTATTCGAACGAAATTAAGAAACGTAAAGACATGGAACATTGAAATATGAGACATATATCGAATACTTCAAAACTTCAATGCGTGGAGATTTGACAAACATAATGTACATATGACTTAGTATTCTTAAAACATGTGAATACATGACGATGTGCACTCAAGGTACTAACTTTCAAACAAAAGAATTCTATTGCTCAACACCGCTCCATCGATCACTACCAACTCGCAATTTAAAAACAAATGCGTATAGTACAAGAATGCACTCAGGACTCATGCCAAAACATTTTCATTGAATTACATCGCCTTCAAGAACTCCACGAGGTTTTATTTGAAATACTCGTGCTTACTAAATATTTTCTTGCATTTTCATAAATCGTCCGACATTTTCTGTATGTATGATCCATATCCTTTCATTCCTCATATAACATCATCCCGATTCCGAACACGTAGGGAGGCCTCCTCTACATCCGCGGACGGCCGTGAATTGTACTTACAGACACAACAACTTGAGTGTACACGTTAATCCGGCTATAAAGCACGGGATCCGATTCGATTTTTCATGAATTGGGAGCGACCCAACAACTTTTCTTCCATTCTTGTCGAACCAACACATTGATAGGATACATACATAAAAACATAAACATTTTTATGTAATTTCATGAACATCATTTTCCTCATCATTTCTCAAAGAGAAAGCATCATAAATAAATACTTTTCATTTTGCATAAAGATCATAAATAAATCATTTTATCCTCGAGGATAAGAAAAGAAAAGCCCACCTTAAGAATCGACCTTCGACATACATGATAGTGATCCTTCGTCGCTTTCATTTACGTCCACGCTGACCTTGTCAATGTAAGAAATATAATTTAATACATCATTCATTTTTTCGAGAAGCATCGTTAAGATTTAACGAATTCTTTTAAATCTTAGAGTTTCATGATTTTCGTTATCGACGACTTAGTTAACAATCTATACTTCGCTATTAGATTGCCTCATCATGACGATAGGCACACTTCGTGCAGATTCTTTCCTTCCATCAATGTTTCTCCACGCTGCTTCGTATAATTTATGAATCCCAAGTTCATAACTAATCTTCGCGCTTGTTAACGCGATCGAAAATTCGAGTTTCAATAACTCATCCATAACCAATATTTCTTCGTCGCATTTCTCACCTCACACGTCCCATATTTTCTATTAAAGAAAATCAATATCGATACTAAACGATTAATAAGAATTTCTCTTACTTCAATCATCTCCTAATAATTCTTTCTATAAACTGAGTTACTTAGAAATAATATTTCTTAAGTATCTACTGACATAATCAACTCATTAATTAAATATATGATTTAATTAAGTAAATCCATAACTAAACTTAATTAAATGGATTAAATAAAATCCAATAATATTTGATTAATCAATCAAATTAATTTAATTCATCTTAAATATCCACTAATTAGATTTTATTCCAATCATCTTACATCAAGTCCATCTCATTACATACATAAATCACTTAAAAGAATAATTTCAATTATTCCTTAACATAATTAATTAATTATGTTATTAAAATATATATATAGACTTTATTAAATCTCATGAGTTTAATTAACTCACTATAATTAATTTGATCTTTAGATTACTCTTTAATTCAAGAGTCCATCCTTCATTTAATCTAGGCCCAACATTAAAATAAATCTAAGTCCACCTTAAATTTAAGTTTAGCCCATGTCAATTTATTCTCAAAGGCCCATCTTTAAATACTATCCTCGCCCAACAAGAATTAAATTCGCCCAAGAGAACAAGCCCAACAAAATAAAAACAAAAACAAAACCCTAGTGCTAGCCCCTCCCCATTCACTCACACATCTCTCACTGCACTCACTCACCACACACACACACACACTGAACCGCCGCATGTCCGGCCACGACGGGTCGATGCGGCCACTGCCGTTGCCAGCTGGCCTCCTCTCCTCTTCCTCACGCACACACCTTCGCACATACATCTCTCTCTTCTCGCCGACATCCCTCGCTTCCATGAGACCCCAGCGCCGTGTACTGCCGGCGAGCCAGCGCGCACATCTTCTCTTCTCACGCTCACATATCCACACAACATCAATATCCTCTCCCACTCCGGCCTACCCAACATCGCGATCGCGAGCACCACCTGCTTGCTTCACCGCCGGTCGTCATATCGCCGGTGAGCGCGCCAGATCTGGCGCCGACATGTGCTTGCCGGCACCCACCGCAACGCTGCCGACCTCGCGCCGCTACGCCCCGATCCAACCTCCAGAGCGATAGCCGAGCCCTAGTGGTTCGGCCAAAACACTCAACAGAATTGGAATTTGTTCTCTAAGTTCAAGCCTCTAAATTTCTATGCATAGAAGATTAACTTAGATTGTTTGTCTCGAACTATGTAGAATTCGCTTGTTATTTGATTTGGGATTTGTAATGAAGCAATATAAGTTCGGATCGCAACTAAATAAATGCTTAATATTATGTACTTGTAGAATGAGTGGATTTGAAGCTAACCTCTTGAAATTTTTACGTGAATGTGAATCCTTGATATCAATGAATGGGTATGGTAACCTGGAATCAAGTGTTTATAGTTAGAAAGGTTACCAAAATGTAGAGAAGATTTGATATGTTACCTTAGAATTTGTTTGACATGGGAGTTCATTATCTTTCTTGAAGTTGGATGTATGAATGGAATATGGCTGTGAATTTGTTTGATCTTCTTTCCCACCGAAATGTTCTCCGTAAAGGAGATGTGGTTTGCCCAATTAACAGAAAGAAAAGGAGGTTGCATCATAGCTTCCATATGATACCTTTAAATGAATGATGAGGTTTGAAAATAATGAGTATGTAAGGACAAAGTGGAGGATTTTTGGGATATGACATGATGTGGTTTCATGAGAATGTGTATTGATTCAAAGTTTCGATTCTTTGGGTAATGATGAAAGGGTGAAAGAGTGATGATGAAGTTTGAAAAAAGAGTAAAGTAGGAGGAAGATTTTGTGGGATTTGAAATGATGTGGTTTGATAATCCAATTTATCCAAGATAAAATATCCGGTTCGACTTATAATCGATTCGTTCTTCGACATTCGTTGAATTTCTCGCTCAAAATAAAATCGAAACATCGATCGATTATAAAATTTTAATATCGTTCTAATATCAAATCTCGATTTAGCTAAATAAATAATAATTCAGGTTTTAAATTTCTGTATTACAAATATATTCTTAAAACACGTTGAACTAAGAGAAAACTTTGTTCCACTAATCTAATGAAAAAAAATCTACTTCCTAATCCCCATTTACCAAACCAATGTTGTACTTATGATGCATTATAAATAATTATATATTTTTTATATTTACAGAGTTAAATTCGTAAGTTAATTCGATACAAAGAATAATATTGAGAGACAAATTAAAACAAATTGTACCAAATACAATATTAAAATATATTACATTATAAGTTGATTAATCAACTATGATTTAATCGACCAGATGAGATTAATTGGTATTCCTCCCCTAAGGAAGAATGGTTGTATTATGAATCCAAATCCCTCATCCTCAAAACTAAAGAAAATTATGATTTAATCAAGTACACATATAAAAATTATGTAATTTAATTCAATAATACATCAACAAGATCGAGATGAATATTATATTTTGTCAATCATAATCATTATAAATAAAATGGATATTGTGACCATAGTAAATACAAGTATAAAAGTTAATTATAAACCATAGCCTTTCAACAATTTTATTATTTATTAAATCATGGCCTTTCAATTTTTATTTTAGTAGTAAAAGAAACTTATAAAACATTTTTGTCCGAGTAGATCTATATATAAAAAAATAAGGCATGTACTTTGTTGTTTATACAAATTGTTTTGCATGTACAAATATCATTCTACTAATTTCACTAATTGGAACTCTAATGCGTGGATAAATATCTAGATAAGTCTACAATTTTTTCTAATTATATTTTGAGAACAACAGTTTTATACTTGAGTAATGAAAAACATTCAGTCATGTGGATATAAAAACAAAACTAAAAAACATATCATAAATGTAAATATAAAATTTATGTCGACTAAAATTTATATGCAATTTTATAATATAAACAAAATTTCAATATTATTAAGCACAAACATTGACTAAACAAAACATAATAAATATAGTTTCTTAATCTATAAAAAGAGGAAAAAATAAAACCAAATATAATATCAACTATATTCAATAATAACTAAAGTTGTACAATCTCATTCTTAAAGATTCATCTTTGTACCCTTGCTACACAATATAAATATCTTCTAGAATTTCTTGTATACAAAGTACAATAAAATATTCATATGATAAGTATAAATTCAAAGAGTGATATTATGAGACAAGTATTACAAAATATATTAAAATTATACAAAATATAGTAATTAGTCCATCAATTGATCATAGAAATCAAAATTATTTTTAAAATATAAACAATATTATAAACATAAATTATGCCAATGACATAAGTATCTCATGCTTTATTTTCTTTCAACTAACAAATTCCATAAATTGTGTAATTCAAAAGCTATACAATTTTTTCCCATAAATTTTCACTAATCTATACAAACAACTAAACGCAAAGAATTAATTCAAAATCCCCATCATCCATGATTTCTGCAACAAGAAGCATCGGAAGGGTATCACTCCATACGGAAGAAGCATATGAATGGCCACCGGACTGAGTTTCAGTAAGATATTTATGCGCTTTGATGAGTAAAACCAACGCTCGACGAAGCGAATCGATGGCACGAGAGTAACCAACGCTGGAATGAGTACAACCAGAGATGATAGAGTAGAATTAGTGCATGATCGCTTCGAGGCTCATGGAACGCTTGTACCACATTTCACGGCGCTTTCTCCACCATCGATGTTCACCAATAGTGATTCATCACTATTTGAGAGTATTATATTTCTTTGTGTGTGTGTTGCTTTGGTTGTTTTGCTTGCTTTTGTTTGGTTGTTTTGTAGGATTTGTATGTGGTGTTATCCCTGCTTCGCTTTACGCTCGGAAGTCGCTTTACTTTTCATTCATATATTTATCTTCAATGAGGACCTCCTGCTTTTAAATGTGGGGAATTTTGTTTTCTGCTTTTATTGTTTTTGTTTTGTTCTTAACCTTTTATTTGGATAAGAGAGAATTTTATGTTCTCGAAATAAATGGGATTGAAGAACTATGCTTAAAGTTTGATTAATTGTGTTTTGATTTGAATTTTGATTCGCCTTGGTATATATGGTTTTTAGTATGATGAAACTTAGTTGCCAATTTGAACTGTGGAACATGATTAGAAGTTGTTGATTAGACAATGTATGATCGATTGTCGATACTTGCATACGACCCTTTCTTGTGTGATTTATCCTTAAAAAAGGAAAAGAAAAGAAAATATGAAAATGGAATTATATAGATGTGAAGTTTGAATAAGTGGACTTAAGTGGAATAGGGGATCTACCCATCTTGCTTGTGTTGTCTCTAATGGAGACTCTAAGTTATGGGTATAGAGAACTACGTTAGGATACTCAAATGTATAACTCAAGGTTTTACCTAACAATTATTGTCCTATAATGCTTTAAGTTCCATATGTTTTATATTCTTGTCTTTAGGATGTCTTACATAAAAGGGAACCATGTAAGTTGTATGATGATTGTCGAAAGCATATTTGAGTCGAAGCATAGTTATCTATAGTAAGTCACATGTTTGGATTGGCAAATGAGAATCATTATATTGAGAATTATATTATTAAGATGTATTGAGAGGATGCGAATATGTGATTGATTCGACTTGAAGTAATTGTTCGATGTGTACTATTCTTTTCAAGAAACTAAAATTTGCTTGAGGATAAGCAAAATGTGTGTGGAGGTTGTTTTGCATGTTTTTGTCGTGTTTTCCTTTGTTTTAGATAACTTGGTTCATATTCGCTTATTTTAATATCTTTTGTTGGAATCATGTTAGGTTTCGGTTTGTGTAGGATATGAGCGTGTTTGAAGTTTTGATGCGAAAGCGCAACCTAATGCCGCGAGCGCGTGAGCGCTCGGGTGCGCTCGCTCGAGGAGCATCCATAAAGGTCTCGCGCCCGCGCTGCGATGCGTGAATTCGCCAGATAAGCGCAGGCCGGTGGCCGTGTGCGCGCGGCTGTGATTATCCAGAGCGCTGTGTCCGGCTTCGCGCTCCGCTACGGTACGCGCAGCGTGAGCATCGAGAGCATCCGCTTGGCCGCTACGCTTAGCGCCCAACGCAGGTGCGAAGCACGGTGTCAGAACGCCTCGTCCGGTGCCGCTTTGCGTCCGACGGCGGGCTAACTTTGCCCAAGTTTGAGCTGCGTCTGCCCGCGGGCGTCCGACTGTGTGTCTAACGGTTCGGTTTGATTAACGAATCAATTTTTCGTTAATCAACCGAATTTTCCAAAAAGTAGAACCGAAATCGAACTGCTTTAAATTTTCTAATCCGAAACCGATCGGTTCGACGTTCGGTTTTCTTATAAAAACCGAATTAAAATTAATTAATAATAAAACAAATAAAATAATAATTAAAATAAATAAAATAATAATTAAAAACTCAAACTTATTAAAATAGATAAAATATTTAACAATAATTAATAAAGTAATAATTAAAATTTATTTTCATAATTTTAATTAATTAATTAGTAATTGAAATAATAATTAAAAATAAAAAAACGGTTTTTCGTCGGTTCGTCGTGAACCTTTTAACTCGCCAAACCGAACCGATAACCAAATGACATTCCTCTCAAACGCCGCTTGACGCTTGTACGGAAAATTCAACGACTATATATATGTAAAACACTGTGAACCCTAGTTCCAATTATTGTTTTTCTCTCCTTCAGAATTTTCTATCTTTCAAGTCTTTCCTTTATTTTCTTTTGCAATTGTTGATTCAAGAATATTTGATTGGAGATATTCATCAACGACATTGATATTGTAAGAATTATTATCTCTTTTCCATTGGATTGTTGAGTTGATGATTTCTATAAATTTCATTTGTCTTATCCGTGAGATGAACATGAGCTAAATTATTTATCTAGGTTTGGTGATTCAAATTGATTGATTGGTTATTTGTAATGATTAAGTATTCCAATTAAATTATAGGGTTTGCTTTTGAGTGATTGGCCATCATTTAATTGTTTATGGTGAGATCGAGATTAAACACTGCATCCGTACAAATCAATCGTTGACTTTTCCTAAACGAGTATTCTAATAGTTTATTTGTTTGTGAAATTTTATAACTTAGGTTTAATCTACGAGACGAAAGTCTAGTGTTTAAATTGAAGGTTAGAAATGAGTAGGTAAATTTCTTAAGCAAAGCATTAATTAATTAATAAAGACGAAGAACATAATGTCTAGTTATTCTCACATCTCAAGTAATCTTTGAACCGATATTGCTTATAGCTCTTTAGTTTGAGTTCTTTCTATTGCTTTAATTTACCGTCTATTTTATTCCAAGATCACCCCAAACAAGTTTAGGATTTAGATTTATTATTTTAGTCGTAACACGCCATAAGTCCTACTAAGTCTTCATGGAGACACGACTGGGTTGACCTTACCACACCACATAGGCCCCATACTATTGCGAGAACCTAGAGGTGCAATTTAGGTTGAAACAACGATCACCGACCAACCAACCCTTTAGGATGACTCACAGTACACAACTCGCATAGGGATATTCCTAGCAGGACTCAACTCGACTTGGATTTTGGCATAACCAAACATGATAGGTATCATACAAATCTCAAAACATTTATGAAGACAATACTTGAAAGATTTTCGCTTAAAGATTTTGAAAATAAAATAACTGCTTGAATGAATCATTTGATTTTGTTTATATATAAGAAAGTCCACGCAAAGCTTACTCATGATTCAATGAACTCCTCATTGTTATCCTATCGCACTTTCTCGCTTAACCTTTATTGTAAAATAACAGATAAGACGTTCAAACGAATGACAATTCTCTGAAAGGAGTTTGTGATTTCATTATATTAGAGATTTTATTAGGGATTTTGTATTCTTTGTTTAGACTAGCGTTATAATATATTAATTAATCACTAGAAATTCTAGCTCGCTCCTTATCACTTAGAGATTAAATAACGCTTATGGGTGATCAATTTAAGATTAAATCGATCATTAAGAAATTATGGATGTTGGAAAAATTTAAGTAATTAATCTATAATTGAAAGCTAACTTCAGAGCTTAATTTATGAGTATAATTAACTCATCTTAAGCTTAATCTTATTTATTAGAAATTGAAAATTCAATTTAATAACTTTGGATTTAGCTATTTAAGTCCAATTAATAATCTAATTAAAGGTACACCCTTAGCTAAGGCATTAAAGTCATTTGGAGCTAAGCCCAAAAGAATAAATTATTACCCAAACTAAATTTAATAGTTTAAGCCCAATTAATTAATTCCACAAGTCTAAGCAATTGAAAAAATTAGTCTGGCCCAGAACAAGAAGGAGCCCAATGTCATTTTATTACCCTTGTTCAGCCCATACATTCAGCCCAATAACATAACTAAAAGCCCGAAAGAATAAATGAGAACAATTAACCCTAGCCCATGCATCTATCTCTAACGCCACACCTCACCTCTGCGTCGCCTTCCTCCTTACATCCACCGGTCGCCGCTGTTTCCTCGGCTCCGGCGAACGGCCGCCGTCGTTGGCAGCATCACCCCATCGTATGTCTCTTTCTCTCTTTTCCTTTTTCTCTTACTCTATGGTTCATCTCTCTCTCGTTTCTCATACAGAAGAGGAAAAATCCTCAATTTGTTCTTCTTCCTTCTCCCAGTGGTCGGCCTCCGGCGAGAAGTCTCCGCCGTCGCCGCTTCCGTCTCCACCCTCTAGTCGAGCGGTTAGCAATGCCCTGTGCCGTCCTTTATAGCAATATTATCATCGCCTCATCACCCTCTTCCCTCTGAATTCTATCGGGAAAAGCCCACCGTTCGTCTCTTCCTGTGTCCATTCAGACTTCAGTGAAGTGGACAACGACACGTCGTCGTTCAACGACCAACCATTACGCCACGCTTTCTCACTCTGTATCGCCGCCGACAGCACTACAGCCTCCACGTCGTCATCGCCCCTTCTCCACTCGACGGAACAGCCGTCTTCACTCTCTCTCTGTCTCGGTGGTATCGGCGGTTTTAGCTTAGTTGCCTTCCACCTCTCGCGATCTCGTCGGAAAGCAACATGAGACTGGTTTTGGCGCCACGACCTCGCCGTTGTCGTCGACGGCGAGTTGCTTCTCCACTAGTGGTCATCTCATCCGACTAACTCCAGCGAGAATCTCTATTCACTGACAACAGCAGTGCCTTCTCCACTTTTACCAACGATTCATACTCACACATACCGAGTACAATTATTTTCTAATATCATCTCTTTACTAGTTTACCTTGCAGTGAAGTATTTTCATTCATTATTCTTGCTTGTATGAACTCTATGTATATGAAAAAATACTGATGGCTGTAAAGCGAATGTATATTCATGTTGATTTTGTAAAGTTAAGGATTTTGTGTGTATGGAGCCTACACTCACCACGATCGATTAGGTGATCCAACTTTTTATATTTTTGGATCCAAATTAACCCTAATTACTTCTAATTAGTACAGTTGATGTTATTTCTATTTAATAATGCCTTATTGTAAGTATCCAAATTCATATCAAATACCTCTAGATCACCCCGCATATACTAAGCATTAACCTGATTAACAATTTTCTTTTATTTCTCACGATTTGATGTGGATTTTGAACAGTGTGGTTGTTGTGTATTTTATGTTCCATCTCTTTTGTTTGCCTTAAGAAACTAATGCATATGAACTAAATCAAAAGCTTAATGAATTGAGTTATAAGTACCTAGATTAATGCAGTCTTTGCTTTTTGTGGTGTTGCTTGGACTTGGTAGTGATGAAGAAGTTATTTCTTAAGCTAGAGCATTTGTGTTTCGCTTGATAAAGGCCGATCCAAAAAGAAATGGAGATCCAAAAAGGAATGGAGGTCTTGTTTGAGCGGTTATGTTTTCTGTAGGTATAGTTAGTTAATGAGTAGGGTGAAGTATGGGTAAAAGGTAGAGTTGATTAAGGAAAAATTAGGGATGAGAATTTGATATTGGATATTAGGGTATTTATATAACGAATCGAACTAATTGATATTCTAATCGAATAACCGATTTCATGATACTATCTTTATTCGATGAGATTAAAAATTTGTTATCGATATACCCGATAACCAAATAATTCTATAAATTATAAATGTTTTATAATTAATATTTAAAAAAAATCATATTGAAACAATGAAATTTGAAGACTTGAAGTTAAGCTCTTCCCGTCTTCACTCTTGCGTGTAGTCATAGAGCCCTAGTTTCAGAAATTAGAATTTTCATTTCATTCAATGTCTTGCTCCGACGCCACCGTGCCACCTCCCACCCAACTCTGATTCCAACCACCGCCTGCTCCACCGCCGGCGCTCTGCTCACCTCCCACCGGCAGGTAGCCCAATTTGAGATTCAATTCCGTCTGCATCGTGCCCCTCCCACCTAACTCTGCGTCGTGCCCCTTTCCACCGTCAGTGCTCCTGCTCGGCTGCCAGCTCGCCTCAAAACTCCAGATTGACGCGAGCGCTGCCCTCGCTGCACATCCGCATCACCGCGCGCCGTCCTCGCTGCACACGGCCGTCCCTGCTTCACACTCCCACAGCAAATCATCCCTGTCTTCGTAATGTAAAATATTTACTTCCAGATGTAATATTTAATAGTTCTTACTTATTGAAAACTTATAATAAATTACTTCATCTCTTCGTCTTCGTAATTTTTATTTTTTGAGAGAGGGCTTATATTTGATTATATTTTATTGAGGCTCAACTTTGTTGTCTGTGATATAGTGATTGGCGAGAAGATTTAACAATTTTTGCATGAATAATTTATGCATTAGCGATTTTACCATTTCTAATAGTTCTTTACCTTTTTATTGGCTTTAGCATCAGTGATTTTCAAAGAGTATTTAGATGGTATCCGATGACTCATTTGAATCTTATGAATGATACGCTATAAATGTGTATATGCTATACATCTGGAAGGCAAACCCTTTGGGCTTAATCATTGTGAGAAAATGAAAACATTATATTTTGTATTAACGTTTGTTCTGCTACTCCATGCGTGTCCTAATGATATGCTGCTGTATAGGTTGTGTTTGTGTTTGAACTTCTCCATTTGTGTTTGTATTATATTTAGAAATATAGGTTTGTGTTTGAACTTTCCATGGGCTTCAAGCCGTTTCTACCTGATAAAATGTGTGTTTCATTGTGTTTGTGATCCTCTTCATTTATTGAGTTTGAGATTTTTATAATCTGGAACATATAAGTTTTGGTTTGTAAAAATAATTTAGTGTTAAAAATGGTTATTCGTTAACCAAATAACCGTATCTAGATGTAAATTGTTTGTTAACCGGATACCATTCTGAAAAATTGATGATTTGGCGTAAGTAAATCTGATAAAGATATCCAATTTGTTTACCTTTCTGTATTAATTTTCCAATTTGCGATAATGATTTCTTCGATTCGATCCTCATATTTAATATCAATATCGAGTGTCGATTCTTGGCCAACGAATACGTAAGAAATTATTTATTTATCTGATAAAGTCATGACTCAATTGTCTTAATAAATCTTAACAGTCTGGGGTATTACGGAGGTTGATGTTCTATGTATGATTATATGTGGTGTGGTAGTACTGTTTTCATTGAAACATTCTACAAATATATTCTTTATGCTTTGATACTAATGATAGTTCTTTTAATTGCTTGTTGCATTTACGGACTTAATAGATACTTTTGAGTGAAATTATCAAGATACATTTGCATTTAATCTTGGCATGTTACGTATGTTACATATATAATAAGCCATAAGAATCATATATTATATTTAATTTCATTCCAATTATTATTCTATTTTAAAATTTATTATATTTTATAGGTATGATTATTATTTCTGCAATTTAATCGCGAAAAAGTGGCAATGGAATTGGGCCCTGCCCCTATGCCGCCCTTATTCTTTCTCTAAAAATTTTCATCTTCGTTTTCCCCTTGTCAAAGCTCAGAGTAGAAGCTTCGGAATCAGCAACCTTCTTCTTTCATCAGCTCCGCGTCGGAATCGGCAACCTTCTTCTTTTCATCAGCCCTCTTTGCGTCGGCGGTGGGGCTTTTGAAAACCATCGAGGCATCCCAGTACCAAAAACTGAGGTTCGTTTTGGTTGGGGCTTCACCCAACCCAGCCCCTGGTTCCGCCCCTCGGTGCAATTCTATTGAGATTATATGAACTGATGAATAATTTTGAGTATAAAACTGGTGCTGCAACGTGTTTTAGTTTGTTAATTGACCCAAAAAAAATTGTAACTTATGCATGATTCTACCGAGGATTCTTTTATTTCATCAAGGAAGTAGAAGGAGTTTGAGAAGGTGATGGACCTAAAGCTGTTGGACATTGATGAGCTCATTAATGAATTCACTCAGGTAATTTTACACAAATACTGTTCTTCTTCTCCTATTGTGTGCTTCTAAGTGTTGCTTTACTCACGTCTGTAGTGTGAATCGAGTACTTTTGCTGAATTCAAAAGAGTGTGGCTTTCGAGGAAGTTTTCACATATTTGAGGCTAGCCTTCGACTAATCAAGGTTTCTTTATGCAGTCGCTGTATGCACATTCAATCAGTAAGTTATCTAAGTATATTGTGTATCTGTTGTCATTTTGATATTTAAGTATGACTTCTTTGAGATTGTTGACATGATTACCACTATGTGACTCTCTAGGTGAAGTTTCTGATTTCTTGTTCCAACGAGGACATGTGTGTAGAATTTATTCTTAGGTTTATGTATTCAATATACCAATACAGCACAGTGATTTCCAAAGCCATGAGCCGAAATCAGTCTACAGGTGTACAGGCTGTCAAAATATGTTTTTATGGCTCACTTTCTATAAGAAAGGGGCAACTGGTTGAAGTTCAGATTTATTTCATGGGTGCCTTGCTAGGTTTGAATGTTTAAAAGGCATCCATTCTCTTGATTTATGAATATGTATACCATAGTTTTCTGCATTCTATTTATCAAGCAAAATCCTTGTATTCACTTTTATTTCTCCTGTTGTTACTGTATAACTGGTGTTTTCTGGTTGTAGGTTACATGGTTTCAGCTGATTCTCTCTCAAACAGATTAGGTGGGCTATATTGCCTGTACTGCCTGTTTGAGACGCAGCTGTTCAAGCCACCTTTAAAGTTTATTTGTCTTTGGGTGAGTATATTACTTCTTTCTCACCATTTTGTGATGTGGAATTCTACAATATCTAGTAACCCATACTTGAATCTCTGTGTATATATGATAGCTTGAGTTGTTAGATATGCTCTTTTCATAAGTTTCTTCCCTGCTCTGTAGAATATTAATGGCTGAACTATTAGTAACTATGCGATATAATAAATCGTCTTGTCTACCCACCAAAAATAGAAACTGTCATGTCCTTCACTATTTTAGTCCAAGAATTACTTCATTGCTTTCTTATCTTCCCCTAGCCCATAATAGAATAAAATACAATCAATTTCAACCAGATCTTTATAAAGATTGTGTCTTCTGGTCATTGCTGGAATCAAAGTTGGAGTATTAACTAATTTGAGCAGCAATGAAGTCATGGTGTGTTCTCTTGCAAGCCCTTACCTTAATTTTCTTCCACAGGAGAGTTGAAACAGCTCAAGAATCTTGTCATTGAAGCAAAGGCTGGCTGTAAAAGTAGTTACAGCTTTACTGAAGGCTATGTTGGAGAAAAACATGTTTCTTTTGGATTTGTGGGTGTAAATGAAGGCTCTGCAACGAGAGAGTGAATGAACTAACGGATGTACAGAATGCCCGTATTCAAGCAGCATACAAGAAGTAACTTCAAGCTCTTATCATTAGCTTTTGTGTTTTCTTCTGTCACCATTTTGTCGGCTTACATGAAGGTTTGACTGATCAGGTTATTTGCTAATTCCGCACTCGAACACTTCATCCACATGGACTTGGTGAGTGTTAGATATACAATTTGCATACAAAACTAAACTCTCTCTTATGAGTCCCATTTATGTTTAAATCTTTCCACTAGGGCACGGAGCTTGACGTTGATCTATTCAAGAAAAGATCATCTGAGTATGCAGCAGCCAAGGAGCTTGCCATCAAAGGTACGCTCAGTATGTTCCGCAAAATCCGTAGTGCCACCTTGGTCCTTGACGACTTGCATCCACACGCCATCTTTCTTTTTGTTATCCAGAGCGTTAGATCACAACATGACGATATCAACTGTGTTCTTGAATGCATCTCTCATTTCATGCTTCTTCTTCGAGCTCTAATATCTTTCTTTTGTTGAAGAGGCTAGCCAAGTGGTTGATGTGGAAAACATAAAGCACATTGCAGAGAATCAGAGATTGATTGGTGACGTGGTTGAGAAGACCTGCAGATTGGAAATCCCAGAAAGAGACATTGTATCGAGAAACAGGGTTTAATCCTCTTACCCTTGCAGTGCCTCCGCAGCAAGAAGAGGACAGGTACTCTCCACAACGAAACTCCAAGAAACGAAAAGAAGCTTGTGATGACCCTGCAGGACAGGCAACGAGAACATGGAAGACCCTGAGGATTTCTGTAGAGAATTGGAAGAAACTTTGCTTCTTGAACCACTGGAATGCGATGATGAAGAAGCTGAGCCTACTGAGGAAGATACATAGTTGACAGACGGGAGAAACGGAGACAGACAATATGCACCTTCGATCAGTGAAAAGCACAAAAGAAGTAACCCAAAGCCTCATCAGCCTTGTTTTCAACATCTTCTGGTGGGAATGCTGTTTTGGCGAATTCGTTCTGTCGGGATGTTATCCGATAAGCAATGATGAAGCTGCCTCAGCAGCCTCGCCGTAGCAAGTTAAACGCCGTTGGTAACTTTGCATTCAAATTTTGTATCTTTGACGTCTTGTTAAATTTGTATATGCGGTTAAAGTGAATTTTAATTGATATCCTTTGGTGCCCATATTCACATGATAGAAACATATGTTATAAAATACTGAAGCAAATACAACTTATCATATAAAATGAGATTTTTCATTGAATCACTGATACAGTGGAATCATCCACTTGACATTATTGTACTGTAATGAGAATGAACTCAAGGTACAATCACATGCTGCTGGGGGTTCTCTGTGGGCATGCTGGGTGAAAAGTACAACAGATTGTAGCATCTATGTCCATCCAAGGCCGAAATCATATCTCCCAACCCCCAATGGAATCTTAATGAATCTTGCATAAGATATTAATACAATTGAGCTAAATAGGATAAAATGAAATGACAAATACAATTTTAAATAGAAAACAAAAACATAAAACATATTCCACAAACATCTGAAATAAAACTATACTATAAAATATAGAAGCAACATGGTGAAGTTTGCACACCAAATAACCAATTAACAAGAAAAATTCGATTAATCGGATAAACTCATTCAATTTTGAACTAAACATATCGAGTTGGGGATATTTTCGATTCGGATCTATCGGACTAAATTTCTTAAGGTTAGTAATTTTCGATCTTGTCCTCCTTTTTGTTCAGTCAATTTGGACCAGTACGATGTTTTGGATCAAATAATTACATTTTACACATGATGTAATAATATAAATTATAACTTACTTTAACTTTTATCAAATAAGCGGCGTAGATAAAAAGACTTTTCAGACTTTCTCCTCATCACGCTTCTTAACGCATTGCTAAACCCAAACCAACAAAACGCTAAATCGCCAAAATAAAAGTTTATTTTCTTGAAGAAAAGTCTCCAAAAATAAATAAATGGAACAATAATTGAGTAACCGTAGCTTGACCTATGAATTAACTACAATAAGTCAATAAATTTTAAATAATTGAGTTAGGTAAAATTTCCATAATAAAAAATAATTACCAAGAAATTCAAATCCAAGTCCAACCTATGCCATGGACCAGTAGTTGGAAGTTTCCCAAATTTAGTGCAAATAAATATCGTCCACATCATATGGGCTATTAATATTTCAAAATCTCCCACAATAAAAAAGAATCACCAGATTGCAAATTGACATATTGTAGGCCCCACAAACAAAACTTTATTTCCCAAAGTAAAATTCATAGTAGTGGGCTACACACACTGAAGGTGGGCTGTGTGGTCACGCATTTAAAACCACCAAAAATAGCCATATGATGTGAAGTAAAAGCAGAAGAAAAAATAAAAATAAAAATAGAAGTTTTGAAGCGAAAAACACGCACTAATACACGTCGAGATTCACACACTAAACAAATGAGATGGACCTCAAAGTCCATATCCAATTCCCTTTAATATTTCACCCTACCCCAACAATAATAAACCTTATCACATAGCCAACCCCAAAAACTAGGTCCAATTGCAAGCCCAATTCTATCTTTCTCTCCTCCCTAAACCCTAGATCTGGGCGCCGGAAATCGCCTCCGCCCCGATTCGCCCGAACAACCGGAATTTTCCTCTGAGTTCCGATCGGAAACTCCTCTTTCGCTGGTATGAGATTCTTTGAGTTTTGTTATCGATTTTTCCACTCCAAATTTCTTTTTTGTTGGCCTTTTTATCCGTCGAGTATGTGTCATCGGGTGAGTTTTGTTGTTTGGTTACTAAATTTGCTTTTTTTCTGTTATTTGATGTTTATATGTTTTAGTTTGTGAGTCAACCTTAAATTATAAAATTAATTCTCTGTTCTTGGTGGCGTTTCGCTAAATTTGGGGTCAGATCTCAAGCTATATCTGTGATTCTGTTTACTTTGAGGTTTCTTGAATAATTCTAGGCTTTTCTGATTCTGAATGTTCAATTAAGGCCACGGATCTGCAGCAAAGATTACTTTGTTAGAACTATTTTCTGCTTTACAGTTGGTTTATATTGTTCTGCTCATGATTTTGATCTGGGCTTCTTTGATGATACATTGAGCGCATGTGTTGTCGAAGCGTTAGATCTGTTTGAGCTCGTAGTTTTGGTGGCTGACTTGTTAAGGGCGGACCGTTGACTCTAGCAATTTGTTGCTTTTGTACATGTTTTTGTATCATTTGGTTATTTTAGATATATATTGATGCTTACTTTAGATTCACAAGGACATATCTCATAACTTCTTGTTTGATTGTCTGAATGGGTTTGTGGGTCTATGTGGGACCTTGCGAAGTTATTACATATTGTAGTACGAGGTGTTTCAAGAATCATCTTCATGCCTTTCTGTGCTAATAGAGATTGCAAAATCTGGGTTTTAGCTAAGTCGAGGCCTGCTTCAGTGTCTGGGCCTTGTGACTTGGGCCCGAATTTTTTCTTTGAGGACTCACTATTTGTATATAGCTTTAAAATCAATTCTGATAAAAGGAATGACTTGGTTATGACATTTTTTTCTAGCTCATAGTAGTAATTTCCTCCACATAACTTTTGTGGTGGGATGCGATATTAATGATATTGTAGTTTTCATGTGTTTTTCATAGAAGTCATCTTCTGAAGCTTATCTTCTGTACTTTTACGTTATTTGACTCGTGTTCTTGACCTCATTAAACTGTTTTATGGCACGACAATCTTCAAATGCACTCAGTGATACTTATGCAAAGTAGTCACTATTTCTTATGTGAAAAGTAAAATGTATGTAACAGTGACCTTTTGCATGATTCATGTTGCCCAAAATTTTCAGATTGTTCCCGAACCTTTTGTAAGTTAATGAGTTCTTTCTGATCCCGTTGGTGTTAGTGACACTAATTGTTTGTGATTCAGGGTTGATGTTAATTAGGTACTGATTTCTGACTCATCTTTGTTTTTTGCAGGAACATCTAAATTATATAGCAATCTCTGAAGATGGAGGTGGAAACCCTAACCCTGTCATGAATAATGAACTTGTGCCTATGGAAAACCCTAACCCTGTCATGAATAATGAACTTGTGCCGATGGAAAACCCTCCTGTCATGAATAATGAAATTGTGCCGTTGGAAGAAACCCAGCCCATTGAGACAGAGATGCAACTCGACCTTTAGAACCTGAAGTCAACCATTCTGAAGAGCTGACACCAAGCATTGTTGAGCAGCAACCTACTAAACGTAGGAAGAAGAAATCGGTCGTCTGGGAGCATTTCACCATTGAAACCGTCGGTGCTGGATGTAGGAGGGCATGCTGTAAGCAGTGCAAACAGTCATTCGCCTACAGCACGGGAATAAGGTAGCTGGAACGAGCCATCTCAAGCGCCACATTGCAAAGGGACGCCGGTTGTCCTGCGTAATCAGGAGAGAAACAATCAGCAGTCCTCCGCTTACAGCGCCCCTAAGATGAGCTCATTTACTGACACACCAAGCGGCGCTACCGAACAGCCGCTATGCCCTACCTTTCCTTTGATGCTGACCGTGCAGACACGAGATTGCTAGGATGATTATCATGCATGAATACCCGCTCACATGGTCGAACACCCTGGTTTTGTGGCGTTTGTTCAGAATTTACAGCCTCGCTTTGATATGGTGAGCTTCAACACTGTACAGGGGACTGTGTGGCTACTTATCTCAGGGAAAAGCGAGCATCCAGCGTGTGATCGAGGGGTGCCTGGACGGATCTGCCTTACTCTGGATTTATGGCCTTCGTCCCAAACTATCGGCTACATGTTTGTAAGCGGACAGTTCATCGACAGTGAGTGGAAGATGCACCGAAACTTCTCAACGTGATCATGGAGCCTTATCCGAATCGACACTGCTTTCAGCCATTCTGTTGCTGCTTGCCTGTCTGATTGGAATATGGATGGGAAGTTATTTTCTGTGACCATTAATCAACCATTAAATGATGCTGCCGTAGACAATATGAGAGTTGCTATCTGTCAAGAACCCATTGGTGCTTGACGGCCAGTTGTTGGTCGGAAACTGCCTTGCTCGTTCCTTGAGCAGAATTGTTGAAGATGCATTAGCTTCTGTGCACAGCCTCGTCAAGAAGATTCGAGACAGTGTTAAGTACGTGAAGACATCAGAATCACGCGAGGAGAAGTTCATCGAGCTCAAACAGCAACTTCAAGTGCCTAGCTCCAAAAATCTTGCTATCGATGACCAAACTCGGTGGAACACGACTTATGAGATGTTGCTGGCTGCGCCGGAGTTGAAGGAAGTATTCTCTTGTCTAGATACGACGGATCCTGACTACAAGGACGCCCTACGGTAGAGGATTGGAGGCAGGTGGAGACACTCTGCATGTACTTGAAACCCTCTTCGACACGGCTAATCTTCTGACGACAGTGGCTACTCCAACGACGAACACCTTCTTTCACGAGGCGTGGAAGATTCAGCTGGAACTGGCACGAGCAGCCCAGCGAGGATCCATTTGTCAGTACTCTGACTAAGTCGATGAAAGAGAACTTCGACAAATACTGGAAGAGCAGCTGTTTCATTCTGGCCATCGCTGTGGTCATGGATCCACGATTCAAGCTGAAGCTCGTCGAGTTCAGCTTCAAAATATACGCGACGACTCCGCCTCGACGTGAAGATTGTCGATGACGGTATCCACGAGCTGTTCCACGAATACATAGCTCTCCTGCCTCTCACTCCTGCTTACACCGAGGTAATGAATGGCCAATCCGAGCCCGAGGATCATCAAGGAATTGAAACCAACGGTCTAGGGTTGACAGATTTTGACGTTTACATTATGGAGACAACAAGCCAGCTTGCCAAGTCGGAGCTCGACCAGTATCTGGAGGAGTCGTTGCTGCCACGAGTGCATGAGTTTGACGTGGTTGGGTGGTGGAAGGTGAACCGAATGAAGTATCCGACCCTCTCAAGATGGCCCGAGATATACTGTCAATCCCGGTTTGTACAGTGCCAGCGGCTTCTGTGTTCGACACGGTGCGGAAGGAGATGGATAGTTACCGTGCTCGCTTGCCGGAGACAGTGGAGGCCCTCATCTGCGCGAAGGATTGGCTGCAAACTGAGAGTGTCGAGCCGACCGGCGCTAGTGAAGGCAGAAGTTCCGATTTAGTGATGGATGGTATTGCCTTAGGTAGAGGTGTTATGATTCTGTCAATGTAGAAACTTATATTGTACAATACCTCAAAATCTTGCGTAGATTGATTAATTAGCTCGCATATATTCTTCCTTTGATAAACTATTATTATTAATTATGTAGGTGTGAGGAATCAATGAGATTGAGTGTTTTATGTGCCACGGCGGAATACGTTTATGATTGAGAATTAAATTTAGTTATTACACCAATTCTGAAAATTTATTTCATTTGAGGTTTTATTCGTTGCATGTTTTAATCAAATCCTGATTCGTACAAATCAAGTAGGGCCTATATTATTATATTTAGTCTAAAAGTATTGACATTTTAAAAATGTGGCAACCTGTAATAATGAACAATTAAATAAAAAATAAACTCTCTTTCTTTAAAACTTGTTCATAGTTTCTAAATTTGTTTCATTTTATTTATGAAAATTAATATACAAAATACTCTATACTTTATTATTATCCATTACAATTTTTAGCTATATATTTTTTCTTTCAATTATGGCTCATCACTAGCTCTATTTATTATCTTCAACATCATCATTTATTTACATATTTTACAAATCATGATCCACTATTAATTAATTTGACATTACTTTAATATGAAATCTTTACTCTACTTACAAAACTCAACAAATTGTATTAAACTCATACAAAAAATCGTAGGAATATATTTCAGGGACAAAAGAGCAGTAGAAACACTATTGTTTTTGCTCTCTTGCACAGTGTATTGAGAATGATTTGTTTTTTCGAAAATCAAAAGAGGAACTGGGTCGAAGAAATAAAAGATTTTGCATCTAACAAATTTTAGGAATTATAAATAAATTAGTGGGAAATAAATACTAATTTGCACCAAGAAAATATTTTCAATGAAATATGTGATATATAATTGTCATAATTTAATTGAAGTAAACAAGTCAAGACATTATTGATGGATGAAATTTCAGTTATCCTTGCAATCCCATAGCCCAAACCCTTGTTCAAATAATTATAAATCAAAGTAATTATTTAAATTGATAAAAGCCGCCTCATTTTTTTTGGTAGAAAAATCAAGGGGTATGTTTGGTTAGTCCGATAAAATATTGTAACGCCCGCTTCCAAGACGGATTAGGACTATTATTCGAACGAAATTAAGAAACGTAAAGACATGGAACATTGAAATATGAGACATATATCGAATACTTCTAAAACTTCAATGCGTTGGAGATTTGACAAACATAATGTACATATGACTTAGTATTCTCAATGAAAACATGTGAATACACATATGACGATGTGCACTCAAGGTTAACTTCAAATGACAAAAGAATTCTATTGCTCAACACCGCCCATCGATCACCAACCAATCGCACATTTAAAAAACAAACATGCGTGAGTACAAGAATGCACTCATGGACTCATGCCAAAACATTTTCATTGAATTACATCGCCTTCAAGAACTCCACGAGGTTTTATTTGAAATACTGTGCTTACTAAATATTTTCTTGATCATAAATCGTCCGCCGACATTTTCTTATGTATGATCCATATCCTTTCATTCCTCATATAACATCATCCCGATTCCCGAACGCCGTAGAGGAGGCCTCCTCTATCATGCACCGTATTGTACTTACAAGACACAATAACTTGAGTGTACACGTTAATCCGTGCTATAAAGCACGGGATCCGAATTCGATTTTTCATGAATTGGGAGCGACCCAACAACTTTTCTTCCATTCATTGTCGCGAACCAACACATTGATAGGATACATACATAAAAACATAAACATTTTGGTGTAATTTCATGAACATCATTTTCCTCATCATTTCTCAAAAAGAAAGCATCATAAATAAATACTTTTCATTTTGCATAAAGATCATAAATAAATCATTTTATCCTCGAGGATAAGAAAAGAAAAGCCCACCTTAAGAATCGACCTTCTCGACATACATGATAGTGATCCTTCGTCGCTTTATTTACGTCCACGCTGACCTTGTCAATGTAAGAAATATAATTTAATACATCATTCATTTTTTCGAGAAGCATCGTTAAGATTTAACGAATTCGTATTTTAAATCTTAGAGTTTCATGATTTTCGTTATCGACGACTTAGTTAACAATCTATACTTCGCCTATTAGATTCGCCTCATCATGACGATAGGCGACACTTCGTCGTTGCATTCTTTCCTTCCATCAATGTTTCTCCACGTCGTTCGTATAATTTATGAATCCCAAGTTCATAACTAATCTTCGCGTTGTTAACGCCAGATCGAAAATTCGAGTTTCAATAACTCATCCATAACCAATATTTCTTCGTCGCATTTCTCACCTCACACGTCCCATATTTTCTATTAAAGAAAATCAATATCGATACTAAACGATTAATAAGAATTTCTCTTACTTCAATCATCTCCTAATAATTCTTTCTATAAACTTGAGTTACTTAGAAATAATATTTCTTAAGTATCTACTGACATAATCAACTCATTAATTAAATATATGATTTAATTAAGTAAATCCATAACTAAACTTAATTAAATGGATTAAATAAAATCCAATAATATTTGATTAATCAATCAAATTAATTTAATTCATCTTAAATATCCACTAATTAGATTTTATTCCAATCACTTCTTACATCAAGTCCATCTCATTACATACATAAATCACTTAAAAGAATAATTCTCAATTATTCCTTAACATAATTAATTAATTATGTTATTAAAATATATATATAGACTTTATTAAATCTCATGAGTTTAATTAACTCACTATAATTAATTTGATCTTTAGATTACCTTTAATTCAAGAGTCCATCCTTCATTTAATCTAGGCCCAACATTAAAATAAATCTAAGTCCACCTTAAATTTAAGTTTAGCCCATGTCAATTTATTCTCAAAGGCCCATCTTTAAATACTATCCTCGCCCAACAAGAATTAAATTCGCCCAAGAGAACAAGCCCAACAAAATAAAAACAAAAACAAAACCCTAGTGCTAGCCCCCTCCCCATTCACTCACACATCTCTCACCTGCACTCACTCACACACACACACACACTGAACCGCGCCCCATGTCCGGCACACGCTGCCGCGACGTGCGCCGCCGTCGCGCTGCCTCCCTCCTCTCTCTTCCTCACGGACACACCCTTCGCACATACATCTCTCTCTTTCCGCCGACATCCCTCGCTCTCCGCGAGACCCCACGGGCAAGCCATCGTCGGCGTTAGCCGCACGCACCTCTTTCTTCTTCTCTCACGCCACCACATATCCACACAACATCAATATCCTCTCCCACTCCGGCCTACCCAACATCGCGATCGCACCACCGCTTCTGCTTCACCCATGTCGCATATCGCCGCGTGAGCGCCAGACCGCGCATGCGCTTTGCCCGTGCACCCACCGCACATGACCGTCTTCGCGCCCGCACGCCCCGATCCAACCTCCAGAGACCGATAGCCGAGCCCTGTGGTTCGGCCAAAACACTACAACAGAATTGGAATTTGTTCTCTAAGTTCAAGCCTCTAAATTTCTATGCATAGAAGATTAACTTAGATTGTTTGTCTGTAACTATGTAGAATTCGCTTGTTATTTGATTTGGGATTTGTAATGAAGCAATATAAGTTCGGATCCGCAACTAAATAAATGCTTAATATTATGTACTTGTAGAATGAGTGGATTTGAAGCTAACCTCTTGAAATTTTTACGTGAATGTGAATCCTTGATATCAATGAATGGGTGATGGTCACTGAACCGGAATCAAGTGTTTATAGTTAGAAAGGTTACCAAAATGTAGAGAAGATTTGATATGTTACCTTAGAATTTGTTTGAGACATGGGAGTTCATTATCTTTCTTCAAGTTGGATGTATGAATGGAATATGGCTGTGAATTTGTTTGATCTTTTCCCCCGAAATGTTCCCTTGTGAGAGATGTGGTTTGCCCAATTAACAAAGAGAAAGAAAAGCGAGGTTCGATCATAGCTTCCATAGATACCTTTAAATGAATGATGAGGTTTGAAAAATAATGAGTATGTAAGGACAAAGTGGAGGATTTTGGGATATGACAATGTGGTTTCATGAGAAATTGTATTGATTCAAAGTTTCTTTCGATTCTTTGGGTAATGATGAAAGGGTGAAAGAGTGATGATGAAGTTTGAAAAAAGAGTAAAGTAGGAAAAGTGGAAGATTTTGTGGGATTTGAAATGATGTGGTTTGATAATCCAATTTATCCAAGATAAAATATCCGGTTCGACTTATAATCGATTCGTCTTCGACATTCGCTTGAATTTCTCGCTCAAAATAAAATCGAAACATCGACGATTATAAAATTTTAATATCGTTCTAATATCAAATCTCGATTTAGCTAAATAAATAATAATTCAAGGTTTTAAATTTCTGTATTACAAATATATTCTTAAAACACGTTGAACTAAGAGAAAACTTTGTTCCACTAATCTAATGAAAAAAAATCTACTTCCCAATCCCCATTTACCAAACCAGTGTTGTACTTGTACGATGCGATTATAAATAATTATATATTTTTTATATTTACAGAAAATTCGTAAGTTAATTATCGATACAAAGAATAATATTGAGAGACAAATTAAAACAAATTGTACCAAATACAATATTAAAATATATTACATTATAAGTTGATTAATCAACTATGATTTAATCGACCGAGCATTGTAGATTACCGGTATTCCTCCCTTGTAAGGAAGAATGGTTGTATTATGAATCCAAATCCCTCATCCCCAAAACTAAAGAAAATTATGATTTAATCAAGTACACATATAAAAATTATGTAATTTAATTCAATAATACTACAATCAAATGACCGAGATGAATATTATATTTTGTCAATCATAATCATTATAAATAAAATGGATATTGTGACCATAGTAAATACAAGTATAAAAGTTAATTATAAACCATAGCCTTTCAACAATTTTATTATTTATTAAATCATGGCCTTTCAATTTTTATTTTAGTAGTAAAAGAAACTTATAAAACATTTTTGTCCGAGTAGATCTATATATAAAAAATAAGGCATGTACTTTGTTGTTTATACAAATTGTTTTGCAGGTACAAATATCATTCTACTAATTTCACTAATTGGAACTCTAATGCGTGGATAAATATCTAGATAAGTCTACAATTTTTTCTAATTATATTTTGAGAACAACAGTTTTATACTTGAGTAATGAAAAACATTCAGTCATGTGGATATAAAAACAAAACTAAAAAACATATCATAAATGTAAATATAAAATTTATGTCGACTAAAATTTATATGCAATTTTATAATATAAACAAAATTTCAATATTATTAAGCACAAACATTGACTAAACAAAACATAATAAATATAGTTTCTTAATCTATAAAAAGAGGAAAAAATAAAACCAAATATAATATCAACTATATTCAATAATAACTAAAGTTGTACAATCTCATTCTTAAAGATTCATCTTTGTACCCTCTTACACAATATAAATATCTTCTAGAATTTCTTGTATACAAAGTACAATAAAATATTCATATGATAAGTATAAATTCAAAGAGTGATATTATGAGACAAGTATTACAAAATATATTAAAATTATACAAAATATAGTAATTGTCCATCAATTGATCATAGAAATCAAAATTATTTTAAAATATAAACAATATTATAAACATAAATTATGCCAATGACATAAGTATCTCATGCTTTATTTTCTTTCAACTAACAAATTCCATAAATTGTGTAATTCAAAAGCTATACAATTTTTTCCCATAAATTTTCACTAATCTATACAAACAACTAAACGACAAGTAATTAATTCAAAATCCCCATCATCCATGATTTCGTGCAACAAGCATCGGACAAGGGTATCACCCATACGGAAGAACGGCCACATGAATGAATTAACGCCACCGGACTGAGTTTCAGAAGATATTTATGCGCTTTGATGAGTAAAACCAACGCTCGACGAAAGCGAATCGATTGTGCACGAAGGTAACCAACGCCGGAATGAGTACAACCAGATGATAGAGTAGAATTAGTGCATGATCGCTTGAGGCTCATGGAACGCTTGTACCACATTTCACGGCGCTTCTCCTCCACCATCGATGTTCACCAATAGTGATTCATCACTATTTGAGAGTATGTATATATTTTTTGTGTGTCGTGTTGCTTGGTTGTTTTGCTTGCTTTTGTTTTGCTTTTGTAGGATTTGTATTGTGCTTGTTATCCCCTGCTTCGCTTATACGCTTGGAAGTCGCTTTACTTTTCATTCATATATTTATCTTCAATGAGGACCTCCTGTTTAAATGTGGGGAATTTTGTTTTCTGCTTTATTGTTTTTGTTTTGTTCTTAACCTTTTATTTGGATAAGAGAGAATTTTATGTTCTTGAAATAAATGGGATTGAAGAACTATGCTTAAAGTTTGATTAATTGTGTTTTGATTTGAATTTTGATTCGCCTGGTATATATGGTTTTTAGTATGATGAAACTTAGTTGCAATTTGAACTGTGGAACATGATTAGAAGTTGTTGATTAGACAATGTATGATCGATTGTCGATACTTCGCATGAGACCCTTTCTTGTGTGATTTATCCTTAAAAAAGGAAAAGAAAAGAAAATATGAAAATGGAATTATATAGATGTGAAGTTTGAATAAGTGGACTTCAAGTGGAATAAGGGATCTACCCATCTTGCTTGTGTTGTCTCGAATGGAGACTCTAAGTTATGGGTATAGGAAACTACGTTAGGATACTCAAATGTATAACTCAAGGTTTTACCTAACAATTATTGTCCTATAATCGCTTTAAGTTCCATATGTTTTATATTCTTGTCTTTAGGATGTCTTACATAAAAGGGAACCATGTAAGTTGTATGATGATTGTGAAAGCATATTTGAGTCGAAGCATAGTTATCTATAGTAAGTCACATGTTTGGATTGGCAAATGAGAATCATTATATTGAGAATTATATTATTAAGATGTATTGAGAGGATGCGAATATGTGATTGATTCGACTTGAAGTAATTGTTCGATGTGTACTATTCTTTTCAAGAAACTAAAATTTGCTTGAGGATAAGCAAAAAGTGGTGTGGGTTTTGCATGTTTTTGTCGTGTTTTCCTTTGTTTTAGATAACTTGGTTCATATTCGCTTATTTTTAATATCTTTTTTGGAATCATGTTAGGTTTCGGTTTGTGTAGGATATGAGCGTGTTTGAAGTTTTGATGCGAAAGCGCAACCTAATGCCGACGCGGCGTGAGCGACTGGGCGCGCTCGCCTCGAGGAGCATCCATAAAGGTCTCGCGTCCGGCGCACGCGAATCGCTGCGCTCGCCCGGCGCCGATCGACGGAATGAGTTTGTGAGAGCACCGCGCGGCCGAAAGCGCGAATTATCCAGAGCGCTGTGTCCGCGCGCTTGGTCCCGCTGGTACTGCAGTGAGCATCGAGAGCATCCGCGTTCGGCGCACGCCAGCGCCCAACGCTAGGCGCAAGCACGGGTTCGAGAACGCCTCGTCCCGGTGCGCTTTGCGTCCGACGCGGGCTAACTTTGCCCAAGTTTGAAGCGTCCGCCGACGGGGTGTCCGACTGGTGTCTAACGGTTCGGTTTGTAACCGAATCAATTTTTCGATTAACCAACCGAATTTCTCCAAAAAGTAACCGAAATCGAACTGCTTTAAATTTTGCTAATCAAACCGATCGTTTCCGATTGCTTTTCTAACAAAACCGAATTAAAATTAATTAATAATAAAACAAATAAAATAATAATTAAAATAAATAAAATAATAATTAAAAACAAACTTATTAAAATAGATAAAATATTTAACAATAATTAATAAAGTAATAATTAAAATTTATTTTCATAATTTTAATTAATTAATTAGTAATTGAAATAATAATTAAAAATAAAAACGGTTTTTCGGTTTCGAACTGTTCGGTTATCGGTTAACCAATAACCGATTTTTTCAACTCGAACCAAACCGAACCGATAACCAAATTTGTTTCGTTAACCAATTTGTCGGTTTTGTCGGCTCTAACCAAAACCGAAACCGCTTAGACACCCTACGTTCGCCGGAAAAATTCAACGACTATATATATGTTAAAAACACTCGTGAACCCTAGTTCCAATTATTGTTTTTGCCTCCCTTCACAATTTTCTATCTTTCAAGTCTTTTCCTTTATTTTCTTTTGCAATTGTTGATTCAAGAATATTTGATTGGAGATATTCATCAACGACATTGATATTGTAAGAATTATTATCTCTTTTCCATGGATTGTTGAGTTGATGATTTCTATAAATTTCATTTGTCTTATCCGTGAGATGAACATGAGCTAAATTATTTATCTAGGTTTGGTGATTCAAATTGATTGATTGGTTATTTGTAATGATTAAGTATTCCAATTAAATTATAGGGTTTGCTTTTGAGTGATTGGCCATCATTTAATTGTTTATGCTTCTGAGATCGAGCACGCATCCGTACAAATCAAGTTAGACTTTTCCTAAACAGTATTCTAATAGTTTATTTGTTTGTGAAATTTTATAACTTAGGTTTAATCTACTGAGACGAAAGTCTAGTGTTTAAATTGAAGGTTAGATAATTGCATGAGAGTAAATTTCTTAAGCAAAGCATTAATTAATTAATAAAGACGAAGAACATAATGTCTAGTTATTCTCACATTCTCAAGTAATCTTTCAGAACCGATATTGCTTATAGCTCTTTAGTTTGAGTTCTTTCTATTGCTTTAATTTACCGTCTATTTTATTCCAAGATCACCTCCCAAACAAGTTTAGGATTTAGATTTATTATTTTAGTCGTAACACGCCATAAGTCCTACTAAGTCTTCATGTGAGACACGACTGGGTTGACCTTACCACACTACATAGGCCCCATACTATTGCGAGAACCTAGAGGTGCAATTTAGGTTGAAACAACGATCACTGACCAACCAACCCTTTAGGATGACTCGCCACTTGTGACACAACTCGATAGGGATATTCCAGGGACTCGAACTCGATTGATTTTGGCATAACCAAACACGATAGGTATCATACAAATCTCAAAACATTTATGAAAGACAATACTTGAAAGATTTTCGCTTAAAGATTTTGAAAATAAAATAACTGCTTGAATGAATCATTTGATTTTGTTTATATATAAGAAAGTCCACCGATTGCAAAGCTTACTCATGATTCAATGAACTCCTCATTGTTATCCTATCGCACTTTCTCGCTTAACCTTTATTGTAAAAATAAGATAAGACGTCTCAAACGAATGATTACACTGAAAGGAGTTTGTGATTTCATTATATTAGAGATTTTATTAGGGATTTTGTATTCTTTGTTTAGACTCGTTATAATATATTAATTAATCACTAGAAATTCTAGCTCGCTCCTTATCACTTAGAGATTAAATAACGCTCTTATGGGTGATCAATTTAAGATTAAATCGATCATTAAGAAATTATGGATGTTGGAAAAATTTAAGTAATTAATCTATAATTGAAAGCTAACTCAGAGCTTAATTTATGAGTATAATTAACTCATCTTAAGCTTAATCTTATTTATTAGAAATTGAAAATTCAATTTAATAACTTTGGATTTAGCTATTTAAGTCCAATTAATAATCTAATTAAAGGTACACCCTTAGCTAAGGCATTAAAGTCATTTGGAGCTAAGCCCAAAAGAATAAATTATTACCCAAACTAAATTTAATAGTTTAAGCCCAATTAATTAATTCCACAAGTCTAAGCAATTGAAAAAATTAGTCTGGCCCAGAACAAGAAGGAGCCCAATGTCATTTTATTACCCTTGTTCAGCCCATACATTCAGCCCAATAACATAACTAAAAGCCCGAAAGAATAAATGAGAACAATTAACCCTAGCCCATGCATCTATCTCTAACGCCACACCTCACCTCTGCGTCGCCTTCCTCCTTACATCCACCGGTCGCCGCTGTTTCCTCGGCTCCGGCGAACGGCCGCCGTCGTTGGCAGCATCACCCCATCGTATGTCTCTTCTCTCTCTTTTCCTTTTTCTCTTACTCTATGGTTCATCTCTCTCTCGTTTCTCATACAGAAGAGGGAAAATCCTCAATTTGTTCTTCTTCCTTCTCCCAGTGGTCGGCCTCCGGCGAGAAGTCTCCGCCGTCGCCGCTTCCGTCTCCACCCTCTAGTCGAGCGGTTAGCAATGCCCTGTGCCGTCCTTTATAGCAATATTATCATCGCCTCATCACCCTCTTCCTCTGAATTCTATCGGGAAAAGCCCACCGTTCGTCTCTTCCTGTGTCCATTCAGACTTCAGTGAAGTGGACAACGACACGTCGTCGTTCAACGACCAACCATTACGCCACGCTTTTCACTCTGTATCGCCGCCGACAGCACTACAGCCTCCACGTCGTCATCGCCCCTTCTCCACTCGACGGAACAGCCGTCTTCACTCTCTCTCTGTCTCGGTGGTATCGGCGGTTTTATTAGTTGCCTTCCACCTCTCGCGATCTCGTCGGAAAGCAACATGAGACTGGTTTTGGCGCCACGACCTCGCCGTTGTCGTCGACGGCGAGTTGCTTCTCCACTAGTGGTCATCTCATCCGACTAACTCCAGCGAGAATCTCTATTCACTGACAACAGCAGTGCCTTCTCCACTTTTACCAACGATTCATACTCACATACCGAGTACAATTATTTTCTAATATCATCTCTTTACTAGTTTACCTTGCAGTGAAGTATTTTCATTCATTATTCTTGCTTGTATGAACTCTATGTATATGAAAAAATACTGATGGCTGTAAAAGAATGTATATTCGATAGTTGATTTTGTACAATGTTTTTATATTTGGTATGACTTTTGTGTGTATGGAAGAATATGAGAGAACCATTCAATTTTCACTTGATTAACGGTTTTATTTTGTTCCATTTTCCTAGACATGTATGACAAATCAACTATGATGTTAGTACTAGTAAGCAGTTCTGGTGTTGCTTGACTTGTATGATAAGTTTAAGCTAGACTTTTTATTGATGATCCAAAAAGGAATGGAGGTCTTGTTTGAGCGGTTATGTTTTCTGTAGGTATAGTTAGTTAATGAGTAGGGTGAAGATGGGTAAAAGGTAGAGTTGATTAAGGAAAAATTGGGATGAGAATTTGATATTGGATATTAGGGATTTATATAACGAATCGAACTAATTTGAATTAACGATATAAGTATTTCATGTACATGATTAGATGATTAAAAATCTCGTTATCGATATACCCGATAACCGAAAATAATTCTATAAATTATAAATGTTTTATAATTAATATTTAAAAAAAATCATATTGAAACAATGAAATTTGAAGACTTGAAGTTATCCTTCCCGTCTTCACTCTTGCGTGTAGTCATAGAGCCCTAGTTTCAGAAATTAGAATTTTCATTTCATTCAATGTCTTGCTCCGACGCCACCGTGCCACCTCCCACCCAACTCTGATTCCAACCACCGCCTGCTCCACCGCCGGCGCTCTGCTCACCTCCCACCGGCAGGTAGCCCAATTTGAGATTCAATTCCGTCTGCATCGTGCCCCTCCCACCTAACTCTGCGTCGTGCCCCTTTCCACCGTCAGTGCTCCTGCTCGGCTGCCAGCTCGCCTCAAAACTCCAGATTGACGCGAGCGCTGCCCTCGCTGCACATCCGCATCACCGCGCGCCGTCCCGCTGCACACGGCCGTCCCTGCTTCACACTCCCACAGCAAATCATCCTCTGTCTTCGTAATGTAAAATATTTACTTCAGATGTAATATTTAATAGTTCTTACTTATTGAAAACTTATAATAAATTACTTCATCTCTTCGTCTTCGTAATTTTTATTTTTTGAGAGAGGGCTTATATTTGATTATATTTTATTGAGGCTCAACTTTGTTGTCTGTGATATAGTGATTGGCGAGAAGATTTAACAATTTTTGCATGAATAATTTATGCATTAGCGATTTTACCATTTCTAATAGTTCTTTACCTTTTTATTGGCTTTAGCATCAGTGATTTTCAAAGAGTATTTAGATGGTATCCGATGACTCATTTGAATCTTATGAATGATACGCTATAAATGTGTATATGCTATACATCTGGAAGGCAAACCCTTTGGGCTTAATCATTGTGAGAAAATGAAAACATTATATTTTGTATTAACGTTTGTTCTGCTACTCCATGCGTGTCCTAATGATATGCTGCTGTATAGGTTGTGTTTGTGTTTGAACTTTCCATTTGTGTTTGTATTATATTTAGAAATATAGGTTTGTGTTTGAACTTCTCCATGTGGGCTTCAAGCCGTTTCTACCTGATAAAATGTGTGTTTCATTGTGTTTGTGATCCTCTTCATTTATTGAGTTTGAGATTTTTATAATCTGGAACATATAAGTTTTGGTTTGTAAAAATAATTTAGTGTTAAAAATGGTTATTCGTTAACCAAATAACCTATCTAGAGTGTAAATTGTTTTTGTTAATCAACCGGATCCCATCTAGGAAAAATTGATGATTTGGCGAAAGTAAATCTGATAAAGATATCCAATTTGTTTACCTTTCTGTATTAATTTCTCCAATTTGCGATAATGATTTCTTCGATTCGATCCTCATATTTAATATCAATATCGAGTGTCGATTCTTGGCTAACGAATACGTAAGAAATTATTTATTTATCTGATAAAGTCATGACTCAATTGTCTTAATAAATCTTAACAGTCTGGGGTATTACGGAGGTTGATGTTCTATGTATGATTATATGTGGTGTGGTAGTACTGTTTTCATTGAAACATTCTACAAATATATTCTTTATGCTTTGATACTAATGATAGTTCTTTTAATTGCTTGTTGCATTTACGGACTTAATAGATACTTTTGAGTGAAATTATCAAGATACATTTGCATTTAATCTTGGCATGTTACTGTTACATATATAATAAGCCATAAGAATCATATATTATATTTAATTTCATTCCAATTATTATTCTATTTTAAAATTTATTATATTTTATAGGTATGATTATTATTTCTGCAATTTAATCGCGAAAAAGTGGCAATGGAATTGGGCCCCTGCCCCTATGCCGCCCTTATTCTTTCTCTAAAAATTTTCATCTTCGTTTTCCCCTTGTCAAAGCTCAGAGTAGAAGCTTCGGAATCAGCAACCTTCTTCTTTCATCAGCTCCGCGTCGGAATCGGCAACCTTCTTCTTTTCATCAGCCCTCTTTGCGTCGGCGGTGGGGCTTTTGAAAACCATCGAGGCATCCCAGTACCAAAAACTGAGGTTCGTTTTGGTTGGGGCTTCACCCCAACCCAGCCCCTGGTTCCGCCCCTCGGTGCAATTCTATTGAGATTATATGAACTGATGAATAATTTTGAGTATAAAACTGGTGCTGCAACGTGTTTTAGTTTGTTAATTGACCCAAAAAAAAATTGTAACTTATGCATGATTCTACCGAGGATTCTTTTATTTCATCAAGGAAGTAGAAGGAGTTTGAGAAGGTGATGGACCTAAAGCTGTTCGTTGGACATTGATGAGCTCATTAATGAATTCACTCAGGTAATTTTACACAAATACTGTTCTTCTTCTCCTATTGTGTGCTTCTAAGTGTTGCTTTACTCACGTCTGTAGTGTGAATCGAGTACTTTTGCTGAATTCAAAAGAGTGTGGCTTTCGAGGAAGTTTTCATACATATTTGAGGCTAGCCTTCGACTAATCAAGGTTTCTTTATGCAGTCGCTGTATGCACATTCAATCAGTAAGTTATCTAAGTATATTGTGTATCTGTTGTCATTTTGATATTTAAGTATGACTTCTTTGAGATTGTTGACATGATTACCACTATGTGACTCTCTAGGTGAAGTTTCTGATTTCTTGTTTCAACGAGGACATGTGTGTAGAATTTATTCTTAGGTTTATGTATTCATATATACCAATACAGCACAGTGAATTTTCCAAAAGCCATGAGCCGAAATCAGTCTACAGGTGTACAGGCTGTCAAAATATGTTTTTATGGCTCACTTTCTATAAGAAAGGGGCAACTGGTTGAAGTTCAGATTTATTTCATGGGTGCCTTGCTAGGTTTGAATGTTTAAAAGGCATCCATTCTCTTGATTTATGAATATGTATACCATAGTTTTCTGCATTACTATTTATCAAGCAAATCCTTGTATTCACTTTTATTTCTCCTGTTGTTACTGTATAACTGGTGTTTTCTGGTTGTAGGTTACATGGTTTCAGCTGATTCTCTCTCAAACAGATTAGGTGGGCTATATTGCCTGTACTGCCTGTTTGAGACGCAGCTGTTCAAGCCACCTTTAAAGTTTATTTGTCTTTGGGTGAGTATATTACTTCTTTCTCACCATTTTGTGATGTGGAATTCTACAATATCTAGTAACCCATACTTGAATCTCTGTGCTTATATGATAGCTTGAGTTGTTAGATATGCTCTTTTCATAAGTTTCTTCCCTGCTCTGTAGAATATTAATGGCTGAACTATTAGTAACTATGCGATATAATAAATCTGTCTTGTCCTACCCACCAAAAATAGAAACTGTCATGTCCTTCACTATTTTAGTCCAAGAATTACTTCATTGCTTTCTTATCTTCCCCTAGCCCATAATAGAATAAAATACAATCAATTTCAACCAGATCTTTATAAAGATTGTGTCTTCTGGTCATTGCTGGAATCAAAGTTGGAAGTATTAACTAATTTGAGCAGCAATGAAGTCATGGTGTGTTCTCTTGCAAGCCCTTACCTTAATTTTCTTCCACAGGAGAGTTGAAACAGCTCAAGAATCTTGTCATTGAAGCAAAGGCTGCTGGTGTAAAAGTAGTTACAGCTTTACTGAAGGCTATGTTGGAGAAAACATGTTTCTTTTGGATTTGTGGGTGTAAATGAAGGCTCTGCAACAGAGAGAGTGAATGAACTAACGGATGTACAGAATGCCCGTATTCAAGCAGCATACAAGAAGTAACTTCAAGCTCTTATCATTAGCTTTTGTGTTTTCTTCTGTCACCATTTTGTCGGCTTACATGAAGGTTTGACTGATCAGGTTATTTGCTAATTCCGACTCGAACACTTCATCCACATGGACTTGGTGAGTGTTAGATATACAATTTTGCATACAAAACTAAACTTCTCTCTTATGAGTCCCATTTATGTTTAAATCTTTCCACTAGGGCACGGAGCTTGACGTTGATCTATTCAAGAAAAGATCATCTGAGTATGCAGCAGCCAAGGAGCTTGCCATCAAAGGTACGCTCAGTATGTTCCGAAAATCCGTAGTGCCACCTTGGTCCTTGACGACTTGCATCCACACGCCATCTTTCTTTTTGTTATCCAGAGCGTTAGATCACAACATGACGATATCAACTGTGTTCTTGAATGCATCTCTCATTTCATGCTTCTTCTTCGAGCTCTAATATCTTTCTTTGTTGAAGAGGCTAGCCAAGTGGTTGATGTGGAAAACATAAAGCACATTGCAGAGAATCAGAGATTGATTGGTGACGTGGTTGAGAAGACCGCTGCAGATTGGAAATCCCAGAAAGAGACATTGTATCGAGAAACAGGGTTTAATCCTCTTACCCTTGCAGTGCCTCCGCAGCAAGAAGAGGACAGGTACTCTCCACAACGAAACTCCAAGAAACGAAAAGAAGCTTGTGATGACCCTGCAGGACGAAGGCAACGAGAACATGGAAGACCCTGAGGATTTCTGTAGAGAATTGGAAGAAACTTTGCTTCTTGAACCACTGGAATGCGATGATGAAGAAGCTGAGCCTACTGAGGAAGATACATAGTTGACAGACGGGAGAAACGGAGACAGACAATATGCACCTTCGATCAGTGAAAAGCACAAAAGAAGTAACCCAAAGCCTCATCAGCCTTGTTTTCAACATCTTCTGGTGGGAATGCTGTTTTGGCGAATTCGTTCTGTCGTGATGTTATCCGATAAGCAATGATGAAGCTGCCTCAGCAGCCTCGCCGTAGCAAGTTAAACGCCGTTGGTAACTTTGCATTCAAATTTTGTATCTTTGACGTCTTGTTAAATTTGTATATGCGGTTAAAGTGAATTTTAATTGATATCCTTTGGTGCCCATATTACACATGATAGAAACATATGTTATAAAATACTGAAGCAAATACAACTTATCATATAAAATGAGATTTTTCATTGAATCACTGATACAGTGGAATCATCCACTTGACATTATTGTACTGTAATGAGAATGAACTCAAGGTACAATCACATGCTGCTGGGGGTTCTCTGTGGGCATG
>CM072816.1:60166109-60378069 GCA_036937905.1 Salvia rosmarinus | reverse complement strand
TTTATGGAACTTTTACATGAAAATTAGGTAAATATAATCATTTAGAAAAATGTGTGTCTAACTCTTATCTCTCAGAGAGTTAGTTACATGTTAGTTATTTTGTAATTTGAGGTTAAAATGATACTTATTTTTATATATAGTACGAAGTCAAATAATTTAATTAAGAAAATACGATCTATATTTTATTATCAGACTTTAAATGTGCTCTCTTAACCACTTGGACAACAACTACCTATTTTTTATTATAAGAATAAATTTATCGGAATACATGTAAATTATTTTCGTAAACTTTTTGCTCCAATGAATTAGCCCCAAAATCGAACTTTTTAGAGTTAGGATAAAAATAAATTAGTTTGATTGACCTGAATTAAAAATATAGCTACAACCCAATAAAGTTGGTTCCATCAACAACATCCCTTTTATAAACTGAAATGAATTTATTTCCTTTCTTTTTGTTAATTTAATACAGAAATTTAAAGGCCGCGTCACGGTGGACTCGAACCCGAGACCTATGGCTCGGACATTAACCACTCTACCACTATGCCAACATACGCACACAAAATGAATTTATTTCCTATTAACTGTATGGGTTATTAGTCAAATTTTATTGTGTTGGTAACTTGTTATTTTGTATTGACAATCGAATATTCATGATCTTTTCGTGTGAATATGTATGATATATATACATTTATTAGTGTTGGTGCAATGTTAACATTAAACACTTACATAATTATACAAATTATCAGTTACATAATTATACAAATTATCAGTTCCAGTCATATCCATGCTAAGCAGAGTGTATACAAAATAAAACTTAATCGTTTTATCATTTCTAATTTGAGGGAAATTCAAACGTGGCTGAAGTGAAATAGAAGACTTTTTGGTTCAGGGTTTGATTTTCTTTGTTAGATTGGATTATTGTCGTTAAAATATACCAGTTTAAATTGGCTAGTTTTTTTTTGGTACACTTAAAAGAAGTCTAAAAATATATGAACTTAACGGTAGTTGTCATTTTATCACGATTAAATTTTTTTTCCGAATTAAACTTGACATAACAATATGGTGACATAAATCCAGTAAGTTGGTTTCGATTTTTTGACATAACAGTCTGGTGACATAAATCCAATAAGTTGGTTTCAACGTGACACTCCTCTAATCGAAACAACGTTGTTTTAGCCATAATTTTTTTTAAAAAAATTAAAAAATAAATCAATTTGCTTATTCCATCTTATGTCACCTTTTCCTCTCTCCCAAATTCAAAGTACATATCTTCTACAAATCCCTAACTCTTTCTAATTCTAATTTATGCGACATATCGCACCATATAGACTTTGCCGATGGCAAGTTCACTTCACAATCATGGTCCAACAGCGGTTGATAGTTGCTTTCCTACACGTCTTCTTGGACTAGCACGACATCTGTTCACTACAGCCCCCTTCACAATCACAGCCAAGCCTGCATGGATGAGGGTGGGAAATAAAAGCCGAACAAGCAGGAGATCTGGTGCCAGAGCTCTTCTGCCCTTGCGCCTGCTGGTTGCCGGAACTCGGCATCGACAACTACGGAGGTTTGGGAGAAACGTTGGACTTGGGGCTTCATTCTAGCTGCAACTTTGCACTCATATTGTCGTTTTAACTTTGTCGGCGATCATATTTGTTTATTTTGGAGATAAATTGCAGCAGTGACGATGTTTAATTGAAGAGATATTTTGAGGATAAATTGGAGACAATGATAAGTTATTTTTTGGTTCAGTAAAAATGGTGAGAGTAGGAGTTTGTGTATGATAGAGGGGTCGTGAGGTTGCTTAATTTTATTTATTTTTTAATTTTATAATTAAAATGAGGTCGTTTTGATTAGAGCATTGCAATGGGGCTGTCATGTTAGTTTTAATTCAGTCAAAAATTATAACATTTATTGGGAATTTGGGATCGAAATATTATTTTGATTAGATCTCAAAACCTAAACTGAAAAGATATATTGAAATTTATCGCTCTGATGATAGCCATCGACATGTCATCGTTAGTCAACTCACATGTTAGGGAGTTGTACTTAGTTTGATAAGTTTTGTGTCTGGAAAGGAATTGGAATTGAAGACAATCAGTTAGAAATTAACTCAGACAAAGAATCAGTTAACTCGTCAGAGAAGATGGTCTCAAACTATAAGCAGCGAGATCGAGTTAACGAAGTCTGAAGCAACAAATAACAAGCTTAAAGCTATATCAACTGAAAACATTAGAATAAGAGTTCAATATTGAAAGATCTACCATCATACACACTAAGTACACTGAAATGATTAAGTAAACCTGATTCTTAGGGGAACTGGTAATCAGTGTGGCATCAGATAGTCTGATAATGATAGACATCTAAAGATCAGAGATCCTGAAGGACTCAGAGGATAGCTCATTTGTATCTAGAATCAGCCGCAACCTTGCTGCAGATCAGACAACCTAAAGATCGTAGTCAAGAAGTTAATGAGAATCAACACGGGACCAGACGTAGACTCATTTGAATACTAAAGACGAATACTGATGAAGAAGAGACATATATGTTTATAAACGCTAAATATCTTTATCTGACTCACAAAATGACAAAGTACAGATGACAAGTCCAAAGATCCTATTTTTTAGATTGAATTAAAATTTCAAACGAGTCTTTTCCAGCGGCTAGTTTGACCTCATCTTCCTCTATAAATACGGACTTCCTCACTTGGAAATGTGGATGAGATAAACATCATATGATAGTGGAAAAGTGGGAGCTAATCATTTAAGTGTTCTCTACCATAGAAGCTTTAAAAGTTGGATATCTTAGGAAAGAAGACACAACTTTATCTTCATTTTCCACTCCAACTCTAGAGAGACTAGGACAAAACTTTATTCTTCCTTGTAAAAGATTTCACCACTTAGTCTATGTTGAAACCTCAAAGGTCCAGTCTTTCTTTTATATCTAAGCTACTCTTTTAATATATATATTAGAGCATAGATGAATGTTGTCTATCTTTAGGTTTGTTCTTCATTGTAAATGTATACTTTATTAGTTGGAATTGTAATCTTAATCAAGTTCAAGCAAGGCAGAGATTAAGACGAAGTCGTGAGTGGGCAGCAAGCTGCAACTGCTGAAAGCAATGATGGTAAGTAGCCCTAAGATGATTTGGGTGACAACAAAAATAGAGAGGTCCTGGCCTGATAACCCAAGGATGGAAGATTTCAAGTTGCATGGGATCTGGAGTAACTTTCTCTAGAAGTATAAAACAATGAATTCCTAAGATTAACGGCAATTCACTTGTTCATTAGATTTGTAATTATAGGAAGAGATTCTCCGAACCATTTAAATCTCTATGTCGTTTTCTGTTTTGATGCTTATTGTATTACTTTTCTTTACTTTTAGCATCAATCAGTTTGTTGAGATTCCATTTGATGTCTTCCTATCTCTCTGTGTGCGTCTGATATCATGCTCATCTGACTCTATTATGATTAAGGTATCTGAGCGGTCTTTTGTCCAGTCTTTCTGTTCTACCACTTTGTGCACATACACTCAGTCTCAGCTCTTATCTCACTGACTGATAGCTTATATCTTTCGACATTATAGTCTGTTGACTCAGTCACTCTTTGCTAAAACTGATGAAAACTGAAAAGTTTCCAGTCATGTGTTTCCAAACCCCCACCCCCAACCTGCCTGACACATCGTTGTTGGCTCCCTTTTTGAACCGTGATAAAATTACAACAATTATTAAGTTCATGTATTTTTAGACTTCTTTTAAAGTGGTGTGTAAATTAAAATTCGATCAAAATTAGAGTATTTTAATATCAATAATCCTTTTAAATTTACTTTTTCAATATGAATAATTCTACCTTTCCTATTTTGTTGCATATATTGTATAATAGTCGTACAAGTCAAATAATGAACTCTAATGAGTAGGGTTGGAATCCCATTAACGAAGATAAGAAAATAATTAGAAAACGATGAATCAAGGACTGAGTTCAAGCTCCATTCGTTTAGCATTAAGTTGAGTTTTAAACGATTTTTTTTTAAAAGTTAAATCTCGAATAACTCTGTTCATTTGCAATTTTACTGGGTATCAAGTAGTAGGTGTGTAATCATAGCCAAAAAATAATATTATCTTATTAACTAGCTTATACTAATTTTTTCCGACAAAAACGAAACAATGGAGATTTTTTTTAATTAGTTAGAAAATGCCGCCGGGTGATCTGATGGTGTTTCTGAATTAATTGAAGGTCAGTATCTTGAAATTGTGAATTGCTCAAATAATACAATTCCAAACCCCTAAGTTTCAATCATAATTACTATTTGATTAGTAGAGTCATAAGAGAAAGAAGTATGTATACTTTAATTGATAAAATTAATTAAAGCCATGTAATACATTCTGCAGTGCAATTATTGTGATGTTCTCTTTAATAGAGTACAATTTGGCCAATCGAATGAGCTAGCTAGCCCAACTGCCAACCCATACAAAATATAAGCAAAAACTTGTGTCAGTGTGCGAAGTCATATTAATTAAATTTAATTAGGATTCATTAAGTTTTAACTAATTTTTATTAATTTTCAATTGATATTTAATTATAATTTAATTAAAACGAATGTATTGAGTTATGCCTCAAATCTAAAGGGTTTAGATTATATACTTGTAGGTTTGAAAAAATTGACCATATCCGACCCAAAAAGTAAAGATGCAGTCTACGAGTTAAATCATAAGAGTGAGGTTTGCTCATGTAATCTATTTCGCAAGAACGTATCTAATCAATACGGACCTAGATAATGGGGTGGGCTACATTAGCCATGTGAAAAAAATGATTTTTGTAGAGGCAGCTCTTAGAAGGGATTATGCCTAGTAAATTTCGAGGATGAAGAATATATTTATTTGTATATTATTTAATTATAACGGACGGCAAAAAAAAGTGACTTATATATATTGAGATTCAATTACTATCTACAACATTGATTGCTTCAGTAGTATTTATCGAAGTTCTCATGTGGAGACTTAGACTCCTTAAAAATAAATAACCACTTCTTGCATTGCATGCCAACAAAATTTAAACTGGTCATGAAAAAAATATAATATCCTAACTAAAAGTATATAGTCCATCACATATCAATTATCATATAGAATTATTTTATGAAAACCATTAGTCATGGGACCAAAGAGATCATAAAAGTCAACACATAGTTGGTGATTTTTTTACTTTTATAATTCTATGGATTTATAGAGGTGGTATTGGTGGAATATATATAAATGCTAGTGTGTGTGAGAGAGGGGAGAGAGAGAGGCATGGGCTTCAAGTTGGACTGCACTTTTGGGCTAGAGTTTAATTTATTTATTTATTGAGCTCTTTCTTCTTTCTTTTTTTTGGGGAAAATTTGAGCTCGTTTCTAAAATAAAGGATTGGACTTTGGAGCTCTAAATCTAATTATGTCTTTGGACATCCATTATACTTTTTCTTCTTCTTTTTTTTGCTTTTTGTTTGTATTTCGGAAATTATTTTGAGGTTTTCGACATTGAAATTTTGTACCACCCAAAATACAAAAGTAGGGACGTCTGGATTTTCTGACAATTATTTGTTGCCGTACATAATTCAAACTTGAGTTATTTTATTTTATTTACTTATTCTACATCAGAGGTGGGTAATTAATATATGCCATCATTTTCAGTATAAACGAAAAAATAATTAAATATAGACCATCCCTTTCAATAGAGATAAATAAATATATGCCATCCTATCAAATTAAAGAATTGGTCCATGGCCTATATATGGTGAAGATGGAAATTGGTTGTCATTTCGATTTTCATTTTTTCTCTTTAACTCAAGAAACTCAAAATTTTGAAGAGGAACTAACTCAATTATTTTAATGAAATCACTTTTCCCATCCAGGGCCAGTCCTGACAAATAATGGGCCCTGAGCGAAACAACAAAAGTGGACCATTTTCTACTATAGAGATACAATTGAATATATCTAAAAAGATGCACAATATATCATTTATAAAAGAATTATTTTTTTACAAAATTTGGGCCCCAAAAGTTTATAACAAAATTTTGGGACATGAAATATTTTATTTTTTGAAGGAATATTTATATTAATATAAGAGGATATATAAAATTATGGACCCCCTAAAATGATGGGCCCTGGGCGGTCGCCCATGCTCACCCGCCCTCAGGGACGGCCCTGTTCCCATCTAGTAATAACTTAGGCCAGGACCAAACATAATAGATCTATAATACATAGTGCACTTGTCTCAAGTTTGTCTTAATATATTCCGGAGATTGATTTAGGCTCATCGTATGAAGAAAATGAGAAAATGCTTGTAAATTTTTTGTTTGTTGACTTTGCAGGTTGAATCTATCAAGAAGACAAGGCGATAAGACTTTTGTCATTAGTAAATCCAAACAACTACCTGGAAGTTGACTTCCAAACCAATGCAAATGAAGTAACTAATTGGTTAGTTCTAGTTATTCCACTAGACATTTATGTGTTACTTGTGGCTCGTGATCTAGAGTCGACAAAAAGGACAATTGAGCCAAAGTTCATATTACTACACAAGCACGTGATATTTCGATGCAATCATTCAGATCGTTGTAAATTTGAAGTGTGTGTCACGTGACATGGGACAATTTGGAGAGTACATAAATTTACTCCTAAACATACATGCCATCGTGATTTGAGTCGAGTAGCTCCAATTACGGTACATGCAAGTATTTTGTGCGGAAAATACGAAACGTGAGGGAAATAATGAAGCCGATGTCCATACGACAGAGCTGCATCGCGATTTTGGTATTCTTATCTGCTACGATGTCGCTTTAAACATCATAATAGAAATGATATACGGTCGCCATGATGAACCATTCTCGTTGTTACCGAAGTATCTCCATATGTTGCAGCAAGCGAATCTTGGAACATTCACGGACCTGGATATGGGTTCTGATGGAAGATTCAGAAATTATTTGTTGCTCTTGGAGCATCTACGAGATATTTCTACTTTGGTCTTAGTCCATTGATCGTAACGGACGACACTCATCTAAAAAATGAAATAAAGTAATTCCATTCATTGTAGTGACAAAGGATGCCAACGTTTGGTTTATGTGTAAGAAATTCGACATGGTGTTATCTCTTTCAAACTCGGTACATGATGGGATATGGTCCAACCGCTCGGGCACCGACAGCCCAAACGAGTGGGCTCGCTAATAACTACCACGCGATTAAGCCAGGCCCATCCTCAGAACCCAACCACCTCCAAACCCTAATCGGCGCCACCCTATGGCGGAAGGCTAAGAGTCCCTATGGGCGAGAGGAACAATCCCAGAGGCGAGAGAACAGTCCACATGCGAGAGGAAGAGTCCCTACATGGGAGGGGATCAGATCCCGCCTTAAGGGTCCTCAGATATGTATAAATAGGAGTGAGATCGAAGGTAGAAGGGTTAGCAACTTGTTGAATACTAAGAGCTTTTAGCTACACTCACCGTAATCAAATCATAGTGAAAGTATTGAGAATCACTCTCCGTGGGCGTAGATCTTATTTGGATCGAACCACGTAAAAGCCTTGGTGTTCTTTACTGCTTTACGTAAATCTCGTATATTAACATACACTAGATTTATCATTGGCACCGTCGTGGGAAACACCAACAAAAACTTCGTTTTCTACAATTTAATGGCGAGAACACGTCAAACGCTTAGCACCGCCGTCGATGCTGGCAACAACCGCGCTGAAGACGACCAGGTGGTCACTCAGCGTCGCGGGAAGGAGATTGCAGACGCCGCAAGCGGCCACACCCCTGAGGGCTACATGGAAAACATTCCCATACACCCTCAGGATCGCCGCCCTGACGAGGAAGAAGACTCCGACCTCAACGCCAGTGAACAGACGGTTCACCGATCTCACGAAGCTCTTGGCCGAGCCGTGTCTGAGTTCCTCAATGCCAACCTCGGCCAATTCCAAAGCTTCCTTCACCAGAGGACGAACGGAGCGGCACTCTCGAATGCCCGAATCGGCGAATACGGGCGCCCGAGGTCGCCGCCCACCGAAATGGTCAACGCCACCTCAAAGAAAATAGCGGGAACGCGTCGCGCCGACCGCCGCCCGAGGTCAATCACCTCGCCAAGATGGTCGCAACAATTCACCGCACCGCCCAAGTCGCTCTCCACCTCGGCATACCGCCCGGGGCCGAGCAAAAGCAGAGAGGAGGAGGCGGGCCGAACTCCCTCGGAGAGGCGACAGACGCCGTTATCGGCCTCCCACCCTCCGAGAGAGAGATGCAACGATCTCCGGGGTTCGACCGAACGGAAGAATCATCTCCCTTTCTCCGAGAGATTACGGACACGCCTGCCCAGGTGATACAGGGCACCCAACATCGCCGCCTACGATGGCCTCGGGACCCTCCGACTTCCTTTTCGCCTACACTACCAACATGGCGATCAAGGAATGGAAGATTTTCATATGTGCAAAATCTTCCCGAGGGTCCGATCTCCAACGCCCGACGGTGGTTCACCTCGCTCCGCCAAAACAAAGATACACTGCGCCTGGGATCTCATTTATCGCCAGTGGCGCTTCTATCAGAAGATGCCGCCTCAGCAGCCTTCGTCCGACCTGCTCACTATCCGCCAGGGCGGACGAGACGATGTCGAACTTCGCCTCGAGGTTCATCATGGAGTCTCTCAAAATTGATGAGTAAACGATCTCTACATCATCAATGCGTTCAAGAACGGATCCGACCCGCGCATCAATAAAGAAATCACTCGAGAAAAGTCAAGACGGCTAGTCGCCTTTGGACCCGGTTGACAACTTCGTCAAAAGAGACGAGTCGATCGGAAGAAGAGAGATCCGACGATGAGCGGAGGGAAAGAAAGAAGCCAGATGACCGAGGTCGAGGCGCTGAACGCCGAAGTGCCTTCGAGAGAATCAAGAAGGGCCCGGTGGAGTCCAGGCTCGGACCTCGGCCAAACCTCGGCAACAACGGGCATCATCTGCTCAAGTCAAGGTCGGAGATATTTGAGCTCCACGCCGAGCTCTTCCCGAAACCACCTCCCATGAAAGGAGGATCCAAGAGAAAGTCGGACCAGTATTGTGACTACCACCAGGGGTACGGTCACGATACCGACGACTGCAGGAATCTGAGCTCGAAATAGACGAGCTCGTTAAAAAAGGGGCGCTGGAGAAGTACCTCGACCGCACCACGAGCACGTCGGGGAACAAGAAGCGCAGAGAAAAGAACCGAGGTGGTAACAACTGTGGGCCGACCTCAGAGACGACGTACCCCGACAATGACGAGGACGACGCTCCCAACTCAATGGAGCAAGTCTACGCCATCACCGGGCTGCCCATAGGTACGACGAGGTCGTCGTTGAAAACTGAAGCTCGGAGGCCGACCCCCGAGGAGCCGAAGAAAAAGCGACTTTGGGAAAATGAGAGCATCGTGTTTTCCAATGACGACCCAGTACCCAAGATCATGCCCCACCAAGATGCTATTACCATACAAGCAGTGCTATTACCGTCTGCTCGGTCTACCACCTCACCATCAAGATACCCACCCCAGGTGGAGTCTTGAGTATCCAAGGTGATCAAGCAGCGGCGAAAGAATGCCTGAGGATATCAGCCGAAGAAGAGGCCCTACCCCAAGCCTAGCAACCACGGAACAACGAGGCCAGTAAAACCGAGCACCTTAACAAGCTAGATCCGACATGGGAAGGTCCATACCGCGTTCATGAGGACCTCGGCAAAGGGGTCTATAAGCTCGCTCACTTATCCGTGCACTTATCCCCGAACACGGCATATCACTCATTTGAGGAGGTACTTTACATAGCTTTGATTTCAGATCAGCATCATGTTAGTCCTCTTATTGCTTTGCCGAAGTGCGATGTTATTTACTTCTCAATAAAACATTTGTTTTTCTGAATAAGTATTTCACTTCGTCTCATCTTATGCTTATGTGGACATCTGCTCTCAAGTCGGATAACACATAATTAACCTTCACAAGGGACGCCACTACGAAGATGCGGCACCCACTAAGTAGAATTGCTCTCAACTAAGCGCTGCACTCGCAGATTACTCATTGAATTGAACGTCTCGGTGCAAGGCATACAGACTACTCATTAAATTGAACGTCTACATGCACGCATACAGACTACTCATTAAATTGAACGTCTACATGCACGCATACAGATTACTCATTAAGTTGAAACATCTACATGCAAACGACGTCCACATCGGATCTCGTCAAATTATGCCCCTTTATTTGGGAAGATATACACTTCTGTATACAGTCTAAATACATTTACGACTAAAAACCAAGTCCTAAGCTATATTTGTACCTCTCGAGGGGGAAAATATACACTTCGGTATAAAATCTAAATACATTTACGACTAAATACAAAGTCCTAAGCTATATACAACTCATTCGGGCTTCCGAGCTCCACCTCGCCAAGTCTGGCTGAAGCTACACCAGTTCGAGACAAAATCCCCGGGTCGACGATGAACACCCGGGACGAACTCGGTGCCCTCCACCCAATCAACGAGGTCGGCACCACCCGGCCCGCCCGGTGCACTCGAGCCAAGACGAGATGGGTTCCGACCGAATGGGGCATTCCTACACCCGAGGTCACACTGCCCTCGAGCTTGACGCCGGGCCGGATCACGACCTCGCCCGACTCTGCCGCCTTCCACGCCGACCAAGTCTGGGGCGCTTGACCTACCGACGGCCGCCTCAGATGTTCCCTCTCGGGGGCCCATCAACCGAGCACTTCGGCATGATCGGTGTATCCGCCTCCTCCTCGGGTTCTTCTATTATTGGACCGGTGGAGCCTGCGTGGACTCGGCGCGGGTCAGGGCATCGTCGTTCTGAACGATCTCGCATATCGTCGCATGTCTTCATGATAGAGTTGAGGCGCTTTAAACTTTTCTTGTTAGGCCCTCCTCATCCTCAAAGACCATGCCTCCGCCAAGAAGCTCGAACTCGATCATCGAACTCGATATGGTAGTTCCACCGCCGGTGGATGACCTTCTCATACTCTGCGTCTCCTCCGAGATCCGAGCTAGCTTCTCCGTCGTCGACTCGAGCCTCCTCTCATCAGATCGCGTGTTGGATCACATCGCGATAAGTCCGCTCGGATTTCGAAATGATTATCCTTATCTTTAGAGCCTCGTTCTCGGCCGGGAGGCGGGCCACTTCTCAATCGGCCTCTCGCAACTTCTTCTTCGGTCGGCGGACGACGCCGAGTGGCGTCCATACTCGTCAAAACTTGAGTCGGCTCGGAAGATCGGCTTCCAAAATAGCCGCCTCTCGTCCTTCTCACCAAGGCACCTCGGCTTCTTTAGCTTGGTCATCAAGTCATGATCGAGTCCAAGGTATTGAGAGTGGAGTGCTAAAAATAAAGGACAACACACATTTGAAAGTTGTAACTTTTATTATTCAAAAGTGGAAATTTTACAAGGCTCAGGATACTATCGATCCCGACAAATCGCCTATTACACCGGGGTCAACTGACCTCAGGCTCTTTGCCATATTCGTCGGCCTCCTGCTGCCCTTGCTTGTGCTTCTTTGCTGCCGATCCCTTCGAAGGAAGCTCAGAGCTCGGTTCCTCCTCCTCCTCCTCCACCTAAACCCCGGCCGCACCTCGGCAAGAAGCTCCAGAGTTCAGGATCTTCGTCCTCCTTGCACTGGGCAACGGCCTCCGTCGTCAGAAGGGAGGAGCTGGACGCCAGAGCCTCCAACACAGGGAAGGACCCGACCCCGGAGACCACCCGCGCCTTTATTCAACCGCGAGTGGCGACCTCGACCCACCCATGCTCGACTTTGTCAAAGTCAGGCATGGCGGCCGCCAACCCCTCCAGATGGTCTGACACCACCTTGGACTTGAGCACGGCGGCGGTCGGCAATAAAGCCGAGAAGCTCTCGACTCGACGAGCTTGTCGGCAAAGGCCCTCAAGATTGGCCCCGATCGGCCGGCCTAGCCCCCTCGTCCGTGAGCTCATGCCCGCCCGGCCGCCTCCGTGAGCCTCTTCAAGCTCCCCCGGGCGACCTCCAAGGCCCAAGCCCTCTTCTTCGTGGCGACCTCGGCAGCAGCCCTTGCGCCTCGCCCACGCAGCCGCGGCACGGCGGCATCGGCATCCGCCCGCGCGGCAAAGAAGCTCCCGCCTGCGCCTCATACGGGCCGAGCTCTCGTGATCAGCCCGGTGGCAAGTTGCGTGTCCCCAGTAGCACGTTGCGGGACCCCATCACCGAGCTCGCATCCCAAAAAGCAACACGGGTTAATACGGATCGCAGAGGCGGATAAAGCCGATGTGGAAGAACTTTGTACCTTGGGGAGGGTGCGGCCGAGCTGAAGGCGGCGCCCAGACTCGAGGCGGGCTCGAGTCTGTGTCTCCGGCTACGGGCTCGATCCCGCAGAGGCCCCATCATCGATTGACTAATATCGTCAACTTTCTTGGCTAAGGCTAGTTCGGCCCATCCGCCTTTTCTTGGGAGCGCCACCTCGGTGATCGTGAGCCCTTCTCTTGCTGCGTCGGTTTCACCGCATCACAAAAGAAAATCGCGTTAGCACAAAGAAAATCAAATTTAGGGAGTAAGAAGAAGGCGCCCTCACCCACCGGGACCTATAAACGCCACCGGCATTGTTCAGTCATCCTCGGTGAAATCGATAGATAATATCTCACCGAGGTTGTTGAGCTCTTTCTCCATGTAGCCAGGGGCTTGACCTTCACGCCCATCACCTTACCTGTGCCCCACTCATACCTCGGATGCCCATCACCATGAAGAAATACTTATTTTGCCAACGGGACACCTTCGAGGGGCGCTACCTTAAATTTCGCGAGGAGACAGATAATACACTCCTATGGTCTTCACACTAAAAACGATCAAGACCTCGAAGGAGAACTCCTCGGCAATGCCATGGCGGAGAGCCCAAGCCCCACCACCGACCTAATGGAATTCGGGGTCAACCGACATCTGGGGATCCGAAATATTCTTGGATGCTAAGAAAAATTGGGGCGAAACCTAAGGCCAGACTCTCGAAACATCTACATATCTGTAATAAAACCCTCCTGTGGGGCCATACCCCTATCATCGGTGTGGCGAGCACCACCACGCCTCCGGATCCAGCATTCCTTCGCCATTTCAAAAAGCTCCTCCAATGTCAAGCAAGACCTCGCTAAACCCACCCTGTATCCATCCCATACTGATGATACCGGCGGGACCCTAGCACTAAGTCCTATCGACCTACCCAAACGCTTATAGCACATATAATCCTTAATGTCAACGCACTATCGGGGAGGAAGCAGGACGGCCGGAGGAAGACAGGCGGAGCCGGCAGACTCGTAATGTTCGAGCAAGAAGAAGAGCAGGCGTAAGAGAAATCATAGTTACTTTTTAGATGATGGGTTATCGCCTCGATGAGTCGGGAAGGATTTACGAGAACTACGAAAGTCATAAGTTTTCTTTTGCTCGGAGCGATGGGGAGAAGAAAGTGAACAATTGCCTTATTTGGGCTGTTTATGGTACAAATGGGCGCCTAAACCGCCGTTTCAACTACACACGTGCTATCCACGATTTGGCGTGGAGTTGGCCACACGATTTGGCGCCCAACTACCGTCTGGCGCGTATGACGTACTCTAGGGTAAGATAGACCGCCAGTCTGACCGAGCAATCATCACTCGGGCATCGGCATTCCCAAGAAGGCGGTGCCACTTAGGTCACACCTCGGCATCCTCCACAAGGGCGGGGCCACTCAGGACGGACCTCGGCATCCTCCAGAAGGGCGGTGCCACTTAGGTCACACCTCGGCATCCTCCAGAAGGGCGGTGTTACTCAGGTCGGACCCCGGCATCCTCCAGAAGGGCGGTGCTACTCAGGTCGGACCTCGGCATCCTTCAGATAGGCGTCGAGACCTCGGTAGGCGTAGGGCGGTCTACTCGGTCGGACCCCAAGCATCCTCCGTAGGCGGTGCCACTCGAGTCACACCTCGGCATCCTTCGGAAGGGTGGTGCTACTCGAGTCGGACCTCGGCATCCTTCGAGATAGGCGTCGAGACCTCCGGAAGGCGATCCATCGAGCTCTGACCTGGCGCCCCCGCCATCGAAAAATTCAGTCGACCTCGGCATCCTTCCAACGGACATTCTTGTACAGCAACGGATGGCTCCAGTCCATGTGCTCCCTCCAGGAAAGGCAGGTCACCTCGCCCAGTTCAGACCTTGGGAAAACAATCAAACGTCTCAAGTCGAACCTCGGCATTACCTATCGGGTATCGCTATCCGTGTCGGACTTCGACATCCTTCGCCGGACATCTTTGTCCATCGACAGGTGACTCCAGTTCGGTCTTCGGCAAGCTGTGCATGCCCACAACAGCAGCCTGCCCAACTCAGTTCGAATCGAGATCGCTGAGTCAAACCCTGACATTAAAGAGATCGAGAAACCTCCGACAACAACATCAGCCGAGCAACATCCAACCTCGGCAAAACTCATTCTTCACCTCACCTCAGCATGGCTGTTGTTGGATTTGTATACTGAAAGCAGTTTGGTTGAGCTTGTATACAATGTTTCCTGTTACCACTATTACAATCTCTATCGATTTGAATACTTGATTGCATATATCCGTGTCCCCTTATCTCATATTATAAGTTAGATCATACGATTGTGTGAAGATCACGAAGTGCGTATGATTGGTCGAAGCTTAATGAGATATAAAAGTTTCACACCGAGACAACTTAAGGACGAGTTGTCGGTTTAGGGCTGCAGATATAGATAAGTGACTTGACTTAGTTGCTTGTCTATCTTTGATGCGTCTCGGCGTATTGAAGGATCACGGTGAGATGTGTTCTTCTTTCGACCGTCGTGAAGAACCAAGATCTCGGTGACTTCGATGATCTAAACCTCGATAAGGTATTAGGTGAGTATGAGTTCTTGACCATCACTTTGACTTGTTATGAGTGAGGGTTATATGTTCTAACCCAAGATTCTCCGCATCTTGGGTGGTGGCGATCTTGTATGTCGTCATGCTAGTTATACAGACGAGTCACCGTATCCGTTTAGGATGATGGCGTCCCTTAAGGAGCTCAAAAGGTTTATTGTACTAAACCCCGCAGTTGAGTTAGCTCAAGTACAATAATAAGGTTGAGTGGTACTACTTAAGAAATGAAGTTATTAATCGCTTTAAGCGATGATTGCTATAAATGATTAATGGACGTTCGATATCTTAAATCTGGGGATTCGTAATGTCTAAGTGCAAGCCCGACTCAACTTCTATTAAAGGGTAAGTCGACATTCTTTCTCTAGTGGCATGATCGAATGTTTATAAATTAATTTATGTTCGGGTGAACATAAGATAATTAATTTATTTGAGGCCCATCTTTATTCCTTGCATTTGATCCTGGGTGGCCCGTCCAGCCCATAAGCTAGAAAATCGGCACCTATATGCTTGATTGGCAAGATTTTATTCTCTTTATCCATAAGGATATAATTATATTTATGGTATATGCATAGATCCTTTCCATATAAGATTATGGTAATAATCACGAGTATGGAAATAATCACGAGAGTATGGAAATAATCCTAAGATTATGGTAATATTCCATATAGGATTATGGTAATATTCCATATAGGATTATGGTAATATTCCATATAGGATTAAGGTAGTGCATTATAAATATAAGGTATGAGATAAAGTCTAGGTTAATGCTCACATAACCACACTAGAATTTTCGCCATCTCACATATTTGAGAGAATTTTGAGAGCTTGGTGAGAGCATTGGGTGATTTTCGAAGCATTCTCCATAGATCGTCCTCACTCGGCGTTGGAGATTGGGCATCCGGGATACTGATCCGGAAGGTCAAAGCACGAGTCTCGGCCGCTTCGATCCGTTCATCCCGTTCGATCCACCTCGGCGGATCGAGGTAAACACGAAAACCTCGTGTTGCATTTAATTATATAGACGCATGCTAGGTTTATAATCAATGTATGGTGAATTAAACACCCAAGATGGATCCTCGGGCGAGGTTAACATCGTTTTCCCTGATTGGTATCGAGCACGGGATCGGAATCTTGGCTCTGTTGGATTAATCGCGTTTGATTATTACGTGCGTTTATTTAATTGTGGATCATGCTTCATCGTGGCTCGTTCATTGTTTTGTTGGTTTTGTTTTACACCACGAGAAAATCCGTGGTTAGATTAGATTTTATTATGTAAATCTTATACGTAAAAGAAGAACGAAGACGAAAGAACGCGAAGAACGGCAAACGACGGAAAAAAGCAGTAGCTCGGCGATCATACGGGCGGTATCTCGCGGCGAGCCTCGCTGATCGCGAGGGCGATCGCGAGGCGCGGCGACGTCGCGTTCGCGCACGAGATCCTGGCGCCACGCGAGCGATCGGCGATCGCGAGATCTGGCAATAAAGCAAGCGAAGCGGCGAGCTAGCGGGCGATTGGAGGTTTCATTAATATTGTTTTATCAAAAGGTTACAATATTATTGTTACGAATTATATGCGATCGTATGCTTATATGTTTACATTATCGTTTCGAGATATGTCTCTTCGCCGATTATCAATATGCTCGCACAAAATCCGTTATCGGTCCAAATTTCATCAGTGGAAGCGAAACATGGAATATGTTCTTATCATTGAAGAACACATGTTTGTTCTCCTACTCCTAAACCCGATGCCCTTCGACGATCGACTAATGGCGGTCGGCGGACTTTGGAATAAGTCGAACAATATGGCTAAATGCTATATGATGACTACGATGTCCAAAGGCTTGTACTGACATCGATCGATGGCGAGCCTTGACGATATTTGGTCAAGTCTCGAGAGTAAGTTTGGGCGGTCGGATCAGACGATCCGCTTCCACACAATGAGAGAAATCTTGGCGTGTAAGATGGAAGAAGGAAGTTCGGTCCATGAACATGTCTCTCGCATGACTCGTCTAATGGATAGTCTTGATCGGGTTGGGAGGAGGTATTGACGGCGAGCAAGGTCGATATCATCCTCAACACACTGCCCAAGTCTTTGAGAACTTTCACGTGAATGCGATCATGAGCAAGACCGAGTTCACACTTAGTCGGTTGCTTAATGATCTCGTTCTTTGCGGAAGGAGTTATGGGAAAAGACACATGCTCTTGCTAGCACATCTAAGGGCCCAAAATTTTCGTTGCAAAATGGAAATAGAAAAGGGGTGCCAAAGGTGGTAAAGGCAAGGAAATAGTGGGAGTAATGGGAGCAAGAACATGGTTGCCACGGAGGCTTGAAGAAGCCGAAGGAGAAGGGCAGAGTGCTTGAGTGCGGTAAGACGGGCATTGGAAGGCAGAGTGCCCTATGCTCGAGGCTCGAGTCGCGCTGTTTGCTTTAATGTGAAACATGTTTAGCGACTTGTTCTACCCATTCTTGGGTAGTAGATCTGGCTAATGATCATGTTTGTTACACCTTGCGGGGGTTCCTGCGACAAGGGAGGCTGTTTGATGGCGAGATAACAATCTCCATGGGCAACGCGCGAAAGTCAAGGCATTGCGGTTGGAGATGTTTCTTTATGTTTTGGGACAACGGTTTTAGTTTTGAAAGGCGTTTATATGTGCGGATTTTCGTGGAACCTTGTTTCGCTTTGAAATTATTTACTCATGGATATTACATTATTTTTGATAGTGGTGTTTCTATCATAAGAAATGACGAAGTTATACGTGTTGGCACTTTATATAATTAAGCTTTATACTATTTACGCAAAACATAATACCTATAACTATGTTGCATCTTCATCAAACCCTAAAAGAAAGTTTTCTTCACAGATGACTCTACTTTTCTCGGCGTCTTAGATTAGGTCACATCAATCTAAATAGGATCAAAGACGGCTAAGAATGGGCGTTGGGTAATCTCACGGTTACTCCGTTCCCGATCTGCGAATCACATATAGAAGGTAAGATGTCGACCAGACCCTTCAAAGCGAAGGGTTATAAAGCGAAAGAAATGTTGGAGTTAGTCCATTCGACTGTGTGGACCGATGTCCACACAAGCTCGTGGAGAATGCGAGTATTTTGTCACTTTCATTGTGATTACTCGAGTGCGGATACGTATACTGTTTCACCGCAAGTCGAATGCTTTGAGAAATTCAAAGAGTTTAAGGCGGAAGTGGAGCGAAGCTGGGTAAGAGTATCAAGTCGCTGCGGTCGATCGCGGTGGCGAATACCTCGATAACGAGTTTATGGACTATCTTGTGAAGTGTGGGATTACGTCCCGTAGCATTTCACAGAGGCACACCACTGACAAAATGGTGTGTCGGGCGGCGAAAAATAGGACTCTTTTGGAAATGGTTAGATCTATGATGAGTTATGCTACATTGCCTATTCGTTACTCGGGGATATGCCTTAGAGAATGGCGGCATACTTGCTAAATCTAGTGCCGTCGAGTCGATCGAAAGACCCTTTCGAGTTGTGGTTTGGGCGATGAAGCCGGTTTAAGCCACATAAGGATATGGGGCGATCGGCACATGTCTTTGAACAAGAAGGGCGACAGTTGGAGGCTAGATCCGACGCAAGGCTGTTTATGGCTATCTAGAGGAGCGAAGGTGGTTTATTCTATAGTCTAAGGATCAAGGTCATTATTAGCACTAATGCTCGATTCTTAGAAGAGGACTACATGAAAATCATAAGTCCAAAGTTGAAATCATTCTTGAGAATTAGAAGATGATCGTGTTCCACCACCGAATTAGGCCAAAGTGCGAGATGTCGAGTCTCAGTGGGAGGGATCGACACGGATACTTGAAGAAATTGAAGTGGGTCGAGTTCCACCGGAGATACTGACCGTCTGAGTGGTACCTACACGCCAAGTTGTGCAGTTAGAGAACCACAAGTATGTGCACCCACCGTTGCCATAGTGCTGTAGAACCTCGTCGTAGTGGGAGGTTGTTCGTCGACCCGAGCGATTTATGTTCGTGGGTGAATCTTGGTTTAGTCGGCGGATGCAACATGCGATAATCGACCCGTGGACATCTGAGGAGGCGTCTGAAGATATTGATGCAAGATCATGGCACACCGCTATGGACTTAGAAATGGAGTCCATAACGGCTATGGATGTATATGAAAGACACCTCTACCGGTTGGCAAGGAAGCCATGGGTAGTAAGTGGATATCTGAGAGGAAGAGAGATTAGATGGAGGGTTTGACTTTTAAAGCCGTGCTTGGCGAAGGTACACTCAGTTGAGGGCATCGATTTCGATGAGACCTTTTCGCTGTAGCAATGCTCAAGTCCATCGAAATTCTTCTAGCCATAGCAGCCCACTTGAACTGGGGTTTGGCAAATGGATGTTAAAACCGCTTTTCTAGCGGTTACCTTGAGGAAGGTAGAGACATCTATATGCGACAGAACTTTGAAGGTTATGTGGTAAAGGGTGAAGAGCATCTAGTATGGAAGCTTAAGTCCATTTATGGACTTAGCGAACCTCGATCATGGAACTTACGCTTTGGCGAGGTAGTAAGTCATGGATTTACCCAAGTTGCCTAGCGAGAGTTGTGTGTATCGGTTAGATGTCAGCGGTGATGTGGTATTTCTTGCACTTTATGTAGATGACATCCTTCTAGTTGGCAACAACATGAAGTATTATCGGGCGTAAAGAGTTGGTTATCCGATCGGTTTCAATGAAAGACCTAGGAGATGCGTACATTCTTGGGATCGAGGTTTACCGAGATCGTGAGAAGAAAATGTTGAGCTTATCTCGGGCGTCTTACATTGATCTTGTGATTACTCGTTTTAGTATGCGGACCGCCAGAAAGGATTGCTACCTTTCGGACATGGCGTTCCTTTATCTAAAACCTTGATCACCTATGTTTGCAAAGGAGATAGAGGAAATGAGACAAGTTCACTTCACGCTTGGCCGTAGGAAGTCTCATATGCGCAATCTTATGCGAGGCCCGATATACGCTGTCACGGTGAGCATAGTAGCTGATATCGATCTAACCACGGACAAGCTCATTGGGCTGCGATAAAGCATATACTCAAGTACGAAAAGGACTCGAGATTATAGGCTGGTTTACCATGCGATAGTCTAATGCCTTTGGGTTATCTGGGACTCGGTTTCAGTGTCGACCGTGATGAAAAAAGTCGACCTCGGGCTATGTGTTTACCTTGGGAGGTGGAGCCGTATCTGGCGGAGTGCAAGCGGCGATGCATTGCGGACTCTACCATGGAAGCGAATATGTAGCCGGCGGAGGCTTCAAGGAGGCTATGGTTGAAACTACCTCGTGGATCTAGATGTGGTACTGGTTTGCCCAGAGTATCATAGTTTCTTGTGATAACTTTCGGTGCGATGTGAAACTCGAAGGAACCACGGACCCACAAAGGCGACCAAACACATAGAGAGAAAGTACCATGTCATCGAGAAATCGTTAGGCGGTGGCGTCTTGATTGAAAAGATTGATCGACGGAAAATCTAGCGGATCCATTCACGAAGAACTACGCAAAAAGTCTACGATGAACACGTTAGATGACTTGGATTGCGCTTGATGGCACCCACTTAGAAACTTTTGTATAAGTGGGAGAAGCAAAGTGATGGTTGTTTGTAATAGCTAGTAGAAAGACACATTGTATACTAAAGTTTGCTTTAGTATAAGTGGGAGATTGTTGGATTTGTATCTTGAAAGCGGTTTGGTTGAGCTTGTATACAATGTTTCCTCGCTACCACTATTACAATCTCCTATCCGATTTGAATACTTGATTGCATATATCATGTCCCTTATCTCATATTATAAGTTAGATCATACGGTGTGTAGAAGATCACGAAGTCCTGTATGATTGGTCAAGCAATGAGATATAAAAGTTTCACACCGAGACAACTTAAGGGCGAGTTGTCGGTTTAGGCTGCAGATATAGATAAGAAGTGACTTGACTTAGTTGCTTGTCTGTCTTTGATGCGTCTCGGCGTATTGAAGGATCACGGTGAGATGTGTTCTTCTTCGACCGTCGTGAAGAACCAAGATCTCGGTGACTTACGATGATCTAAACCTCGATAAGGTATTAGGTGAGTATGAGTTCTTGACCATCACTTTGACTTGTTATGAGTGAGGGTTATATGTTCTAACCAAGATTCTCCGCATCTTGGGTGGTGGCGATCTTATGTCACGCTAGTTATCTCAGTCGAGTCACCGTATCCGTTTAGGATGATGGCGTCCCTTAAGGAGCTCAAGGTTTATTGTACTAAACCCCGCAGGTTGAGTTAGCTCAAGTACAATAATAAGGTTGAGTGGTACTACTTAAGAAATGAAGTTATTAATCGCTTTAAGCGGTCGATTGCTATAAATGATTAATGGACGTTCGATATCTTAAATACGAGGATTCGTAATGTCTAAGTGCAAGCCCGACTCAACTTCGGTATTAAAGGGTAAGTCGACATTCTTTCTCTAGTGGCATGATCGAATGTTTATAAATTAATTTATGTTACGGTGAACATAAGATAATTAATTTATTTGAGGCCCATCTTTATTCCTTGCATTTGATCACTGGCTGGCCCATCCAGTGCCATAAGCTAGAAAATCGGCACCTATATGCTTCCATTGGCAATATTTTATTCTCTTTATCCATAAGGATATAATTATATTTATGGTATATGCATAGATCCTTTCCATATAAGATTATGGTAATAATCACGAGAGTATGGAAATAATCACGAGAGTATGGAAATAATCCTAAGATTATGGTAATATTCCATATAGGATTATGGTAATATTCCATATAGGATTATGGTAATATTCCATATAGGATTAAGGTAGTGCATTATAAATATAAGGTATGAGATAAAGTCTGGGTTAATGCTCACATAACCACACTAGAATTTTCGCCATCTCACATATTTGAGAGAGAATTTCGAGAGCTTGGTGAGAGCATTGGGTGATTTTCGAAGCATTCTCCATAGATCTTCCTCACTCGGCGTTGGAGATTGGGCATCCGGGATACAGTCCGGAAGGTCAAAGCACGAGTCTCGACCGTTCGATCCGTTCATCCGTTCGATCCACCTCGGCGGATCGAAAGGTAAACACGAGAAAACCTCTCGTGTTGCATTTAATTATATAGACGATGCTAGGTTTATAATCAATGTATGGTGAATTAAACACCAAGATGGATCCTCGGGCGAGGGTTAACATCGTTTTCCCTACATTGGTATCGAGCACAGGATCGAATCTTGGCTCTGTTGGATTAATTCACGTTTGATTATTACGTGCGTTTATTTAATTGTGGATCCGCTGCTCATCGTGGGCTCGTTCATTGTTTTGTTGGTTTTGTTTTACACCACGAGAAAATCCGTGGTTAGATTAGATTTTATTATGTAAATCTTATCCGTAAAGAAGAACGAAGACGAAAGAACGAAGAACAAACGACGGGAAAAAGCAGTAGCTCGGCGATCGTACGGGCGGTATCTCGCGGCGAGCCTACGCGATCGCGAAGGCGATCGCGAGGGCGCTGGCGACGAGGCGTCGTTCGCGCACGAGATCCCTGGCGCCACGCGAGCGATCGGCGATCGCGAGATCTGGCGGCCAAGCAGCGGCGAGCGAGCTAGCGAGCGGCGACGGCGGCGTTCGCGCGAAACCCGCGCCATGGCGGACTTCGCGATCGCGAAGTTCGGCCGCTGGCGACGGCGTCTCGGCGAGCGTTCGATGCTCGGGCGGTGGCCACATGTCGCTCGTCGGTCGCGGTCGCTTTAGCGATCATGCGTAGCCCGCGAGGACACGTGAAGGCGGTGACGGTGGGGTCGGCGCGGTGGGCGCCTCGCCTAGCGACCCGCCCAAAGACAGACCGGCACGGACCCGTTTTCAGTTTTCCAGTCCGTGCGGGTGCGCGAGGCCCAATTTTTGAATCCGGTCCGTGCCCGCACGCGAGGCCGTTTTCAGTTTAAATTACGTGCTTTGTAAATCTATGTAATAGATTAGATTTAAATGTGCAGGTTTCACGATTGGGCCGCGATGAACGTTTTATTTTATTTTTATCGTTCATATGCATGTCGTGGATGTTTAAATTATGCAGAAGCATGCTATGTATGTTTATATTACGTTGACAAACCTTTAAGTGTTTTACGTAATTGGATGCGCATAGTAAGCATGCTAGGTTTATCGCGTTTATCAAGCATATTTTAGAATTCTGCGAGCATGTTTTACATGTTGAGTTCTATAGAAAAGCATGCTAGGATTACGTGATCTGCATGGACAAACCTTTTGAATAAAAAGACTAAGCAAGCAACCCGACAAATTAATTTTTTCAAATTAAAATGTCAAGACCTCCACTTTTTGATCTCTAAACAAAGTGAGGCCTTCGTGAGTGGCGTCCACGCATGGCTTGCTTGCCTTTGCTTATCATAAGTTTGTTAGATGAGATTTCTAAATAAAACTTTTTAAATCTATTGAGAAGTGGGAGTTTCATGTGTAAACGTCCACACGCGTGGCTTGCATGTGCGATTTTCATAAGTTCTCTAGAGATAGATATAAAATGAGATAACAAAAGAATTTGAATTGGGCGGTATGGTCCGAGTGAGTATGCCAATTCTAAAATTCATTTTCTATTTATTAAAATTGTGGTCATTGCTTAGACATCACCTCAAGTACAACTTCCCGAAGTCCCTTCTTGCGATAGTGATGTGGTCTAGTAAGGTCCAATCATTATTTTCATTTGTCATAAGGATAAGTTGACATGGATTGAAATTAAACGACTAAAGGTATATTTTAGTGCGGTGGGGGTTCATGTATAACGCCCACACGCGCGTGGCTTGCATGTGGGATTCCTTGGCGATTGGAGGTTTCAATTAATATTGTTTTATCAAAAGGTTACAATATTATTATTCACGAATTATATGCGATCGTATGCTTATATGTTTACATTATCGTTTCGGATATGTCTCTTCGCCGATTATCAATATGCTCGCACAAAATCCGTTATCCGGTCCAAATTTCATCGAGTGGAAGCGAAACATGGAATATGTTCTTATCATTGAAGAACACATGTTTGTTCTCACTACTCCTAAACCCGATGCCCTTATCGGCGATCGACTAATGAGCGAGTCGGCGGACTTTGGAATAAGTCAAACAATATGGCTAAATGCTATATGATGACTACGATGTCCAAAGGCTTGCGCAACAGAACATCGATCGATGGCGACGCGACGATATTTGGTCAAGTCTCGAGGAGTAAGTTTGGACGGTCGGATCGGACGATCGCTTCCACACAATGAGAGAAATCTTGGCGTGTAAGATGGAAGAAGGAAGTTCGGTCCATGAACATGTCTCCCACATGACTCATCTCATGGATAGTCTTGATCGGTTGGGAGGAGGTATTGACGGCGAAGCCAAGGTCGATATCATCCTCAACACACCGCCCAAGTCTTTTGAGAACTTTCGGCGTGAATGCGATCATGAGCAAGACCGAGTTCACACTTAGTCGGTTGCTTAATGATCTCGTTCTTTGCGGAAGGAGTTATGGGAAAAGGAGCACATGCTCTTGCTAGCACATCTAAGGGCCCAAAATTTTCGTTGAAAATGGAAATAGAAAAGGGGTGCCAAAGGTGGTAAAGGCAAGGAAATAGTGGGAGTAATGGGAGCAAGAACATGGTTGCCAGGAGGCTTGAAGAAGCCAAGGAGAGCGGCAAGTGCTTCAAGTGCGTAAGAGGGCGGGCATTGGAAGGCCAAGTGCCCTATGCTCAAGGCTCAAGTGCGCCGCTTGCTTTAATAACGAAACATGTTTAGCGACTTGTTCTACCCATTCTTGGGTAGTAGATACGACGAATCGATCATGTTTGTTACACCTTGCGAGGGTTCCTCGCGACAAGGAGTCGTTTGATGGCGAGATAACGATCTCCATGGGCAACGCGGCAAAGTCGAGGCTGTTGCGAGTTGGAGATGTTTCTTTATGTTTTGAGACAACAGTTTTAGTTTTGAAAGACGTTTATATGTGCCGGATTTTCGTGGAACCTTGTTCTGTTTGAAATTATTTACTCATGGATATTCATTATTTTTGATAGTGGTGTTTCTATCATAAGAAATGACGGTTATCTGTGTTGGCACGTTATATAATTCGCTTTATACTATTTCTGCAAAACATAATACCTATAACTATGTTGCATCTTCATCAAACCCTAAAAAGAGAAAGTTTTCTTCACAAGATGACTCTACTTTTCTCTGGCATCTTAGATTAGGTCACATCAATCTAAATAGGATCCAAAGACTGGCTAAGAATGGGCGTTGGGTAATCTCACGGTTCTTTCAGGTTCGATCCGCGAATCTGTATAGAAGGTAAGATGTCGACCGGACCTTCAAAGCGAAGGGTTATAAAGCCAAAGAAATGTTGGAGTTAGTCCATTCGACCTGTGGGACCGATGTCCACACAAGCTCGTGGAGGGTACGAGTATTTTGTCACTTTCATTGACGATTACTCGAGGTACGGATACGTATACCGCTTTCACCGCAAGTCTGAATGCTTTGAAAATTCAAAGAGTTTAAAGGCGGAAGTGGAGACGAAGCTAGGTAAGAGTATCAAGTCATCGGGTCCGATCGCGGTGGCGAATACCTCGAGAACGAGTTTATGGACTATCTTGTGAAGTGTGGGATTACATCCCAAACAAGACTTCACCGGCACACCACAACAAAATGGTGTGTCGGAGCGAAGAAATAGGACTCTTTTGAAATGGTTAGATCTATGATGAGTTATGCTACATTGCCTATTTCGCTCGGGGTATGCCTTAGAGACGGCATACTTGCTAAATCTAGTACCGTCAAGTCGGTCGAAAAGACCCTTTCGAGTTGTGGTTTGGGCGCGAAGCCCGGTTTAAGCCACATAAGGATATGGGGCGATCAAAGACACGTCTTTGAACAAGAAGGCGACAAGTTGGAGGCTAGATCCGACGCAAGGTCGCTTATTGGCTATCCTAGAGGAACGAAGGTGGTTTATTCTATAGTCTGAGGATCGAAGGTCATTATTAGCACTAATGCTCGATTCTTAGAAGAGGACTACATGAAAATCATAAGTCCAAAGTTGAAATCATTCTTCAAGAATTAGAAGATGATCGTGTTCCACCACCCAATAGCCGAAAGTGCGAGATGTCGAGTCTAGTGGGAGGATCGACACCGATACTTCAAGAAATTGAAGTGGGTCGAGTTCCACCGGAGATACCGACCGTCTGAGTGGTACCTACACAACAAGTTGTGCGTTAGAGAACCACAAGTATCTGCACCCACCGCTAGTATAGTGCAGAGAACCTCGTCGTAGTGGGAGGGTTGTTCGTCGACCCGAGCGATTTATGTTCGTGGGTGAATCTTGGTTTAGTCCCGTGAGCGAACATGCAATAATCGACCCATGGACATACAAGGAGGCGATACAAGATATTGATGCAAGATCGCGGCACACCGCTATGGACTTAGAAATGGAGTCCATAACGGCTATGGATGTATATGAAAGACACCTCTACCGGTTGGCAAGGAAGCCATAGGTAGTAAGTGGATATACAAGAGGAAGAGATTCCGATGGAGAGGTTTCGCTTTTAAAGCCGGGTCAGTGGCGAAAGGGTACACTCAGTTGAGGGCATCGATTTCGATGAGACCTTTTCGCTCGTAGCAATGCTCAAGTCCATCGTAATTCTTCTAGCCATAGCAGCCCACTGAACCCAGAGGTTTGGCAAATGGATGTTAAAACCGCTTTTCTAAACGGTTACCTTGAGGAAGGTAGAGACATCTATATGCAGCAACCTCAAGGTTATGTGGTAAAGGGTGAAGAGCATCTAGTATGGAAGCTTAAGAAGTCCATTTATGGACTTAAGCGAACCTCCGATCATGGAACTTACGCTTTGCGGTAGTAAAGTCCTATGGATTTACCTAGTTGCTAGCGAGAGTTGTGTGTATCGGTTAGACGTCAACGGTGATGTGGTATTTCTTGCACTTTATGTAGATGACATCCTTCTAGTTGGCAACAACATGAAGTCATTATCGACGTAAAGAGTTGGTTATCCGATCGCTTTCAAATGAAAGACTTAGGAGATGCGTACATTCTTGGGATCAAGGTTTACCGAGATCGCAAGAAGAAAATGTTGAGCTTATCTCGGGCGTCTTACATTAATCTTGTGATTACTCGTTTAGTATGCGGACCGCCAAGAAAGGATTGCTACCTTTCGGACATGGCGTTCCTTTATCTAAGACGCAGTCACCATGACCGCAAAGGAGATAGAGAAATGAGACAAGTTCCTACGCTTCACCGTGAGGAAGTCTCATGCACGAAATTCTATGCACGGCCCGATATACGCTGTCACGGTAGTATAGTAGCTGATATCGATCTAACCTCGACAAGCTCATTGAATCAAGCGAGAAGCATATACTCAAGTACCGAAAAGGACTCGAGATTATAGGCTAGTTTACCATGCGAGATAGTCTAATGCCTTTGGGTTATCTGCACTCGGATTTCCAAGCCGACCGTGATGAGAAAAAGTCAACCTCGGGCTATGTGTTTACCTTGGGAGGTGGAGCCGTATCTGGCGGAGTGCAAAGCGGCGATGCATTGCGGACTCCACCATGGAAGCCGAATATGTATCCGCCTGGGAGGCTTCTAAGGAGGCAGTATGGTTCAAGAACACCTCGTGGATCTAGATGTGGTACCGGTTTGCCCAAGAGTATCATAGTTTATGTGATAACTCTGTGTGGATGGCAAACTCGAAGGAACCACGGACCCACAAGGCGACCAAACACATAGAGAGAAAGTACCATGTCATACGAGAAATCGTTAGGCGAGGTGACGTCTTGATTGAAAAGATTGATACGACGGAAAATCTAGCGGATCCATTCACGAAGAGCTACCGCAAAAGTCTACGATGGACACGTTAGAGGACTTGGATTGCGCTTGATGGCACCCACTTAGAAAGGAAACTTTGTATAAGTGGGAGAAGCAAAGTGATGGTTGTTTGTAATAGCTAGTAGAGACACATTGTATACTAAAAGTTTGCTTTAGTATAAGTGGGAGATTGTCGATTTGTATCTTTGAAAGCGCTTTGGTTGAGCTTGTATACAATGTTTCTGTTACCATTATTACAATCTCCTATCCGAATTGAATACTTGATTGCATATATCTCCGGTCCCCTTATCTCATATATAAGTTAGATCATACGGTGTGTAGAAGATCACAAAAGTGTATATGATTGGTCGAAACTTAATGAGATATAAAAGTTTCACACCGAGACAACTTAAGGACGAGTTGTCGGTTTAGGGCTGCAGATATAGATAAGAAGTGACTTGACTTAGTTGCTTGTCTATGCCGGATGCCTCTCGGCGTATTGAAGGATCACAGTGAGATGTGTTCTTCTATCCGACCGTCGTGAAGAACCAAGATCTCGGTGACTTACGATGATCTAAACCTCGATAAGGTATTAGGTGAGTATGAGTTGTCGACCATCACTTTGACTTGTTATGAGTGAGGGTTATATGTTCTAACCCAAGATTCTCCGCGTCTTGGGTGGTGGCGATCTTGATGTCACACTAGTTATCTCAGACGAGTCACCGTATCCGCTTAGGATGATGACGCCCCTTAAGGAGCTCAAAGGTTTTATTGTACTAAACCCCGCAGTTGAGTTAGCTCAAGTACAATAATAAGGTTGAGTGGTACTACTTAATGAAATGAAGTTATTAATCGTTTTAAGCGAATGATTGCTATAAATGATTAATGGACGCTCGATATCTTAAATACGGGATTCGTAAATGTCTAAGTGCAAGCCCGACTCAACTTCGTAATAAAGGGTAAGTCAAGATTTATTCTCTAGTGGCATGAATAAATGTTTATAAATTAATTTATGTTCAAATTTGAACATAAGATAATTAATTTATTTGAGGCCCATCTTTATTCCTTGCATTTGATCCACAGGCCGGCCCATCCAGTTCCGTAAGCTCGCGGGAAATCGGCACCTATAGCTCTCAAAGGAAAGATTTTATTCTCTTTATCCACAAGGATATTATTATATTTATGGTATATGCATAGATCCTTTCCATATAAGATTATGGTAATAATCCTAGAGTATGGTAATAATCCTAGAGTATGGTAATTTCATATAGATTATGGTAATTTCCATATAGGATTATGGTAATTTCCATATGGGATTAAGGTAGTGCATTATAAATATAAGGTATGAGATAAAGTCTAGGTTAATGCTTCATTAAAGACAAGATAATTTTCGCCATCATCAATTTGATATTCTCGAAAATTGTGAGAGCTCGAGTGATTTTCCGAAGCATTCTCCATAGATCGCCCTCACCGACGCTGGAGATTGGGCAACCGGATACACCCGTAGGTCAAAGCACGAGTCAATCGTTCGCTCGACCGATCCGCTCATCCCGCTCGATCCACCTCAACGGATCCAAAGGTAAACACGAGAAAACCCCAACGTGTTGCAATTAATTATATAGACGCATGCTAGGAATATAATCAATGTATGGTGAATTAAATATCCAAGATAGATCTTCGGGCGAGGGCTAAACAAATGTTTTCCTACACCTTCGATATGAATAAGCAAGTGGTTGAGCTTATGAGCGAGGTGCAAGAACTCAAGTTAAAGTTGTTTTGACCCACCACCCACACAAGGAATTAAGGGAACCTCGGAATCTGCAATGAACTTGGGCACAATGTTGATACTTGCCCTAGATGGGAGATCATAACTCCGAAGGGAAGCTCAAGCATATGCTATGCAAGGATTTCAACCTAAACAAGAGTTTGAGCCTAATCAAAGAACAATTCAACGGGGATGGAGAACCAACATCAAGGGCGAATTCGAACCGTAATACGCTATATCAAAACCTCCACAAGCAGAAGCAGCTTTCAGCAAGAAAGACATTATTCCCAAGCAGTTAGCCTCCCAAAGCAGCTCCCTCAAGAAGAAGAATATCACGGCACCCCGCCGCCACCTCGTAGGATGGCTTTTGAGGATATGATCACCCAAGGATGGATGCTCACCAAAGATTGGATGCTCAAGACTCCACAAACAAGCGCTTAGAGACGCAATGGGACAAATTACAGCACATCGAATGAGCTCTCGCAAAGAAGGAGTCGCTGAAGCTCCCGAGCCACCAGTGCTCATGCGATCACCGTCTAAGGAGGATCGAATTTTTCCAAATAAAGTGGGAGAGTCATCAAGCAAGCATCCGCAATCACGGAGGTTCGAAATAAGAAAGAGATCGGGTTCAGATCGCATAAGTCGCAAGAAACCCTTATACCCTCCGATACCCTTCCTACACGGTTGAAGAACGGAAGCAGGATCGGCAACCAATGAGATCTATGAGCTCCCGCCCAAGGTGAATGTAAATTTGCCTCTTCCGACATCATCAAAATGTGCCGTTTACGCCAAGTTCTTCAAAGAGCTAGCTTCAAGAAGAGAAGATTTGGAGAAATGAGAAGGTGATGATCTCCGGCAGCTAATTCCATCCTACAAAGACCAATCGCCTCCCAAACCCGGATCCGTAGTTTTGTTATTAAGATTGCTTGGGTAACGGGAAAGAAATTTCGCATGCTAGATTTGGGGTGGGATTAATCTTACGCCCTATTCTATGTTCGGCGATTAGGATTAGGTGAACTTAAACCCACTAGAATGTGTCTACAATTAGCCGATAGGTCCGTGAGATACCCTAAGGGTATTGTCGAGATGTATTAGTTAAGATGGGCGGGTTGATTGTTCCCACGATTTTGTCGTGTTGAATATGGGGATGTTAGTGAAGATGGGGTAGAACACTCACTTTTGTTGGGAGGCCATTCATGGCCACAACCAACACGCTTTATCGATGTTAAGAATGGCACATTGAAAATGACCGTATTTGGTGAATCATGGTCCTTCTCTACACATGATAGTGTGATATCTCCCCGTTAAATGCATTGATTATCACGCTTCCATAGATGTCATGATCCCTCGGTCAAGAATGTTTTATCGCAGGTATGAATGCAAATTTCTATAAGGGAAAGTGAAATGATATCGGATCGTGCAGAAGTTAACAAGGACTTAAAGTCTGAATGAAGGTCTTACTTCTTCGCCTCGCTTGAAGCCTATCCCCGAGAAGCTCAAGTCCGGGTGGAGTGGTCCTTACATCTTGGAATGTGTTTTCTGCGGGCAGATACTGCCACCTCAACTCCAACAAATCATTCGTGAACTGGTCAACGAGTCAAACCGCATTTCAGCGTGAGGAGTCGAAAGAAGTGGAGAGAGCATTTGCCCGTCGGTCCCCAAGATCTTTGACCGGATTGTGTCGGGCTCACGACGTTAACCGAAAGTACTACGCGGGAGTTTACCCACGGATTTTTGCTGTTTTTCTTTTCTTTTTTCTTTATCCTTCGATTTATCCGTTTTGTTATCCCGATCTTTCTCTATTTATGCAGCTTTTATAGTGGAGACCGTGCTTAAAAGATGTATATGGGCCAATCATACTGGCGCTCAACTGGAACCGCGCTCGTAAGAATACAAGTTAATCACACCGGCGCTCAATCAACCAAATGCTCGAAAGAATACAGTAACTCATTCTCACCGGCGCTCATAATGAACCAGCGCTCAAAATTTGGTCAAGAGGCTTTTCTCACCGGGCGCTCGGCAGAACCTGCTCATAAATGGGCGTACGAAATTGCAACAAGCGCCAAACCAAGCCGGCCAACTCCTGCGAAGAGGCTCTAAGCCTAAGCGCTCGATAAGAACCGGCCACGTTATAAAAAAAAAAAAAAGAGAAACTATTCTCGAACCGGCGCGCATGAACCGTGTGCTTTTCTTTCCGAACCGGGCCATTGTGAGCGGACTATATTAGGGCACCAAGCCCTATTTCGCCTAAAACTCGAAGCTTGAGCGCCGCGCCTCCGTTACCCTCGCCGCCCCTGCAGCTGCCAAGGCCCTCCGTGCCACCCAAGACCAAGCGCTCGCTCACGAGCACCTGCTTCTCCTCGCCCGCTTCCACAGCCGCGCGCTTATCCTCCGTGATCTCCGTGACGCCACCCCGAGCGTTTCCACGCCGGCGTTCTCACGAACGCCCGCTCCGCTGCTTAGCGCGCTCTGGCCAACGTTACTGTTGGCTTAGAGCCGCTGCGCCTCTTCCGCCCGCTTTGCCTGGGCCAAGGCCATTGCCACTGCACTCACAAGGCCTCGCCACCTCACCGGGCCAAGATTCCTGGCCACCCCACCACCGAGCTTATCCTCATTTCTCGCGCGCCATCTCTCTGTGCCTCACCGCAAGCACCCATCGTGGGCGTCGAGCGTTTTCGCCAGCGCCGAGCCTCCTCGCACAGCCTCTACCCCGCACACCCACCGTTCTCCTAGCTCCGAGCTCCTTCCCGACATTTCAAGCACGGTTCGCATAAAACCCTCTCGCCTTTTGCAAAACGAGCAAGAATCGATGACGGTGCTTCGATCGTGAACAACCCGAAGATCTACGGGCTAACCACAATGCCCTGTCATGATTTATTCGCCCCAAGAATGACTATCCTTGAACTCGTTGTCCGCCTCGACCTCCTTTTCTCTCACCGTTATCGTGAAGTCTCGCTCTCTTTGGCCTTATTTTGTTGTTCATGTTTTGAGCTCGGGGATGCTCATCTATGTGTGTGGGGAGTTGTTGATGATATGTTGTATATGTTGTGCTCGGGTATGTGCATGATCGACACCATGGATCTATGCTTATTTTGTCATCTTGTACTCAAGTTTTTGTCTATGCTAATAAGTTAGATTATAATTTATGCACCAACTCGTGGTATTGGTCAAAACTTGATGTGTTCTCTTTTATCGTGATGTTACGTTATTGAAGTGCAATGTGAATGAACGAGGTTGTGTGAATAAATCTTAAATCGGGGGTTATTGATGTAATTTGTCCGACTAATGTTAGGGGGAGTGTTAACAGCTTGGTTACCTATATACTTGTTTCAAAAAAAAAAAAAGAGTGAATAAGAAAGAAAAGAAGGAGAATGAAAACTCCAATAATTTGTTGAGATTGTATAAATGGAGGATGGATCGCCTCTTCTTGTAAATTGAGAAATGGGCATGGAAACCACGATAGAGACTCGAATTCATCGAGACTTCACCTTTCTAACATTGTTCCAAAATTTGTTTATACTTTCTTTGTGTTCTCAAAAGAAACTTGTTGCTAAAGGTAACCATTTTAGTTAATTCGCCTCTAACTGAGAGTCGGGTCTCGAGCAAAATAATCTTCTTGTTTATTTGACATTCTCACAATCTTAGATTTGTTTCACATTAACCTTGATTATGTACTCATCATGTCCGGGGAATTGCAAAAGAGGTTTGATTGATTAGATTAAGAGTTTAGTTGCATGAGCTATTTTTCTATTCTTGTTAGATAGACTTTGCTTGAGGACAAGCAAATGAATAAGTGTGGGGAGTTGTTTGGTGTCATTTTGTGCTTATTCTTGGTATTGTTTTGCATGTTGTCTTCATTAGTTTATCCCTTTATGCCGTTAGTTCGATTATTGTTTATCGCTTTGACTTACTTCGTTCGTTTCAATGTTTTGCAGAAAATCAGATTAAAAGGATAAATTGAATCTACCAAGAATAATGTATAATTGAAGAGCTTTTTGACAGAGTTCATAGCGAAGCGAATCGCAAATCGAGTTCAAACGAGTAAGAACGGAGCGAACGACAAAGTTGCGCACGACTCCCCGTCAGACGCACGGACGCCCGCGCGCCATCACCGCTACCAAGACACCCGCACGCCCGGCATCCCACCTGATCGAGCTAAAACACACTCAAATTCACCGCAATCGTAAGAGGTAATCGAAGCGTGATAAGTTAACACGAGTCGCCCTCAAGGAAAACTTAATGTATGATTGTTCGTGTCGCATACGTAGTCGATTAAATCCTAAACATACTAATACCAACGGGGTTGAGTATGCAAGAATTGAAATACGAGAAAATAAACAATGATCCTAAGTCGGGGTTGTCAATCCCAAGCTAAACTAATAAAGTGTTAAATCTAAACCAGGTTGTCAATCCTAGTTGAACTATGAAAGCAATAAATCAAAGCGATAACAAAAGCATATGCAATCATATTATTCATGTGGTTTGTCAATCCCTAATCTAAATCTAATTGCAAATAAAACATAATCATCAATCCGCTCCAAGAACAGTGAATTAAACGAAAGCAAGAAAGACATGAACACAATCCATCGTCACTATGAATTGAATCCAATAAGAATCACAAAGCGAAATCATTAAGCAATAATACGATGAAATTGATTTCGATTAAACGATAAACCAAAAGCATAAATTGATTAACTAAATCATTCGATGAAAACAAGAAATGTGAATTTAAATCTAAAGATTATCCGCTTGTATCGATCTCGCTGAAAAACTCGAAGAATCATCAAGAGCACAAAAAATGGCGAGAGGCGCGCGCCACGCTGTGAAGAAAAACTCGTAACACCTCCTATTCGACCTAATGCGCGATATATATATAAAATAAAGGTGAGCGCCGGTTCGACCGAGTGCGCTGCTCAAAATACATTCTCGCTTGAAACCGAGCCGCCTCGCCTGTGAGCTTATGAGAGAATTGGTGAACGCCGCTTGGATGGAGATGGCGCTGAAAACAGTCAAAGGGAGTGAACCGCGCTCACAATGAATCGCGCTCAAGATTGATGTGTGCATCAAGATGGCCAAATGGTGAACCAGCGTTCACAAAGAACTGGCGCTCAAGAGGGCAAATGGGCTGAACGCGCCAAGATGCTGAACCGGCGCTGGCGCAGCGAAAGCGCAGGCGCTGGCGCGCGGGCGACACAGCTTTGCGCAGCATTTTTGTTTTGGCCCGCTCTCCTTCGCCTGAACTCGATTTGTGCACGCTTCCCACAGACCCTATCGCAACGTATTTTACTTTATCAAGGAAAAATCCTTGATTCCTTCTCCATTATTCATTAGAATCATTGGAAGTGTTCAGCGTCGGTGTGTGAGCGGGCGCGCGAGCGCACGTGCGCCGACTTTGAAGAAATGATCCGCTCTCCTCGTCCGAACTCCAAATTGCGATCCGCTTGTGCCTACGGACTTCTATCGAGATGCTCTTCAATTATATCTGATCCTTGGCAGATCCAATTCATCCTATTTTATGCCATTTTCCTACAAAACATCGAGACGAACGGGTAAGTCCGAATCGATAAATATTACTCGAACCAAAGGCATAAATAGGACAAACCATAGAAAATGACACGTAAAACAATACCAAGAATCATCACAAAATCATACCAAACAACTCCCCCACACTTATCCATTTGCTTGTCCTCAAGCAAAGTCTATACTAATAAGAGTCGAAGATAACTCATGCAACTTAACCCTTATTCTAATCAATCAAACCTTATTGCATTTCCCCCACACTTGGTGTTTACGAATTCAAAGATAATGCGAAATAAATCAAGAACGACAATTGACTTCCAATAAATAAAAAGGTAATCTCTCGCCGCACTCCAACTCTCCGTTAGGGTGAACTAACTAATGTGGTCACCTTTAGCAACAAGTTTCTTTTATAAAGCACAAAGAATGTTTTAACAGCTTTTGAACAATATTCGAAGGTGAACTCTCGATGAACTCGAGTCTCCTAACGTGGTTTCCATGTCCATTTCTCAATTTACGAGAAAGAGGATGTAATCCCATCCTCCATTTCAACAATCTCAACAAATAACCGAGTTTTCATTCTCTCGCTTTTCTTCTTTTTTCACATTTTTTTATATATAAAATGAAACAAGTATATAGCAACCACAATGTTAACACTCCCCTAACATTAGCCGGACAAATCACATCAATTTCTATTCAATTTCTATCAATTACGCCTCGCCAATTCACATTATACTCAAATCATATATCACCAAAAGTTTGAAATTCAAATTCAATTTGATCAATACCACATAGTTCAAATTGCACAAATCAAGATCCTAACTTATTCAGATAGACAAAGCTTACATCCAAACAATCAAAATAAGCACAAGGCACGCTATTAAGCAACAAAACAATACATCACGCATACAAAACCGAGTAAACATCTCCACATTTTAAATCGAGCATCGTCCCCAAAGCTCAAAACATTAAAAGCTCAAAATAACCATAGAGGATGATACTTCCCCGATAATCGATTTAATGTGCGATGTAGAGTTGGAGCATCCTACCATCTCACACCGATCAAAATATGCAAACCTTCCTTCCCAAATTCAAACAAGACTAACACAAAGACAACAGATGATCAAAGAACAACGAAACAAGCAAAAAGAAGAAAGAAAGAAAAAGCAATAAAAATCGCGGTCAACTCCCACGAAGATTTCGCTTTAACGTCGTGAGCACGACGTGTTCCGTCAACAACGGACTATCCATAGTCCTTCACCGCAGGAATACCATCTCGGCCAGAACATCAATAGTAACCATATATGCACAAAGGACAAGAAAGCAAGCAAACAACTAATCATTTAAGCTCAAGTCAAACATCCTATTCTCCAAAGAAAAATTGATAACTATAATTCCCAAAGCACGATACTTTGGTGAATTAGATGTTGACAAATTATTGAAGTTACCTCAACCTTGTTATCATTGTGTCCTCCTCTCGATCCCAGACTCAATTGTTGAGGCAAAGGTAATCGCTTCCAGCGGGCTTTGCATGTCATCAACTTCGAGTGCCCACTCTGCTTCATCCCCTTCATCCTCCTTCACGCTGATAACTCTTTCACCTCCGAGTGAGTGTTGGAATGATATCGATCGGATTTGCCCACTCTTCCTTGTTATCCGCTCTCATAAAACGCCATCTGGCTCGATTATGCTTCTCATCCACATGTGCCCACTGCTCTCACTTTCCACCTCATCCGCCGCAGCTGCTCTTCGTGTGTCTCTCCCACCCCATCTTCAACAATCGATCACTTCCAAGAGTAGTGACCACCGAGCTTGATCGGGTTGGTGCGGAAAGGTGTGATTTCATCCACTCGCTTTTCCACCCCCGTGATCGCAGAGCTCATCCGATGTCTCTTCCACCCAATTTTCAACTATTGGATCACTTTCTAGAACAAAGGACCGATCGATCCGATCGGATTGGTTTGAAGTTCCTCCTTGTCGCAATGTTTATCAAGGTGCTCGACATATCCTATTTGCGCCTCCAAACACAAAGTCGAGGCATTTGCAAGATCCAAACCTCGACTAAAGCATCCGTTTTTGAATGGATGCCTTTTTGAGTTAACTCATCCTCCCAAGCCGCTATCCGAGGTGGAGGTGGGTCATGGGTATGAGTAATGAGGTGGAGGTGGTTGTTGTGGGTACTCATCTTGAGGTGGAGGGTGGTTGCTCCCAGTGAGGCATTGTAGGATTGATCCTCATAGTCGCTGGAGGCGGTTGATCCCGTGAGGGATTGGAGGCTTGATCCTCAAAGCACGGTGGATTCCAATATTCCGGTCGTTGTGGAGGCGCCGTCAGTCAGCTGATCCCAAGAAGGATCATATACTGTGGCTCATAGCCGACTCGGACATCCTCGAAAAGTCGACCGGGCTCCTTCTTCAAAGAAGAATTTGCCCAATACGATGAACTTTCCTCTCCCCAAATGGGTTGACCATAATCGCATCGTTGATAACCCCGCATTAGCGTATACCAACAACAAAAACAAAATTACACGCACTGTGGGAGAAAATAACCAAATGTAAAGAAAAGAAACACAAAACAAACAACACAAACAATACGCTTAAAGTTTTCCCGGCGCCAAAATTGATCGAGCTAAAACACACTCAAATTCACTCGCAATCGTGCGAGGTAATCGAAGCGTGATAAGTTAACACGAGTCGCCTCAAGGAAAACTTAATAGTATGATTGTTCGTGTCGCACACGTAAAGCGATTAAATCCTAAACATACTAATACCAACGGGGTTGAGCATGCAAGAATTGAAATACGAGAAAATAAACAATGATCCTAAGTCAGGGTTGTCAATCCCAAGCTAAACTAATAAAGTGTTAAATCTAAACCAGGGTTGTCAATCCCTAGTTGAACTATGAAAGCAATAAATCAAAGCGATAAATAAAAGCATATGCAATCATATTATTCATAGGGTTTGTCAATCCCTAATCTAAATCTAATTGCAAATAAAACATAATCAACAATCCGTCTCCAAGAATGGAATTAAACGAAGCAAGAAAGACATGAACACAATCCATCATCACTATGAATTGAATCCAATAAGAATCACAAAGCGAGAAATCATTAAGCAATAATACGATGAAATTGATTTCGATTAAACGATAAATCCAAAAGCATAAATTGATTAACTAAATCATTCGATGAAAACAAGAAATGTAAATTTAAATCTAAAGATTATCCGCTTGTATCGATCCGTTGAAAACTCGAAGAATCACCAAGAGCACAAAGAAAATGGCGAGAGGCCGCTGCCACGCTGAAGAAAAACTCGTAACACCTCCTATTTGACCTAATGCGCGCATATATATATAAAATAAAGGTGAGCGCCGGTTCTGACCGAGCTGCTCAAAATACATTCTGCTTTGAACCGAGCGCCGCTCTGTGAGCTTTGCGAGGAGAATTGGGCGAACGCTTGATGGAGATGGCGCTGAAAACAGCCGAAAGGAGTGAACCTGGCGTTCACAATGAATCATGCTCAAGATTGATGTGTGCACCGAAGATGGCCAAATGGTGAACCAGCGCTCACAAAGAACTGGCGCTCAAGAGGGCAAATGGGCTGAACGCGCTCAAGATGCTGAACCGGCGCTGGGCGTGCGAGCGCGGGCGACACAGCTTTGCGCAGCATTTTTGTTTTGGCCCGCTCTCCTTCGTCTCAACTTCGATTTGTGCACGCCGCCTACAGACTCCTATCGCAACGTATTTTACTTTTATCAAGGGAAAATCCTTGATTCCTTCTCCATTATTCATTAGAATCATTGGAAGTGTTCAGCGTCGGTGCGCGAGCGGGCGCGCGGAGCGCACGGTGCGACTTTGAAGAAATGATCCGCTCTCCTCGTCCGAACTCCAAATTGCGATCCGCTTGTGCCTACGGACTTCTATCGAGATGCTCTTCAATTATATCTGATCCTTGGAAGATTCAATTCATCCTATTTTATGCCATTTTCCTACAAAACATCGAGACGAACGGTAGTAAGTCCGAATCGATAAATATTACTCAACCAAAGGCATAAATAGGACAAACCATAGAAAATGACACGTAAAATAATACCAAGAATCATCACAAAATCATACCAAACACCAGCCAGCACACCGAGCGCCAAGAAAGGTACCTCGCGGCCAGAGTGAAATTGCCACCGCACGCCTGCGCCCAGCCGCTTAGCGCCCACCATCCGCGCCCGCTCACGCCACGCCCGCGGCGCTGAACGCCGGTTCACCCGAGCGCTCGAATTTACCTCGTGCTTGATTGAACGCCGCTCATCGCACGCTTCACCCGCGCCGCCCGCGCCTCCTCCCGCCCACCCCAAGACGCCGCCTCTACGCTGTTTTTTTCACCGGCGCTCGCTTGCCTTCCTATATATAGCCTATTTTAAGTTATTTTCCGAGTCGACTTTACGTATTTTTTCTGTTTTTCATTTGCCATCGCTCACCGGAGTCGTTTCTTCAATTTGTTACAATTCGTACATTGATTCACATTGGTACTTTATTTTTTTATGAATTCTAGCAACGCCGCTTATTTGATTCTGATTTCTAGCAATATCGCGGTGTATTTTCTGATTGGATTGAAAGTAATTTCTCGGTTATTTGTTCCATTGTTCTCGATCGCTTGCTTACTTAATTGATTAATCTCGCTCATTTAATTCCTGTTCTTGATTGGTTCTTGTTTGGTTCTTGCTTCCGGATTAATTATTTGAATTTTATGCAAGTGGAGTTGAACTCGATTTCATGATTAATCGCTCTTCGTTGAATCTTATCGCTTCTTGTTTGGAGAATTTATTTAATTGCTTTTGATTTGTTTCCCGATTCTCGTGTTTAGTAGTTTATCATCTAGGGTTTGACAACCCTAGTTTAGATCTATCGCCTAATTAGTTTAGCTCGGGATCGACAAACCCCGCTTAGTTTGCTGTTTGATTCTCGTGATTGATTTCTCGATGTCTCAAAACTCATGTTGGTATTAGAGTGTTAGGATTTAATCGTTTTTCGTGAGCAACACGAACATTAGGCCTGTTAAGTTTTCCTTGAGAGACGACTAGGTTAGCTTTCCCTACTATAACACCTCGCATTTATTGAAGTCAATTGAAAGTATACTTTTGGTTGAACAAAACTTAGGTGTCAATTAACCGTGGGACATAATTAGAAAGTCGTGTTTAGACAAGGTGTGTGATCGGATGTCATATGCTTCAGTAAATGGAACCCGTCTCTTGTATGATCTTTTAAGAAAAGTGGACAATAAAAAAAAAAAAAAAAAAGAAAAGAAAATATGTCGTTATTGTGAAATAAGTGGGCTTAAAATTAATAAGGGCTCTACCCTCTTGCTTGTGTTGTCTCTCGAATGGAGACTCTTTGCTATGGGTATAGATAACTATGTTAGGATACTCGAGTGTACAACTCAAGGTTCCACCTAACGATTATTGTCCTATAATCGGTTTTAAGTTCCACATGTTCTTATTTGTTGTTGTCATTTGAGATATCTTACATGAAAGGGAACCATATAAGTTGTATATTGATTTCTGAAATCATGTTGAGTCGAAGCACAACTATTCTATGATAAGTCACATGTTTGATTGATAAATGAGGATCATTGTATTGAGAACTATATTATTGAGATGCATTGAAGGGATGTGAATATGTGATTGATTCTATTTGAAGTATTGATTCTATGTGTACCATTCCTTTCAAGAAACTAAGATTTGCTCGAGGACAAGCAAAGAGTTAAGTGTGGGGGTGTTGTTTTGCATGTTTTTGTTTTGTTTTTCTTTGTTTTGTTGTCGACCTTTTGATTCCATTCTGGTTATATTTGAACATCTTTTTATTGGAATCATGATCGTTTTGGTTTTGTGCAGGGAATGATAATGTTGAAAGCATTTTGAGCTCTTAAGCGCACCCAGGCGCCGGACTCGGCGTAGCCGGCGCTGGGTGCGCGTTGCATCGTGAGAGCACGCCGAGAAGGCCGCGTCCGCGCTTCGTCCGCACCGCGCCCTCATTCCGCCAGCCGCGTCCGGCGTTTCTATGTCCGTGGCGTCCTCACCCCGCGAACGCCCGCGTCCGGAGTTTCCACGCGTCCGTCGCTGGACACCCTATGTACGACTCGTCCAGAGAGTCATCGAGTCCGACGCCTCATATCCGTCCGACGCTGCGTAAAGTGTCAGAACTCGTCCAGAGAGTCCGTGCGTCCGGCGTTGCATCGCATCCGACGCTGAGCCAATAAGAGAATTCATCCTGCGGCTCGACGAGTCCGGGCGTCTCCTGCGTCCGTGGCTGGCTAGCTTCATCCGTGGCTACGGCGTCCCGCGCTCGCCCGAGTCCGTATTTGGGATGCCCTTGTTTGTAAAGCAAGACGCGTCCGACGCTGCGCGTTAATTTTGGCCGCTATATATACGTTTTCAAACGCTGAAACCCTAGACACTATTCATTATTTTAGTTTTTCCGCTTTTAGTTCGAGTTGGACGCAAACTCTCTTTGTTCTTCATTCGAATTTATTCTCTTGTCTTTCGAATTTGATTCAAGAATTATCGTAAGAATTTGGATTCAGACTCGACTTTTGATTATCAATTCCATCGCTTGATTTGTTCGTAAGTTTCTTCTATTGCTTTATTCCGTTAATCGCTTCGTATTTGATTATTATTGATTTCTTCGCTGGATTATGATTAATTTTGATATTTGTCCGAGTAATCTTGTCTTCGCTTAATTATTTTAGATTCATGCCTGGGTTTATAATTTCAATTCCATGTTCTTTGATTTAGGTTTAATTCTCGCCTAGATAATTTATCTTTATCAATTTACGCCTAGTTAATTCGCCTTTCTTTCTTTAATAATTTCTTGCCTAGGTGATCTATCAACCCTTTTGAGATTAGAGTGTTTAGGATTTTAATTGTTTTTGTGTGGCAACTTAGTAACGCCCTATTAAGTTTTCCTTGAGAGACGACTATGGTTAGCTTTCCCTATTACAACACCTCATTCGATTTTGAGTCAATTAAGAGTATACTTTTAGTTGAAACAGCAACAAATAGAGAAGTCAACGAGGAAGGAAACCGGCGGATACGTGACTTTGCTCGACCCGTCATTGGGGTGACAACGTCATGCATAGTCCTCGGGGACCCGGCCCGAAACTACGAGTTGAAGCCCATTCACTTCAACCTTTTACCGTCGTTCTATGGGATGCCAAGCGAGGATGCTTTGAACTTCATCCGGGAGTTCTATGCAGTGGTTCACACTTTTCCATTGAACGGGCTCACACAAGATACTCTGAGAATGAGGTGTTTTCCTTACACCTTAAAGGATAGAGCCAAGACATGGTTGATGTCTCTACAGTCTGGTTCGTTGACGAGTTGGCAAGCTATATATGATAAATTCATGGGAAAATACTACTCGAACCAGAAAATGCAATAGCTGAGAGCCAAAATAGCTACCTTCAAGCAGATGGCTGGAGAACCTCTTCATGAGGCATAGGATCGTTTCAAGTCGCTACAACAGCAATGCCCGCATCACTATTACCCAGCTGAGCTCCTCAATCAGTTTTTCTATGATGGATTGATGATGGACTTCCAATATATGATAGATATTACGGCTTGATGAGACATTGGTAATTATACTGCCGATGATGTTAGCGAGATTTTGGAAACATTAGCTGCAAATTCGCAAAGGAGAAGCGCAGGACGAAGGTTTGCTGCAGCAAATGAAGTGACGCCTAACTTTGAAGTGACACAGCAATTGGCGGAGCTCACTCGCCAAGTTCAGCTATTGAGAGCAAACGAGTCTCAAACTCCACCTCAATTCCAACAGCAACAAGTGATGTCAATGGAAACTTGTGGTATTTGTGGTGAAGCACGGCACGGGGCCAACATTTGCCAAAGAGCCAATGAGATGGCATATGACGAAGTGCAAGTTAATGCTATGCAAGGATTCCAACAAGGGTTCCAAAGAGGCAATCAGCAAGGCTATCAACCGAGGCCTAAATACGATCCCTTTTCAAATTCTTACAATCCCGGCTGGAAAGATCATCCTAATTTCTCCCGGAGTAAGAATCAAGGGGGATCTAATCAGGGAGCTTAGTTCGATAAAGAACCTCCCCAAAGAATAAATGTTCCAAAGAAGAAGAATAACAACAACAAGAGCCCACTCCACAAACCCAACAAAGCGGGTGCACCGATAAGCCAACGCTGAGGATTCTCTACATACTTTTATCCAGTAAGTCATCGAGATTTGAGTCTGTGGAAGTATCAATGAAGAGGATAGAGACTCAAGTAGACACGATTAGTGCGGGACCGTGGGACAATTGGCACAACAAGGACAGAAAGGGAAACTGCCTAGTCAGCCTGAACAAGCACAAGCAATCACGGTTCTCAAGAGTGGAAAAACGATTGACAATAGAGTGGAAATTCCACTAGAGGAAACCGAATTGACTAAGGTGACTGAGGAAGTGCAAAAGGAAAACACAGAGGAGGAAGAGAAGAGACATCCGAGGCTTCACAAAGCCGAGAATTCGTATCAACCTCCAATTCCCTTTCCGAGCAAGTTGAGAAGTGAAAAGAAGGATCAGCAGTTCTTAGAGTTCTACAAGATGCTCTCTAAGGTGAATGTGAACTTGCCTCTCCTAGATGTTATTCGAAACATGCCAGCATATGTCAAATTCTTCAAGGAGTTGGCATCGAAAAAGAGGAAGTTTGGTAGATGACGAAGGTGATTGTATCCGAGGTTGCTAGTGCTATTTTTCAGATCAATTGCCACCAAAGCAACAGATCCGTGAAGTTTTGTGATAAAGATTGCTTTGGGAAATGGAAAGGAAGCTACAGCATGCTCGACCTAGGTGCGATATATATTTAATGCCTTACTCTATTTTTGAGCAACTAGAATTGGGGAATTAAAACCTACTCGCATGTGTCTACAGCTAGTGATAGATCAATTCATACCCTAAGGGATTATCGAGGACATATTAGTCGAGTGGATGGGTTGATTATTCTGCTGATTTCGTTGTTCTTGATGTGGGTGACGTTAAGGAAAATGGTAGAGCACACAATTCTTTTAGGTAGACTTTTTATGGCTACTACCAACACGTTGATTGATGTTAAAAATGGAATATTGAAAATGACAGTGTTGGGAGAAACTGTGTCCTTTTCTGTTAGAGATAGCACTATAGTACTATCTTCTGATGTGATTGATAATTGTTCTTACATAGATGCTATTGATTGCTTTGTGGTCGAGACATGTGTATTGTAGGAAGATCGCATAGAAACCTTTCTTGCAGGTTTTGATGAAAAGGAAAAGAAACTCTACCTGGAGAGCAATATTGCAGAGGAAAACCGAAAGGTAGAAATGGAAAGATTACCTCCGCAAGGGAAACCAGACCTCAAAGAGTTACCCGAACACCTCAAATATGTTTATCTCGAGGAGGGTGAGAAGAAACCTGTCATAATCTTTGTCGGGCTAAACAAGGTAGAGGAAGAACAACTCATTGAGGTGCTGAGAAAGAATAAACAAGCTCTTGGATGGAGTATGTCTGATATTCGAGGGATAAGCCCAGCAATGTGTATGCATCAGATAGTACTTGAGGAAGGGGCTAGGCTAATTCGGGAAGGACAACGAAGGTTGAATCCTAATCTTATGGAGGTAGTCAAGAAGGAGATTCTAAAGCTCCTTGCAGAAGGACTCATCTATCCCGTGCAAGGCATACCAACGGGTCACCCAGCCACGTGGTACCCAAGAAAGGTGGCATCACTGTGGTGAAAAATGATAAAGGAGAGCTTGTGCCAACAAGGACCACCACTGGATGGAGGATGTGCATCGACTACAGAAAATTGAATGCCACCACTAGAAATGATCATTTTTCTCTTCCATTTATTGATCAAATGTTAGATAAGCTAGCTGGACATGAATATTATTGTTTTCTTGATGGTTTGTATGGTTATTATCAGGTAGCAATTGCTCCGGAGGATCAAGCCAAAACAACTTTCACTTGTTCGTTTGGCACTTTCGCATGGAGGAGGATGCCGTTTGGTTTGTGCAATGCCTCGGGAACATTTCAAAGATGCATGACTTCTATCTTTTCAAAAATGATTGGTAATTTCATTGAGGTATTTATGGATGATTTTTCAGTTTTTGGATTATCTTTTCATGATTGTCTTATGAAGTTAGATATGGTTCTTGTACGTTGTATTGAATGCAATCTTACATTAAGCTGGGAAAAGAGCCATTTTATGGTGACAAGTGGGATTGTATTAGGACATGTGATATCTAAAAAGGGGATCAAGTTGATAAGGCAAAAATAGATGTAATTGAAAAATTACCACCACCAATTGATGTGAGAGGAATTAGAAGTTTCTTAGGGCACGCAGGTTTTTATAGACGATTTATTAAGGATTTTTTTAAAATAAGTCAACCATTATGCAAATTGCTTGCCCAAGATGTTCTTTTTCTGTTTGATGAAAGTTACTTGCATGCTTTCAATACTTTGAAAGAAAAACTTATCTCTGCACCTATTGTTGTTGCCCCCGATTGGTCGTTGCCCTTTGAGATTATGTGTAATGCATCGAACACTGTAGTAGGAGCTGTCCTAGGTCAACGTATTGATAAAATGTTGCGTGTGATTTACTATGCAAGTTTAACTCTTAATTCTGCACAAGGAAATTACACGACTACAGAAAATGAGCTTTTAGCTGTGGTTTTTGCTTTAGACAAGTTTAGGTCTTATATTATAGGATCTAAACAATTGTACACAGTGATCATGCAGCTCTTCGATACTTTATGTCTAAACCTCAAGCCAAACCTAGATTGATTAGGTGGATTTTATTGCTGCAAGAATTCGATGTTGAGATTAAGGATAGAAAGGGTAGTGAGAATGCAGTAGCTGGTCATTTATCTTGTCTTCCCTTTAACCCCCCAATCGGATGACTTACATCAATCTGGCATTAGTGATGAGTTTCCCTTTGAGCATGCATTTGAGACTTCTGTTATTCCTTGGTATGCTGATATATGTAATTACCTTGCAAGTGGAAAATTACGTCCTGATATTTCTTCTCAAGAGAAGAAAAGGTTTTTGTCTTCTTGCAGGAACTACTATTGGGATGATCCTTATCTTTTTCGCCTTGGTAAGGATGAGGTTATCAGAAGATGCATTCCAGCAGAGGAGCAACTAGAGATGCTGACGTTGTGTCATGCTTCGCATTGTGGAGGACATTTTGGGGGTCGTAAGACCGCCTTTAAGGTTCTTCAATCTTGATTTTATTGGCCGTCAATCTTTAAGGATGCGCATAATTTCTGTTTAGCATGTGATAGGTGTCAACGGGTTGGTGCGATAGGAGTTAGAAATGAGATGTCTCTTAATACTAATTTACCTGTCGAAATTTTTTATGTGTGGGGCACTGATTTTATGGGTCCTTTTCCAAAGTCTTGTGGATTTGAGTATATTCTTCTTGCTGTAGATTATGTGTCCAAATGGGTGGAAGCGATTCCTACCCGGACATGTGATGCTAATATTGTCATCAAGTTTGTGCAGGATAATATTCTTTATAGGTTTGGATTGTAGGGAAATCTGATTTTAACCCTCTCCCGATGATCTATCTTGGATGATTACTTCACCATACATTGATTATATTCCTAGCATGCACCTATATAATTAATTGCAACACGTTGGTGTTTTCTCGTGTTTACCTACGAATTTGTCAGGCAATGATTGGATCAAGACTCGTGCTTTGATCTTCTGGACTGTATCCCGAATGCCTAATCTCCAATGTCGAGTGAGGATAATCTATGAATAATACTACAGAAATTTGCCTTCTTCATTCTTTTGAAGTTTTCAAAAATCCCAACTTTGAGAAGTCTAGTTTTCGAAAAATTTCACACCTTAGGATTAGGGTTTGATTTTTTCTCACCTTATATTTATAATGCAACCCTAAATCCTATCATGATAGGATTTCTGCATATCTAATAAATATAATAATATCTCTTTAGATAGAGAGGATCAAAACAGAGTCCCAGTGGGACTATAAGGAAGTGGATGGATTTCTCTAAGCTCCAGGCCTTGATGGGCCAACACAGAGATCAAATGCAAGGAATAAAGATGAGCCTCAAATAAATTAATTATCTTATGTTCAGCCCAGAACACAAATTAATTCATAAAAATTTATTCATGCCACTAGAGAATAAATGCTAACTTTATTTCCGAAGTTGAGTCGGGCTCGCACTTAGACTTAACGAATCCCCGTATTTAAGATATCATACGCTCATTAATTATTTATAGCGTTCTGACTGCTTAAAATAATTAATTACTTTAATTCCTTAAGTAGTACCATTCAACCTTATTATTGTACTTGAGATAACTCAACCTGCAGGGTTTAGTACAATAGACCTTTTGAGCTCCTTAAGGGGACGTCATCATCCTAAACGGATACGGTGACTGACATGAGCAACTAGCATGACATACAAGCACTGCCACCACCCAAGATGCGGAGAATATTGGGTTATCTCATGTAACCCTCACTCACAACAAGTCAAAGTGATGGTCAGCAACTCATACTCACCTAATACCTTATAGAGGTTTAGATCAACAGAAGTCACCGAGATCTAAGTTCTTCACGACGGTCGATAGAAGAACTCATCTCACCGTGATCCATTAATACGTTAGAGACGCATCAAAGATAGACAAGCAACTAAGTCAAGTCACTTCTTATCTATACCGCGACTTATACCGACAACTTGTCCTCAAGTTGTCTCGGTATGATTCTTTTATATCTCATTAAAGCTTGACCAATCATACGAGACTTCTTTGATCTACAACACACCAGTATGATCTAACTTATGTATGAGATAAAGGGACATACATGCAATCAAGTAAACAATTCAGATAGGAGATTGTAATAGTGGTAACAGGAAACATTGTATACAAGCTCAACCAAAACTGCTTCTAGTATACAAATCCAACATGGATTTCCTCGAGCTATAATTAGTGATGGGGGGAAAAACTTCTGTAATAAGTTATTTGGGAAATTGATGAAAAAGAATGTAGTTTCCCACAAAGTAGCAACACCATATCATCCTCAAACTTCAAGACAGGCCGAGACGAGCAACAAGCAAATCAAGTGGATTCTGGAGAAAATGGTGAAGCCATCGAGAAAAGATTGGGAAACTAAACTGAATGAGGCTCTATGGGCATATCGAACGGTTTACAAAACCGTGTTAGGGATGAGTCCTTATAAGTTGGTCTATGGTAAGTCGTTTCATCTTCCGGTTGAGATTGAACATAAAGCATATTAGGTAATTAGGAACGTGAATTTGGATTTGTCTCAAGCTGGAAACGAGCGGACTTTACAGTTGTCTGAGCTTGAAAAACTGCGTGATGAAGCTTATGAGAATGCTCGAATGTATAAGGAAAAGGTGAAGAGAATCCATGATAAGAAGTTGATAAGAAAAGATCTTCAACCTGGAATGAAAATGCTTCTTTTTAATTCACGGTTGAGACTGTTTAGCTTCGAAGTAGATGGAGTGGTCCATACGAGATAGAAGAAGTATTTCCATAGAACGGTGAAATTGTATAATCGTGATGAGAAGAAGTCTTTCCAAGTCAATGGACAACGTGTAAAGTCGTACATTGAAGTAGCATCGAATGTGATGGAGACTGAGTCGATAAGACTCCAAGAAGCAGTTTCTGAATGAAGGATTAATGGTCGGGCTAGTGACGGTAAAACTAGCGCTTCGTGGGAGGCAACCCATGTTTCTTTATGTTTTGTTTTTTTTTTCTTTTAGTTTTGTTTTTGTTTGTGTTTTCGTCTTTGTTTTGGTTTTGTGTGGTGTAGGATTAGGAGTTTTTTTTTATCAAGAGTCATTGGAACATGGATTGGAAAAGACGAAGTGTGGAACATAGCCTTTTTGCAGTCGAAAGATGCACCCAAGCGCCGGATGCACCCAAACCGGCGCTGCAGGCATTCAAAAAGTGCATCCAGAGAAGTACCCCAGGCGCCGGACGCAACGAAACCGGCACTGGGGTACTATTGAAAAAGACAACAGAGAGCTCACCCAGCGACCGGACACGGCGAAACTGGCGCTGGGGGCGAAACGTAATTGGGTGGAGAAGGTGACCCAGCGCCGGACGCCATGAAACCGGCGCTGGATCCATTTTTAAATTAAAACAAAATATATTTATATATTTTATAAGAGGTAGGGTTTCTTTCTTACCTCTCGTTCTTTTTATTGCAGCGCCGCTCTCTCCTTCCGTGCCCAACGCCGCGCTCAGAGCTCATCTCCATCCGATGCTACCCCCCAGCGCCACGCGCCCGCTCTCAATGTTCCGTCTGGTGCTCAAGCTCCATGCTCAGCCTCAGTGCGTCGTTCGCCGTCCCCAACGCAAGCTTCCTCCGTCCGTGCAGTAATAAGATCGCCTCGCATCCAGCCGATTAATCCTTCATTCCGTTCGGCTCTCCCTCCTCCGTCCGGCACTATCCTAGTGCCCACACGCTTCCATCTGACGCTATCTCCAGCGCTTCTCTCCAAGCGCCCATTTCTCTCTCTCCGTCCGGTGCTACCCTCAACGCCTCGCGCTACGCGCCCCATCGCCCGCCTCCTTTCGTCCGACGCTGCCAACAGCCCCGCACGCCTCGCGCCCCAGTGCATGCTTGCTTCTGTCCGGTGCTACTCCAGTGCCGCGCACCGCACCTCAGTGCCCGCTCGACCGAGTCCGGCATTTCCCAGCTCCAGTGCTAGCCTCCGTCCAGCATCTAATGCCCACTCGCACGTTTATCAGTATTGTTCGAACAAAATAGGCTGCCGGATCCAGCTCCCGTCACCCTCGAGATGATGATGTTCCTATGGAGGAACCAGTGGAAGATATCAGCATAATGTACTCAGCCACATTTCCAATTTATAATCCAGTGGAAGGTACGCTTTATCGGCATTTTGCACATCAAGATATAACCTCCGCGTCAATTCAATTGGCAATTGATGAAAAGTTTAGGTCTTGAAGATAGAATAAAGAAATATTTAAAGAACTTAGGACTGCTGCAATATGCTATGATGGGATTGTCGGGTTATTTCCCATTATTGGTTGAATTTTATTGCACGATAAATTTTGATGATGAATCCAATACTATGACATGTCGTCTGTTGGGTCAAGAGTATGCTGTGATGCCTCGTATTATGAAGGGGGTGTTTGGATTTCCGACTTCAGGTGTACGCGGTGTACCTCCTTCATTTAATATTAGAGAGGCTTGGCAAGAATTGTCGGGGTTTAACAACTGGTCATCAGTAGGAATGCCAAGTGGATTCATTAAGGATGCAGCATTGGCTATGGTGCATAAGTTCATCGCATTTAATGTTTTTGGGAATGAGCAGGCCAACAAGGTCAACACTGCTGAGGTTTTCTTGCTCACATGCACGGTCAAGAAGACAAAGGTTTCGCCGACATTGTTCATTTGGGATCACTTGCAGCTGGTGCAGCGGCGTAAGAAATGTCGGCCAACCTTGTGTCAAATCCCTACTGGGCTGTCAGTGCATTTAGGGATAATTAATAATGAGGGACGACATATTCCTGGGCAAGATCTGATACGACCTAAGATTATTGATCTTAGTGAGCTTCGAGGTGCCCCTTTTGCATATAATGAGACAACTGTTGTACCTCATCATTTGATGAATTGTGTGAAGAGATATATGCATGCGCAGCTCGCAAAAGCCCAAGCAGCAGGTGCAGGACCATCTTATGCGCCTTCGGGCGATATGGTCATTTTTTACACTACTCTTGAATCCGAAGATGAAGGCGACCAACATACCGAGGCAAGAGGGGATACAAAGCCAGTTCAGAGCAATGTCGATCCAAATCATCCACAGTTTCCTTATCAGCAAGGTGCATCGGGGCAAGGGTATAACTCCATACGTGAAGAGTCGAGCCGCCAGGAGTGAATTAGTCGCCCATCGACGTAATTTCGTCAAGACATCTATTCCGGATTTGACGAGCAAAATTAGCGTCTTGAAGAACAGACCCGATTGTGGCATGAGCGTAACCAAGACCGAATCAATACAATAATCGGATGATCGAGCAAAATCGATGCATGGTCGCTTCGAGGCCCGATGGAACGCTTGGACCACATTTCATGGCGCCCACCTCCACCACCGCCGTCTGACCAATAGTGATTTATCACTATTGGAGAGTATGTTTATTTCTGTTTTTGTGTGCGTCGTTTTGTTTTAGTTGTTTTGCTTGTCTTTGTTTGTTGTTTTTGTAGGTTTTGTCTTGTGCTTGATGCCCCGCCGTTCCGTTTCTTCGCTTTCAGGGAAGTCGCCTCTTCTATTCTCTTATATATTTATCTGCAATGAGGACCTTGCATGTTTTAAGTGTGGGGGGTGTCATTTTATGTTTTGTCGTTTTGTTTTGTTCTTAGCTCTTTGTTTGGATAAGAGAGGATTTTATGTTCTTGAAATTAATGGTGCATGAAGAATTATGCTTTAAGTTGGATTAATTGTGTTTTGATCTGAATTTCATTGCGTCTTGGTATATGGTTTTTAGTGTGATGAAACTTAGGTGTCAATTTGAACTGTGTGACATGATTAGGAAACTGTGATTAGACAATGTGTGATCGGTTGTCATATACTTCATACATTGGACCATTTTCTTGTATGATTTCTCCATAAAAAAAGAAAAGAAAAGAAAAGAAATCTGAAAATAATTGAAGTTGTGAAATAAGTGGGCTTAAAATTCGAATAAGGGGCTCTACGCCTCTTGCTTGTGTTGTCTCTCGAATGGAGACTCTATGCGATGGGTATAGATAACTACGTTAGGATACTCGAGTGTATAACTTGAAGGTTTCACCTAACGATTATTGTTCTATAATCGGTTTTAAGCTCCACATGTTTTATCTATTTTTATCATTGGAATGTCTTATATGAAAGGGAACCATGTGAGTTGTATATTGATTTCTGAAATCATATTTGAGTCGAAGCACAACTATTCTATGATAAGTCACATGTTTGGATTGATGAATGATGATCATTGTATTGAGAGTTATATTATTAAGATGCATTGAAAGGATGAGAATATGTGATTGATTCTATTTGAAGTATTGATTCGATGTGTACCATTCTTTTCAAGAAACTAAAATTTGTTAGAGGACAAGCAAAGAGTTAAGTATGAGGGAGTTGTTTTGCATGTTTTTGTTATGTTTTTCTATGGTTGTTTTAAACGATTGGTTCCTATTTGTTTATAATTGAATATCTTTTGTTGGAATCATGTTCGTCTTCGTTTTGTGTAGGGAATGATCGCGTTTAAAGTATTTTATGCATAAAAGCGCACCCAAGCGCCGGACTCGGCGTAGCCGGCGCTGGGTGCGCCCAGCGTTGCGAGGATTCGACAGCGCCCGCGTCAGGCGCTGGCACACGTCCGACGCTAGCGCCCAAAGGTGGAATAGTCCCGAGCGCCTGCGTCCGTGCACGATCCGGCGTGGGCGCCTGCTAATATTGTCCCGAGGCGCCACGTCCGTGCCGCTCGTGTCCGCACTAGCGCTCGGTGGAATCATCCCGAGCTCCGCGTCCGTGACTGGGCACCATGGTGAAATTCATACCGAAACTCCGTGCGTCCGGCGCTGGATGCGTTCGGCGCTGCGCAAGAATTGAAGATCGTACAGAGAGTCCTCACGTCCGGCACTGCATCGCATCCGGCGCTGGGCGTGCCTTATTTCGCCTTGTTTTTTAACGCGCGCGTCCGACGCTGAGTCCGCGTCCGGCGCTGCGCGTGAATTTTCGGGCGCTATATATATGATTTAAAACTCTGAAAACCCTAGTTCTCTTTTATTCTTCAGTTTTTATTTCTTTTAGCGCCTCCTCCTCCACGCAACTATTTCTTCCATTGCTTTTCAAGTATTTCCTTTGTGATTTGTGATTCAAGAACATTGATTGAAGAAATTAATCAACGACTATTGCAATTGTAAGGATTATTATTCTCTTTTTTCCATTGAATTATTGAGTAATGATTTTTATTGATTTCAATTGTTTGATCCGTGAGATGAGCATGAACTAATCTTCTTCTAGGGTTGTGTGATTCAAATTGATTGATTGTTTATTTGTTTTGATTAAGTATACCAATTGAATCTTAGGGTTTACTGTTAAGTGATTGATCACCATTTAATTGTTTATGTTTCGTGTATTATCGAGAGATAGATACGTTGCATCCATAGGAATCAATTGGATTAGAGGTTATCGGAAACGAGTACTCTAATGGTTTATGTATTTGTGAAGTCTTATAACCTAGGTTTAATCCACGGAACGAAAGTCGAGTGTTTGAATTAAAGGTTAGATGATTGCATGAGTAGGTAGATTTCTTAAACAAGCATTAATCAATTAATCAAGGCGAAGAACCTAATGCCCTAGTTTTTCTCACAATCTTGAATTACTCATGTTGCAATTGAATTGCTTTGAACGTTTGGTCTGAATCGTCTGCGTGATTTAACTCCTGTCAATTTTAGTTAAGCATCATCCCCAATCAAGTTTAGGATTTAGATTTACTGTTTTTATCGTAACACATCATAAGCCCTGTTAAGTCTTCCTCGAGAGATTCGACTTGGGTCGATCTTACCACCCTATAGGGACCTTGTACTATTGCGAGCGATTTAGAAGAACAATTTGGTCGGAACAGGGTGCTGGACCGCTAGACAGGCGCTGAAGCTGGGGTCGAGCACCGGATGGGACGAATGTTGTGCCTCGAGCGCCAGACGGGGTGTGGGGCACGAAACTAGGTTGCACGCGCACGTGTGTGCGTGTCTTTGATGATTCTCTCTGTTCTCCCTCGTCCGAACTCCGAATTGTGATCTGTCTGCCAACAGACTCCTAACGGGATGCTCTTTAACATACCTCAACTCTTGGTAAATCCATTTTTTCCTATTTAACGTCGTTTTGTACAAAACTTCAAAACAAACCAAATAAATTTGAATCGATAAATACTAGTCAAAACAACAGCAGAAATAGAACAAACCATGGGAAACAACATGCATAAAAATATGAAGAATAAATACAAAATCATATTAAACAACTCCTCACACTTAACCCTTTGCTTGTCCTCAAGCAAACATTATCACCACGACACGAGAAAAGAAATCGAGAAAACACACATTCATATGGATCATCCACGACTTCACGTCTTCCTAGAATTTCTAAACCGATACACTTATTAATATGATAATAAATCAAAAATTGATGAGCGTGTGACTTAATCCAAACAAATCACAAATCCGATCCACATGCAATCAAGAGTCGAATAGCCAACTCATATAGATCTCTTGCATAAACACATCTCATTTTTAACATAACACACAACTACAAATACCAGATGTGACGACTCAAGGAGGATTATAGGACAATATTCATTAAGTCAAACCTTCGAGTTGTAAACACAAGTATCCTAATGTGGGTTCCCACACTAATCACTTTTGAGCTTCCATTCGAGAAGCAACATAAAGCTAGAGGTGCAGAGCCCCTTATTTCAACCTTAAGATCACTTATTCAACTCATCAACAAATTATTCCAACTTTTTTTTATAAAAAACTTTTTCAGATTTTCATATTTTTTTTCTGAGATAAGACACTCAAGGAGAACATACAAGTAGCAACGACAATCAACTACACATATCACTTCATCACAATTTATTTTGACGTGCCACACGGCTAGATCAATCATCAACAGTTATCAAGTCAAGCCATGCATCGACAAAAATTACTAGAAATCAATTCAGACATGCATACCCAATCAAATCATGTTCACTCAACTCTACTCGTTTACTAGACGATAAAGCATACTCAAATATAAACAAAAGGTATAAAAAGGAGGACGACACACCCAAACAAACATAAGTCACATGCAAACATATAAAGACGGCAAGCACACCTCCACACTTTAGACAACACACTACATTGAGTGCGCAAAAACAAAAAGGTAAAATGTAGAAAGTGAACTTCCCTGAAATTGAGAGAGCATGTCAACGAGGTACGGCGGTGATGACGTCCAGTGACTTGAGTGTTCATGATATACAACTCGCCACAATTCTCATCACTTATTTAAAACCTGAAAGAAAAAGAAAAGAAACAAAACAGATAAACAAATAAACTCGTGGGTTGCCTCCCACACAACACTCATTTCTATGGCACGAGCTCCACCAGTGACAAACAGACTATCCATAGTCCTTCACCTGCAGGAATACTATCTCAACCAGAGCATCAGTAGTAACAATATAAGCACAAAGGACAGTCAATGCAGCAAATAATAAATCAATTAAGCTCAAATCGAACATCTTATTCTTAAAAAAAAATAGATAACCTCAACTCCTTGAACTTGATGATGTTGATCTGAAGGACTTCAGTCTTGTTTTTTCAGATCGAAGTTGGATTTGATTTGAAATGTTGAAGAACGCCTTGAAGATATTCAACTTTGAGCGCCAATGTGGAGGGTTTTCACCATGTTTTCGGATTGAACGACATCTTTAATTTTATTTGGAGGATGATTTTAGCGAAGAATGTGATCATTTGTACGAAGAACACCTTGAATGTTGCAGAATACTTCGAATGTTGGATAAGACTTCTCAGAGAATTCTTCGGGTGTGAGCCCCAACACCCTTATTTATAGATGTGAGCTAGTTGACTTTGTAGGTTTTTATAGGCTTTTGGGCTTAGGTGACAATTAAAGCTTACATGGTGCTATTTGAGTGGTTATTCCTCTCCAATGTGTCATTGCCACATGTAGTTCTCTCATTTACCGATAAAATTAAATATTAATCATATATCTAATAATTTTGGAATAAATTCCACTAATAAAATAGAAATATAATTAATTATTTAATTTGAATTTACATGTGGTGCAATCTCATTTGCTAACAATTTTAATTGTCTACAACCTATTGATTATTTTTGTGGAATAGTGTATAGATCATTTTATAATTACAAATTATTGCATTCTATAATAACACAAGTTGGTGAGCTACAAGGTACTGATGTTCTAGATTTTAATTGAGATAGTATTTTGCATTCCAAAGTATGATTTATTTGATAACATATTAAACCTCTGTGTATGTGTGTTGTGCTATAACTATGCGTCTGCGAAAGACAAAAAAATCCCTTCATCGACTATATACATGTGAATTGTCTAATTTATTTAAAAATAAAGCAATAAAATATATGTTTATTATTCAATATGGTAAAAATGAAAAAAAAATCATTTCATCGACTATATACACGTGAATTGTGATTATGATGATCTGTCAGCCAAATTTCAAAGTTGGACAAATTATACTACTTTTCAGTCATTTATAATAAATATATAATTTTATCAACATAAATTTTTGTTTCTTATATTCAAAGTCATAAATTTTAAGAGTATTTACATTTATATAAAATTTGCCAATTCTATAAAATATAGAATAATTTATTGGCATCACACGATGCTCAAAAGACAAACTAGTCTATTTGGTAGATGCAATGAAGGGCGGGACCAGGGGCTGGGGTACGCTGAAGCCCTCAACCAAAAACGTACCTCAGTTTCTAGTTCTGGGCTGCCCTGATTTATTTTGCAATAGCCCCGTCGCCAAAGCAAAAGAGGGGCCGAGGAAAAAAGTAGGTCGCCGGTTCAGGTGCCGCTGCTCTGAGCTCTTTTAAGAGGGAAGAAGAAGATGAAAATTGCATAGAAAGGATGGGGGCACCGTAGGAGTAGGGACTCAAATTCCTTTGATGCTTTATAGAGCGAGCGAGGTTCGAATAAACATATTTTTATGACAACAAAGTGAAACTCAGTAAATCAATGTATCAGTGCTTCAAATTATTTAGAAGAGTTGGTGTATGCGGTAGGTGTGTGAATATGGTATAATTTCCCCACACACACCCCACAAAAAAATCTTTTTTTTTTGATATCACGAACCCGCATGCTGCTATCTTAAGTCTACAAGACCTGGTAAATATGGTATAATTTCCCCACACACACCCCACAAAAAAAAATCTTTTATCAATGCACAATTCCGCTAGGGAAGCAAAAAAATGCCTAATATTTCTTTTATTTTTCTATTAATTGGTCAATGTTACAGGTGTGGCACATTTTTTCAGAAGTGTCAATACTTTAGGCTCACAACATCATACTTATCTTACATCTTACCCTACTTAACTCATACGAATGAGGATTTCAATGCACAAATAAAACTTAAAAACGATATCAATTTTCTGAGTTTGTATAAATAAAAAAAATTGATTCTCAATGATAAAAGTATTTCATGCCGAGGCACATAAACACACAAATCTCATTGATTCCTCACACCCTACACAATTAATAATAATAGTTCTATCAAAAGGAAGAATATACGCGAGCTAATTAATCAATCTACGCAAGTTTTGAGGTATTGTACAATATAAGTTTCAACATGTGATAGAATCATTCAATCCAACCATCCAAGAAAAATAACAGCTCTACCAAAAGCAATACCATTCATCACTAAATCGGAACTTCCACCTTCACTAGCGCCGTCGGCAGCTCAACGCTCTCCGTCTGAAGCCAATCCTTCGCGCAGATGAGGGCCTCCACTGTCTCCGGCCGCAATGAGCATCTGTAGCTATCCATCTCCTTCCGTACCGTGTCGAACACGGAAGCAGCCGGCACCGTGCAAACAGGGATCGACAGTATATCACGTGCCATCTTCGAGAGCGTCGGATACTTCATCCTGTTCACCTTCCACCACCCCACCACGTCGAATTCATGCACTCGTGGCAGTAAAGACTCCTCCAGGTACTGGTCCAGCTCCGACTTGGATAGCTGGCTCGTCGTCTCCATTATGTAAACGTCAAAGTCTGTCAACCCTAGACCGTTGCTCCCAATTTCTTGATGATCCTCGGGATTGGCAGATTGGCCGTTCATTACTTCGGAGTAGGCAGGAGTGAGAGGGAGCGGGAGAGCTACGTATTCAAGGAAGAGCTCGTGGATCCCATCGTCGACGATCTTCACGTACGAAGCGGAGTCGTCGCCGTATATTTTCGAGAAGCTGAACTCCACGAGCTTCAGCTTGAACCGAGGATCCATGACGACAGCGATTGCGAGAATGAAACAACTGCTTTTCCAGTATTTGTCGAAGTTCTCTTGCATCAACTTCGTCAGAGTACTGACAAAAGGATCCTCGCTGAACGCAGCACGCGCCAGTTCCAGCTGAATCTTCCAAGCCTCGTGGAAGAAGGTGTTTGTAGTTGGAATAGCCGCTGTCGTCAGAAGATTAGCAGTGTCGAAGAGGGGTTTCAAGTACGTGCAGAGAGTCTCCACCTGCCTCCAATCCTCTACCATCGGGGCATCCTTGTAGTCGGGATCCGTCGTATCCAGACATGAGAATACTTCCTTCAACTCCGACGCAGCCAGCAGCATCTCATACGTCGTGTTCCATTGAGTTTGGTCATCGATAGCAAGAGTCTTGGAGCTAGGCACTTGAAGCTGCTGTTTGAGCTCGATGAACTTCTCCTCACGCGATTCTGATGTCTTCACATACTTGACACTGTCCCTTATCTTCTTGACGAGGCCGTGCACAGAAGCTAGTGCATCTTCAACGATTCTGCTCAATGAACGAGCGAGGCAGTTTCCAACCAACAACTGGCCGTCAAGCACCAGCGGGTTCTTGACAGATAGCAGAGCTCTCATATTGTCTATGGCAGCATCGTTTAACGGTTGGTTAATGGTCACAGAGAATAACTTGCCATCCATATTCCAATCAGAGAGGCAAGCAGCAACAGAATGGCTGAAAGCGGTGTCCGATTCCGGATAAGGCTCCATGATCACATTCAGAAGCTTCCGATGCATCTTCCACTCACTGTCGATGAACTGTCCACTTACAAACATGTAGCCGATAGTTCTGGACGAAGGCCATAAATCCAGTGTAAGGCAGATCCGCCCGGGCACCCCCTCGATCACACGCTGGATGCTCGCTTTTTCCCGGAGATAAGTAGCCACACAGTCCCCTTGTACAGTGTTGAAGCTCACCATATCGAAACGAGGCTGTAAATTCTGAACAAACGCCACAAAACCAGGGTGTTCGACCATGTGAAGCGGGTAGTCATGCATGATAATCATCCTAGCAATCTCGTGTCTGCAGCGGTCAGCATCAAAGGAAAGGTAAGGCACAGCAGCTGTTCGATAGCGTCGCTTCGGTGTGTCAGTAAACGAGCTCATCTTTGGAGGGGCACTGTAAGGGGAGGACTGCTGATTGTTTCTTTCCTGATTACGCAGGACAACCGGGCAAGTCCCCTTTGCAATGTGACGCTTGAGATGGCTCGTTCCAGCTACCTTATTCCCCGTGCTGTAGGCGAACGACTGTTTGCATTGCTTACAGCATGCCCTCCTACATCCAGTACCAACCGTTTCGATGGTGAAATGCTCCCAGACAAGCGACTTCTTTTTCCTACGTTTAGTAGGTTGCGGCTCAACAATGCTTGGTGTCGGCTCTTCTGAATGATTGGCTTCAGTCTCTAAAAGGTCGAGTTGCATCTCTGTCTCCATGGGCTGGATTTCTTCCATCAGGACTAGTTCATTATTCATGACAGGGTTAGGGTTTTCCACCTCCATCTTCAGAGATTGCTATATGATTTGAATGTTCCTGCGAAATCAAAGATGACCCAAAAGTCAGTCCCTAATCATCCACCCTAAATCACAAACAATTAGCGTTGCTAACACCGGCTGAGGACAATGTGGATCAGAAGAAAACATTAACTTACAAAAAGGTCCAAGCAGAGTCTGAAAAGAATCATGCAGAAAGGTTACTGTTACTTTCACGCAAGAAATAGTGACTCTTTTGCCATGAGACTGGAGACTGGAGACTAGAGCAAGAGAATACATTTTCTACAATTATCACCGAGTGTACTTGAAAATAATATTGTCATGACTCATGCCTTATAACATTTGAACGAGGTAAAGAATACAATTACAAATAATGTAAAATTCAGAAGATAAGCTTCGGAAGATGCCATTATACCATCGGAAAATTCGAAGTCACAATGTAGTAGTAAAAAACATTTAAAAATTGATTTTAAAACTATATACAAATAACGGGCCCTCAAAAAAGAAAAATCAGGCCCGAGCTTTGAGGCCCAAGACTTGGCTGAAGCTAAAACCCATAATTTTGCAATCTCTATGAGCACAGAATTAAGGCATGAAGTATGATTCTTTAAACACCTTGAACTACAACATGGAATAACTTCGAAAGGTCCCACGTAGACCAGGCCCGCTCAGACAACCAAACAACAAGTTATGAGATATGTCCTTGTGTATCTAAATTGACTACAGCAAGCATCAATATCTATCTAAATAACATTTTCTTTACAAAAATAACCCCAAAATACAAAAACATGTACAAAATTGACTGTGTCAACGGTCGCCCATAACAAGTCAGCCACCACAAACACGAGCTCAAACAGATCTAACGCTTCAACAACAAATGAGCTCAAAAAAGTTTCATCGAAAAAAAAAAGCCCAGATGAAAACAAATATCAACCAACTCCAAAAAAATCAAATAGTTCTAAAAAGGTGATCTTTGCTGCAGATCGGTGAACTTAATTGAAGATTTAGAATCAGAAAAGCCCAGAATTATTCAAAAACCTCGAAATAAACAAAATCACACACACACACACACATATTTATAGCTCGAGATCTGGCACAAATTTAGCTAAACACCACCAAGAACAGAGCATTAATTTAAAACTCGAAGGTTGACTGACAAACTAAAACATATAAACATCAAATAACAGAAAAAGAAGCAAATTTAGTAAAAAAAACTACAAAACTATCCGACAACACATATTCGACGGATTAAAAAAGGTCACCCAAAAAGACGGAAATTTGTAGGGGAAAACATCGATAACGAAACTAAAAAATTCTCATACCAGAAGAAAAAGGAGTTTCCGATCGGAACTGAAGAGGTTGTTTGGCCGAATCGGAGGCGATTTCCGGCGCCCAGATCTAGGGTTCGGGAGGGGAGGGGAGGGGAGAGGAGAGAGAAAGATAGAATTGGGCTTGCAATTGGACCTAGTTTTTTGGGGTTGGCTATGTAATAAGGTTTATTATTGTTGGGGTAGGGGCGAAATATTTAAGGGAATTGGATATGGACTTTGAGGTCCATCTGATTTGTTTGGTGTGTGAATCTCGACGTGTATTAGTGCGTGTTTCAAAACTTTATTTTTTATTTTTTTTGTATTTTTTCTTGTTCTTTTACTTTTCATCATATGGCTATTTTAAATGCGTGACTACACAGCCCACCTCCAGTGTGTGTAGCCCACTACTAACTACTGAGGGAATTTTATTTTGGGAAAATAAGTTTTGTTTGTGGAATTTGCAATTTGGGTGATTCTTTTTTATTGAAGTATTCATAGCCCATATGATGTGGATGAAACTTCGAACAACTGGTCCATGGCCTAGCTTGGACTTGGATTTGATTTCTTGATAATTATTTGTATTTATATTTTGGAAAACTTACCTAACTCAAATATTTCAAATTAAATGAATTTATTGTAGCTAATTCATAGGTCAAGCTACGGGTTTGCTAACTATTAACTCGATTATTGTTGGAGACTTTTTCTTTTTAAGAAATAAACCTTTTTTTTTTGCGATTTAGCATTTAGTAATTTGAGGTGGTCTCCTGTGCGCGCCCGTGCACAGTGAGACCTCTCCTAATTAGTTATTTAGTTAATTAATCTTAATTAATTAGTTTTAATTAATAAATAAATTAATTTTAATTAAAATTAATTAGTTTAATAAACTTTAATTATAAATTAATAAATGATAATTTTGAATTAATATATCTTAATTTTGAATTAATAAACCCTAATTTTGAATAATAAACCATAATTATGAATTAATAAATCATAATTTTGAATTAATAAACCCTATTTGGAATTAATAAACCCTAATTTTGAATAATAAACCCTAATTTTGAATTAATAAACCTTAATTGGAAATAATAAACCCTAATTTTGAATAATAACCCCTAATTGTGAATTAATAAACCCTAACTTTGAATTAATAAACCCTAAGTGTGAATTAATAAACCATAATTATGAATTAATAAAATCTAATTTTGAATTAAAAATTATAATTAAAATTAATAAATATAATTTTAAATATAAAAAATGTAAGAGATGCGGAGAGAAGAAGAAGAAAGAAGAAATAGAAGAAAAAATGAAAACACAAACAAAGAGAAGAAATGAAGAAAACACTGCGCGCATGTTGAGGCCGAGCGTACAGGAGTTATTGTCTAGTAATTTTGGGTTTAGGCGTTTACAATGCGTTAAGAAATGTGATGAGGAGAAAGTCTGGAAAGTCTATGCCACTTTTATTGTTCTTAAAAGTGAAAGGTCATGTGTAAAATGTTATTATTTGTATCGTTGTGCACGAAGAAAAATATCAAGTTTCATATATATTTTTCGATTTTCATCACGTTGTTGTCGTGTTGTATTGATATGAAAAGCTTTTATGCTGTGCGAGGCAATTCTTGCATTTATGCATATGGTAATGAGCTACAATGGAATGTATTCAATTTTCTATAACAAAGATAAATTCTACTCACTCTTATAACTATATATGAAAAATTACTTACTACTTATAAAATTGTCCTTTCATACAGTATGAACAAGGCATTCATGCATTTGTGTACTTGTGCATTTGTGTACTCAAATTTTGTGCATCTTGTCCTTTCATACACGAAAGTGTGAACGAGTCATTCATGCATTTGTATACTTGTGCATTGTAACGGTGATATTTCTTCATTAATGACAAATTTGGACATTTACTCAAATAATGGGAGTTTTTATATGTTTTTATTTAATTATAGGTAGAGATGTCAACACAATTCGAAATCGATGAATTGTTCCAAATCTCTAATGATTGTTTTTCTTAAATAACCAATGCTACTCACTTGTTTTGAAGTTAGGTGTTTTTTTTATAGGTTTCAGCAGAAAAACTATCAATTTGGACAGACCTAAGACTGAATGAGTTCAAGCAATACTGAAGTCAATCATACTAATAGGAGTATCAGTATCAGCGCAACTGATTATAGCTCAATTGAAGGATCGTGTACTGAAGATTAAAGACTAAAGGAAGGTCAATTGATGTCTGAAGATGGAAGTACAAATAATGCTTGATGATCGTAACTCTGAGTAAAGTCAAGATCAAGACTTGTTGGTTTGTATCTTGGAAGCGCTTTGGTTGAGCTTGTATACAATGTTTCTGTTACCACTATTACAATCTCCTATCCGAATTGTTTACTTGATTGCATATGTATGTCCCTTATCTCATATATAAGTTAGATCATACGATGTGTTGTAGATCACGTGTTCATATGATTAGTCAACCTTAATGAGATATAAAAAGTATCACAGCTGAGACAACTTGAGGACGAGTTCTCAGTATAAGCTACGGTATAGATAAAAAGTGACTTGACTTAGTTGCTTGTCTATGCTGGTACGTCTCTGACGTATTGATGGATTACAGTGAGATGAGTTCTTCTATCTGACCGTCGTGAAGAACCTAGATCTCGGAGACTATACGTTGATCTAAACCTCGATAATGTATTAGGTGAGTATGAGTTGCTGACCATCACTTTGACTTGTTATGAGTGAGGGTTACATGAGATAACCCAAGATTCTCATCTTGGGTGGTGGCGATCTTGTATGTCATGCTAGTTATCCGTGTCGAGTCACCGTATCCGTTTAGGATGATGGCGCCCCTTAAGGAGCTCAAAGGTTTATTGTACTAAACCCCGCAGTTGAGTTATCTCAAGTACAATAATAAGGTTGAGTGGTACTACTTAAGGAATTAAAGATATTAATTATTTTAAGCGGTCGAGCAGCGTAAATAATTAATGACGCGATATCTTAAATACGGGATTCGTTAAGTCTAAATGCGAGCCCGACTCAACTTCGAAAATAAAGGGTAAGTCATCATTTATTCTCTAGTGGCATGAATAAATGTTTATGAATTAATTTATGTTCTGGGCTGAACATAAGATAATTAATTTATTTGAGGCTCATCTTTATTCCTTGCATTTGATCCCTGGGCTGGCCGATCCAGGCCTATGGCTTGGAGATTTTTGTCCCCCTCTCTTAGAGTCCCATTGGGACTCTGTTTTGATCCTCTCTATCTTAAGAGATATTATTATATTTATTAGATATGCAGAAATTCTATCTCGATAGGATTTAGGGTTGCATTATAAATATAAGGTGAGAGAAAATCAAACCCTAATCTCTAGTGTGAAATTTTCAAAATATACTTCTCAAAGTTAGAATTTTCGAAAACTTCAAGAGAAGGAAGAAGGCGAATTTCTGTAGCACTCTCCATAGATTGTCCTCACTCGACATTGGAGTTTAGGCAATCGGGACACAGTCCAGAAGATCAAAGCACGAGTCTTGATCCATTCTTGTCCGACGAATTTCACAGGTAAACACGAGAAGACACCAACGTGTTGCAATTAATTATATAGGTGCATGCTAGGTATATAATCAATGTATGGTGAATTAAACATCCAAGATAGATTCTCGGGAGAGGGTTAAAATCAGATTTTCCTACAATCGAGCACGGATCGAAATCTTGGCTCTGTTGGATTAATTCACGTTTGATTATTACGCGCAATTAATTAATTGTGGATCCGCTGCTCATCGTGGCTCGCTTTATTTTTGTCGGTTTTGTTTTCACCACGAGAAAATCCGTGGTTAGATTAGAATTTTTCTTGTAAATCTAATCTGTAAAAGAGGAACGAAGACGAAGAATGAGGCGACGGAGTCCCATCGCACGGCGTCGTAAACCACCGCACGGAGAGGCACGATGTGGCGCAGCCCTAGCGCGATAAAACAGTCGGCAGCTCGCGTGCGGGTCTCGGCGGCTTCGGGTGACACGGACGGGCAGACCTCGGCGACATCGGGCGTGGACGGGTGGCAGGCCTCGGTAGCCGGGTGTGTGAGGTGCACGGTTTCCGCGTGGACACCTCGGCACGCCTCGGCGGGTCCTGTGCAGCAGCCCTCGACAGCGCCCGGATGCATCTCGGCGGATGGCTTCGGTATCATCGGGCGGAGTCGGCGGCATAGCTCGATAGGCCGGGCGTACGGGGTGCGCGGTTTCCGTGCGGACGCCGGCGGCCGGCGTGCATGCGCTCGATGCGCTCGGTGGGCTCGGCGAGTTTTCGCGACGTCGACGACGAGGCGCGCTTTTGCTGGAAGCCCGGCAATACTCGATGAGTTCTCGATAGCCTCGGCGAGTAGCGCGCTCGGCAGCGCCTGGACGCTCTCGGCAGCAGCTTCCCGACAGTAGGCTGTGTGGGATGTCTCGGTATCTCGCTGGGTGATAGCGCGCGAGTCACGCGCAGGGTTTCTCCATGCCGATAGCGCGAGTCGCGGCGTGGTTTCTCCAGATGCGGCACTGCGCGCAGCGACTCGGCGGCGGTCCGGCGTTCTTTCAGTAGCGGTGGCGATGTCTGCTGCGCTTGGGCAAAGCTTCGGCGGGCGGCTTTTCCGGCGATTCGTAGCGGAGGTAGGCGGCGAGGAAGGCAATGTGCGGTCAAGGCGGTGGGTGTCGCATGGGTACCTAGCGCGCGGCCCGATCCACATTGCGCCGACCCGACCCGTTTTTTGGCCCAAACCCTATTTTTTGGTCCAGATCCGATTTTTTGATCCGGTTCCAGATTTTTGACCCGATCGGCTCAATCCACTGTTTTGCCCGTTTTTAATTTTTCGCCCAAATCGCAGCTTTGATTTAATCCGTCCGCGCCCGTGCACGCGAGGCCTGCTTCGAGATTTTGAAGATCATGACTTTGCAAATTTATGTAATAAATTAGGCGAAGAAGCTGTGATCCACGAGTGGGCGCGATGAACGATTTTATTTTATTTTATCGCTCAAAGCATGTCGTGGATGTTTAAATTATGAAGAAGCATGCTATGTATGTTTAATTACGTAGATAAACATGTTGTATGCTTTCGTGATTGGATCGATAGAAAGCATGCTAGGTTTATCGCGTTTTCAAGCATATTTTAGAATTCTCATGAGCATGTTTTACATGTTGAGTTCTATAGAAAGCATGCTAGATTACGTGATCTCGCATGGACAAACCTTTTGAAACAAAAGACTAAGCAAGAAATCCGACATATTAATTTCTAAAATTAAAATGTCAATACCTCTACTTTTTGATCTCTAAACAAAGTGATACGCACTGTGAGTAAACGTCTACACCCGTGGCTTGCTTGCACTATTTGTCATAAGTTTGTTAGATGAGATTTCTAAATAAAACATTTTAATATATTGAGAAGTGGGAGTTTCATGTGTAAACGTCCACACGCGTGGCTTGCATATGTGATTTTCATAAGTTCTCTAGAGATAGATTTAAAATGAGATAACAAAAGAATTTGGATTGGAAGCGGTATGGTTCTAGTGAGTATGCCAATTCTAAGAATTCATTTCTAGTGTTAAAATTGTGGTCATTGCTTAGACATCACCTCAAGTACAACTTCCCACGAAGTCCCTTCTTGTGATAGTGATGTGGTCTAGTAAGATCCAATCATTAATTTCATTTGTCATAAGGATAGTTAACATGGGTTGAAATTAAACGACTAAAAGGTATATTTTAGTCTGGTCGAGGGATTCACGTGTAAACGTCCACACGCGTGGCTTGCATGTGGGATTCTTTGGGCGATTGGAGGTTTCAATTAATATTGTTTTATCAAAATGTTATAATATTATTGTTACGAATTATGTGCGATCGTATGCTTATGTGTTTACATTATCTTTTCAGATATATCTCTTACACCGATTATCAATATGCTCGCACAAAATCCTCTATCCGGTCCAAATTTTATCGAGTGGAAACGAAACATGGAATATGTTCTTATCGCTGAATAACACATGTTTGTTCTTACTACTCCCAAACCTGATGCCCTTACAGACGCATCGACTAATGAGCAGCGAGAGTCAAGCAGACTTTGGCATAAGTAAAAAATATGGCCAAATGCTATATGATGATTACTATGTCCAAAGGCTTGCAGCTGCAGCATCAGTCGATGGTAGACGCGACTGAAATATGGTCAAGTCTCGAGAGTAAGTTTGGGCAGTTGGATTGGACAGTCCAAATGAGAGAAATCTTGGCGTGTAGGATGGAAGAAGGAAGTTCGGTCCATGAACATGTCTCCCACACGACTTATCTCATGGATAGTCTTGATCAATTGGGAGGAGGTATTGATGGCGAAGCCAAGGTCGATATCATCCTCAACACATTGCCCAAGTCTTTTGAGAACTTTCGCGTGAAGTCGATCATGAGCAAGACCGAGTATATACTTAGTCAGTTGCTAAATGATCTCGTGGCCGCGGAAGGTGTCATGGGAAAATGAGCACATGCCCTTGCTAGCACATCTAAGGGCCCAAATTTTTTGTTGAAAATGGAAGAAGAAAAAGGGGTGTCAAATGTGGTAGAGGCAAATGAACTAGTGAGAGCAGTGGGAACAAGAACATGACTGTCACCGGAGGCTTGAAAAAGCCAAAGGAGGGGGGCAAGTGCTTCAAGTGCGGCAAGACTGGGCATTGGAAGGCCAAGTGCCCTATGCTCAAGGCTCAAGGTACGCCATTTGCTTTAGTAACAGAAACATGTTTAGCGACTTGTTCTACTCATTCATGGGTAGTAGATACGGGTGCAACTGATCATGTTTATTACACCTTGCAGGTGTTCCTGTGGACGAGGGAGCTGCATGATGGCGAGATAATGATCTCCATGGGCAACGCGGCGAAAGTCGAGGCCGTTGCAGTCGGAGATGTTTCTTTATGTTTTGATAGAACAGTTTTAGTATTGAAAGACATTTTATATGTGCCGAAGTTTCGGCGGAACCTTATTTTCGTTTCCAAACTATTTATTCATGTATATTCAGTTGTTTTTTATAGTGGTGTTTCTATCAAAAGAAATAACGAAGTTATCTGTGGTGGCACTTTATATAATTCGTTTTATACTATTTCTGTCAAACATAATACCTTTAATTATGTTGCATCTACATCAAACCTTAAAAAGAGGAAGTTTTCTTCACAAGATGACACAACTTTTCTCTGGCATCTTAGATTAGATCACATCAATCTAAATAGGATCCAAAGACTGGCTAAGAATGGAGCGTTGGGTGATATCACGCCATACTCCGCTCCCGATCGCGAATCTCAGTATAGAATGAAAGATGTCAACCAGACCCTTCAAAGCGAAGGGTTATAGAGCCAAATAATTGTTGGAGCTAGTCCATTCTGACCTGTCTGGACCTATGTCCACACAAGCTCGTGGAGCGTACGAGTATTTTGTCACTTTCATTGACGATAACTCAAGGTACGGATACATATACCTGCTTTACAGTAAGTCTGAATGCTTTGAGAAATTCAAAGAATTTAAGGCGGAAGTGGAGACGAAGCTAGGTAAAAGTATCAAGTCACTACTGTCTGATCGCGGTGGCGAATACCTCAGTAACGAGTTCATGGACTACTTGGTGCAGTGTGGGATTACCTTCCAGCTCATTACACCGGGCACACCATAGCAAAATGGTGTGTCAGAGCGAAGAAATGAGACTCTCTTAGAAATGGTTAGATCAATGATGAGTTATGTAACGTTGTCTATTTCGTTCTGGGGGTATGCCTTAGAAACAACGGCATACTTGCTCAATCTAGTACCATCCAAGTCAGTCGAAAAGACCCCTTTCGAGTTGTGGTTTGGGCGCAAGCCTAGTTTAAACCACATAAGGATATGGGGCAGTCCAGCACATGTGTTGAACAAGAAGGCTGATAAGTTGGAGGCTAGATCTGAAGCAAGGCTGTTTATTGGCTATCCTAGAGGAACGAAATGTGGTTATTTCTATATTCCTAAGGATCAGAAGGTCATTATTAGCACTAATGCCCGATTCCTAGAAGAGGTTATATGAAAAACCATAAATCCAAAGTTGAAATCATTCTTCAAGAATTAGATGATGATCGTATTCCGCCACCGATTAAACCAAAGGTACGAGATGTCGGTGTCAGTGGGAGGATCGACACCAAATATTTTAAGAAATTGAAGTGGTCGAGTTCCACCGAGATACCGACCGTATAAGTAGCACCTATCCAAAGAAGTTGTGCAAGATAGAGAACCACAAGTTACTGCACCCACCGCCGCCATTATGCCAGTAGCGCCTCGTCGTAGTAGGAGGGTTGTTTGTCAACCCGAGCGATTTATGTTCGTGGGTGAATCTTCGGATTTAGTCCCAGGAAACGAGCAAGCTATAATCGACCCATGGACATTCAGTGAGGCGATACAAGACATAGATGCAAGATCATGGCACACCGCTATGGACTTAGAAATTGAGTCCATAACAGCTATGGATGTATACGAAAAGACACCTCTACCAGATGGCAAGGAAGCCATAGGTAGTAAGTGGGTTTACAAGAGGAATAGAGATTCAGATGGAGAGGTTTCGGCTTTTAAAGCCAGGCTTGTGGCGAAAGGGTACACTCAGATTGAGGGCATCGATTTCGATGAGACCTTTTCGCCTGTAGCAATGCTCAAGTCCATCAGAATTCTTCTGGCCATAGCAGCCCACTTGAACCTTGAGGTTTGGAAAATGGATGTGAAAATCGCTTTTCTAAACGGTTACCTTGAGGAAGGTAGAGACATCTATATGCAGCAACTCGAAGGTTATGTGGTGAAGGGTGAAGAGCATCTAGTATGGAAGCTTAAGAAGTCCATTTATAGACTTAAGCAAGCTTCCCGATCATGGAACTTACGCTTTGACGAAGTGGTAAAGTCCTATGGATTTACCCAGTTGCCTAGCGAAAGTTATGTGTATCGTTTGGATGTCAACGGTGACGTGGTATTTCTTGCAATTTACGTAGATGACATCCTTCTACTTGGCAACAATGTGAAGCTGTTATCAGACGTAAAGAGTTGGTTATCCGATCAGTTTCAAATGAAAGACTTAGGAGATGCAACGTACATTCTTGGGATCAAGGTTTACCGAGATCGCAAGAGGAAAATGTCGAGCTTATCTCAGGCGCCTTACATTGATACCAGAATTACTGCTTTAGTATGCGGACCGCCAAGAAAGGATTGCTATCTTCGGGCATGGTGTGCCTTTATCTAAGGAGATCACCTATGACCGCAAAGGAGATAGAAGAAATGAGACAAGTTCCTTACGCTCGCGCGTAGGAAGTCTCATGTATGAAATGCTATGTACGAGACCCAATATCTCGCTGTGCGGTAGCATAGTAGCTAGATATAAGTCTAACTCGACAAGCTCATTGGACTGCGGTAAAGCATATACTCAAGTACTTGAAAAGGACTCGAGATTATAGGCTAGTTTACCAAGAAGATAGTCTAATGTCTTTGGGTTATTCAGACTCGGATTTCCAAGCTGACCATGATGAAAAGAAGTCCACCTCAAGCTATGTGTTTACCTTGGGAGGAGGAGCCGTATCCTGGCGGAGTGCAAAGTAGCGATGCATTGCGGACTCTACCATGGAAGCCGAATATGTAGCCGCCTGAGGTCGCTAAAGAGGTCAGTATGGTTCAAGAACTACCTCATGGATCTCGATGTGGTACCTGGTTTGCCCAAGAGTATCATAGTTTACTGTGATAACTCAGGTGCAGTGGCAAACTCGAAGGAACCACGAACCCACAAGGCAACCAAACACATAGAGAAAAAGTACCAGGTTATACGAGAAATCGTTAGATGAGGAGATGTGCTGATTGAGAAAATTGGTACTGCGGATAACCTAGCTAGCCCATTCACGAAGAGCCTGCCGCAAAATGTCTATGAAGAGCGTATTCGAGAACTTGGATTGCGCAAGATGGCACCCACTTAGAAAGGAAACTTTTGTAGAAGTGGGAGAAGCAAAGTAATGGTGTTGTTTGTAATAGCTAATAGAGAGACACATTGTATACTAAAAATTTGCTTTAGTATAAGTGGGAGATTGTTGGATTTGTATACTGGAAGCAGTTTTGGTTGAGCTTGTATACAATGTTTCCTGTTACCACTATTACAATCTCATATCCGAATTGTTTACTTGATTGCGTATGTATATCCCCTTATCTCATATATAAGTTAGATCATACAGTGTGTTGTAGATCACAGAAGTCTGTATGATTGGTCAAGCTTAATGAGATATAAAAAGTATCACAGCTGAGACAACTTGAGGACGAGTTGTCAGCATAGGTTGCGGTATAAATAAGAAGTGACTTGACTTAGTTGCTTGTCTATGCTGGTACGTCTCTGACGTATTGATGGATCACAGTGAGATGAGTTCTTCCATCTGACCATCGTGAAGAACCTAGATCTCAGAGTGCCACAGCCCAACTACTTAATCAAGTAATTAGGCCATGACGTGGGGTTAAGAAGGAAGTTCTGATAATTAATAACGTTAATAATGATCAAAATATCTCAAGAGACAAATAGGGTACCAACTTTTATCAAAATTTTCAAATGTTTATAGACTAAAAAGGTAAAATGGAATTGGACAAATGATGATTTTAGGTCCTCAAACCACAATGAAGAATCGAACAAGAAGGACAACGACTGAGGATAAAAAATCATAACGGAATAACCAATATTAATAATGTACATTTTTTAGCATACTTCGACAACTTTCAACGAATAATTTCAATTTCATTTTTTGTACATTTTTTAGCATACTTCGACAATGATCCAACGAAAACAATTTTGATCATTTGAGTAAATCCTTATTCACAGAGCATTGAACATGATCACTCCGTCATAACAGGACATATAAGAAAGCAAAGGCCAAAGTTCGGCAACGAAAAACGTGGCTGAGAATTATTTGTGAAGACATAACTCTCTGGGCATCAAAACATGTTAACATATCAAATGAACAACATCAATATGAATTAACATTCAGAGAAGCTCCTTTGCACAACATTCGATTCCAGCATCCTCTCGAGCTCAACCTGCACATTTAGAAACTTACGCAGGGTTTTATTTACAATACCTGCATAAGACGTTTCGTACTTGCTCATATCATCATATCATATGTATATGCAATGTTTCATGTCTGCATGCAACTTTCTCTTTCCTTCCCATATCCACGAATTATTTCTGCGTGTTGAGAAGTAGGCCTCCTTCTCAAACACTTTAACATTACATACCCGAGTTGGTCCCGAAGGTTCTCAACTACGGTCATACCCGACGCCGGTCATTTCTTTCTTTCTTTCTTTCTTTCTTTCTTTCTTTCTTTCTTTCTCGTGGATAGGTAGTGCATTATGCTTATGCTCATACTCAAAACTTTGACAAGTCAATCAACTTTGAAACTTTGTAAATAAATGCATTTCATATCGTTTCATCTTCTATGCAAAAGCATATTATATCATTTGAAAGTATTTAAAAGCATAAACATTTCATTATAGGAAATATTTATACCCACCTGGCGACAGTCACTCGGGACTGTACCTTACGTCTTCCACTTCTTTCTTCTTCACATTTGGTCCATCAATCAGCATAAAACGACATAAAAGCATATCAAGAACCAAAGAAGAACATGATTTATCTTAGTCGTTGACACGACTATATCTTCTCAACATCAAGACATCATGGTCTATCAACATTTGGGTCATTGCATCCTCTAATATCTTATTAACAACCAAACTCTACCGAAATTTTGGCAGAGTAACGTTTATAAAACGCATCGCCATTCAATACCAATTCAATCCAAATTTATCCCAAACTCCACCAAATCATCACCATATGTCTAAATAAGCATAGAACTCTCAACAACAACATCAACTATGCAATCTTAGCCAAAAACCAACCATCCCCTTAAGACATAACATTGTGTCCAACGTCAAACGTCACATGAGACGTCATCCAACACCAACGAATCTTAATACATGCTCAACTATCATCATAGATCATCAATCAATCAACAAAACATAGAGATCAAAGCTTTAGCATTGAAAACTTATTTTCGCCGACAAACTAAAATTTTACAACTTTTGAATACGTCGGCCGAAAAATCCGAATAAATCATTTTAAACATTATTCATATCATAGAATCCAAATACGAAGTCAAAATGATCAAATAAAATCAAAAATCCAACAATATAATGGCTAGGGTTTTCGGCCATTTTGGAATTTCAACATAGTTTCGATTTTAAACGTTTTTCTTGTTCCAAACATGTTTATATCAATCCAATAACATATATATAAAGGCAATTCACCCATATCAACATCATAAATCCAAGATCAAAGCATCCCCCTTTTTTTGAAAATTTCATGAATTTACAAAACAATAACATATGCTTTACAAATTCAACGTTAAACAATACGTAGACGTCAAATCTATCATAATATTAACAAATAATCAAAAAACATAATTCTTCATAATTTCTTTCAAATGACCAAAAATATGATATAAACATATGCTCATGATTTTAAATTTTTCAATCCATAGATGTGTTCTAGAGACGAGATTATACCTCGTTTCGAAGACGGATCAAAAATTCAACGGCCGGATCTTTCTATTTTTTTCTCAAGATTTTCAAAAATCTTATGTGTGTGTGTGTGTGTGTGGATGTGAGTTGAGGGAGAAAAATGAAGATGATTCATGGTTCTAAAGTATAAAGTAGTATTATGTAATAAATTAATTTATTTTTTATTTTATTAAATAAGGTGATTATTCACCCTTTATATAGAAACCTTTTTCTTTTCTTTCCTTTTCTCATTTTCTTTAATAAATAAATAATAGCTTTTCCTTGCAAATTAAATATAATTATTGTAAAATAATGCATAGCGTTTTCTATAGCAAGAAATCGAAACCAATTATCCGATAAAACAATCTCTACTTGAATCTCTGCTTTTGAACTCAATAATATATCATAAACATCAAAATATAATTATAAAAATATATTCTTGACTCCAAAAATCATTTTAAATATTTAGCTCTTAATTCGAGCTTAATCGGCAAACGCCGACGTCATAAAAGCATAGATTTTGAATTTCTCACTTTTCTAAAATCATGACTTCTTTGAGCATGTATCTATCATCTCAAGACCCTTGGAAACTAGGTCTTCTTATTCTCAAAAAGACTTAAGAATCTTATCTCGGATTCTATCTCAAATCTGTCTCAATTCTATCTTCTCAACTCGAAGCTTAACGTAAAAGCGTCTAACTTAAACAACTCTTCTTAAGGATGCAATACCCTTCTCATAAGCTCTTAATCAAGAGCTAATCTGTGCTACAGAAAATGCGGGGTATTACATTCTCACTCCCTTACAAAAATTTCGTCCTCGAAATTTAGTACCTTTGCTGAGGTACTTCTTTATCAATTGATCTTTAGCTTTCATGTTGCTTTATCTAAATCATCATGCTTCCATGTCAATTTATGATGCATTCTGGCTTCCTTTCATAGCTGAGATCTTACCCAAGAACATTTGTTCTCTTTATGTATGATGTGTTTATTTTAAACATATATCTTCGTAATAGCAGCACATGGAACACATTGAAAATATCGTTGAACTTGAAAGAAATACAAATCTGCAGACGACTGGTCCAATCTTCTTTAGAATCTCATACAGTCGATACATCTCGATAGCTTCTCAGATTCTTTTATTTACTTGTCGTACAATTACGATCATCTCTTAAACCGCTTCTGGTTCAAACACTTTTCTTTTCTCCAAATGTATTTTAAATAAACCGACGATCTACACTTTCTGTCGTAGAAGACTTCATAGAACACCTCTGTCGTAGAAGACTTCATAGAACACCGTATAAATCGTTGTTCTGATCTTGTCTTCTAACATCTGAATGGTTCGTTTTAATTGACCATCTTTTGCGAACGAGAAGTTGTACTGAAATTCGATCTTGTATTCATCTTTATTGTAACTTGTCCAAAACGAGATGTAAACTTAGAATTTCTGCTCGATGCAATCGAAATGAACATCTTATATAGACGTACCATCTCTTGGACGTACACTTGAGCTAACTTGTCAGCTTCATACGTGATAGAGATCAGAATAACATAAGCGTATTTCGTGAGTCGATCGATTGTCACCCACGCTTCGATTTGGTAACCAATACGTATGTCTTCTCATCTTTTCAACTTTATAAGGAATATCACGAATTGATCTGCAGAATTCACGATCATATAATGCGACAATCTTCTTTCTTTGCTTCATGCTCGTAAACGAAATCTCGTTCTGTTTGCAGAATGCCGAGGTATATACTTTTCGTACAATTCTTCCTTGAATTGCTCCCACGTGAAACTTTCTAATTGCCCGGAAGAAAGAACTTTCTGACGTAATCTCCACCAGAAAACTGTTGATTCTTCAACATAACGATATACGCAGGAGATATTCTTGATCAGAGTTCTCTCAAAACTTGGAAATTCGCTCAAAGAAGTGAACTCCTTCTTTATCATCAGCTGGTTATCAACTTCATTAAAAGATAAAAGATTTTAACATAGAAAAACTCTGCAATTCTACAATCGGTTCAAAAAGAGAAAGTGCACGTGAATATGGAAAAGAATTGCACTTTCTTATTTTTCCTCTTCAGAATGAGAATTTCTTATTCTGGATAACATACTGCATTGCAAATGAATATCAAAATGCAGTATATTTCATTTATCAAAAACAAGGAAAAGGTTTTCAATCAAGAAACAGACTTAGATTAAAAAGATTTATTTTAAATGGCTTATCACAAGGTTATGATATGAAATTAAACAGTTAAGTAATGAATGATCATATGTATCACAAGAAAATTTGCCTCTTTGAGGACTTTTACGGAAGCAGGAATAACTTTATCATCTAGGGTTTTCAAGTATATAAATGCTTTAACATCTTGGCAAAACACATCCGATACGATCTCCAACTATCAGCTTCTACCCGGTCCCCAAAAGGTTGTCTTCAAAAGGCACTAGGCCGGTATCTAGGGTTGTAGCTGTGCTATGCCAACAATTGGTACAACTTGAGTTCATACACAAAATTTTCGAGACACTTGGGATCTAGATAAACTAGCTTGAATTTTTTCTCAAATCTCCAAAGGAGAAGTCTTGGAAACATAAGAGAATAGAACAAACTGAATCGATGTAGAAATTTCAAGAGATGCAAAAGGCTGATTGCATTAATCTAGGTCAACAAGAAGCATCTCAATATCGATTTAAGAATAATTGATTTGTATAAGATCTACATTAGATTCAGGTATAAATGACTGAGATATGTTTAGCAATATAGGAAAGATGAATCAAAAGAGGGGGCTCGAGTATACAAAATATTGAAATTTAATGGTAACTAGGAATCTAGAAAAATCAGCTTGCTCAAAAGCAACAAACCAGACTCGATATAATCAATGACAACAGCAACAACCCAATCTTGCCACTCTTTTATGCAATAAAAGAATCAGATGACATTTACCATCTAATCTCGATACGCCTTGCTCAAATGTCTCTTTCCACGAACGATGGAATCGAACGAGAAATTCGTCCAAGGTAAGCTACTCGTCTGATGCATATGGATAGAGATTTTCTTTAATCTTTGCTGATGAATATAACGAAACAACGACAACGAGCTAAAAACAACAGGACGACGACAAACAAGTCGTACTCTTCCAAACTGTCTGGACGATCCTCGTCATCGCAGATAAAAACAATACTCGAACTCTTGCGGAAAACATATTCATATTGTTTCGCCATCTCTTCTTAAAACTTCTTTTCAACATTAGCTCATAGAGCAATAGCTCATTTCAAGCACACATTCTCATATAACAATTCATTCATCAAGGCGTATACTCAAACATCATCTGAGATAATCATAATCATCATACTCATAAACATAATCACAATCATAAGCATAAGCTTTTACCTGGTGAGCTAGAGATGATGGGATCGAATGCTGAGCTTCTCTTAAGAACAATTGATTCTTTAACTCATATTCGCCATTCAAAATCAAACAACTAATTTCATAACTCAGAGTCTCAAGATAGAGTCAAACAACTGACTCTGTAGACTCAAATTCTCAGGACAGAATCAACTCAAAAGAATTCATATGCTCAAAGTACACAAAATGCAAAAGACTTACAGAGATTCATGAATTTAAAAATTCAAGACCACGCACAAACTGTACAATGATTCGCAAGGATTTACGTGTTCAAAGTTAAAAACTGTGCTCAGCTGTGCAAAACTTTACAAGGATTTACAAGCTCAGAATTCAAAACTGTGCACAAACTGCACAAATTTACAAAGGTTCACAGGTTCCGAATTCAAATTTGCTCTGATATCATTCTGTCACGACCCGACTACTTAAACAAGTAATTAGGCCGTGACGTGGGGTTAAGAAGGAAGTTCTGATAATTAATAACGTTAATAATGATCAAAATATCTCAAGAGACAAATAGGGTACCAACTTTTATCAAAATTTTCAAATGTTTATAGACTAAAAAGGTAAAATGGAATTGGACAAATGATGATTTTAGGTCCTCAAACCACAATGAAGAATCGAACAAGAAGGACAATGGCTGAGGACAAATAATCACAACGGAATAACCAATATTAATAATGTACATTTTTTAGCATACTTCGACAACTTTCAACGAATAATTTAAATTTCTTAAAAAAAACATGGGTTAACAATGGTCCAATAGGATAATATTGAATCCAACGAAAACAATTCTGAGCATTTGAGTAAATCCTTATTCACAGAGCATTGAACATGATCACTTCGTCATAACAGGACATATAAGCAAGCAAAGGCCAAAGTTCGGCAACGAAAAACGTGGCGGAGAATTATGTGTGAAGACATAACTCTCTGGGCAACAAAACATGTTAACATATCAAATGAACAACATCAATATGAATTAAAATTCAGAGAAGCTCTTTTGCACAGCAATTCAAAGAAGCTCTTTTGCACAGCATTCGATTCCAGCATCCTCTCAGGCTCAACCTGCATATTTAGAAACATATGCAGGGCGTGAGTACAAAAATGCACTCAGTGGGTATATGCCGAAAACATAAAACATTGCCCTTAGGGCTATATACTTGACTTGCCATAAAAATAAACTTATGCAGGGTTTTATTTACAATACCTGCATAAGACGTTTCGTACTTGCTCATATCATATGTATATGCAATGTTTCATGTCTGCATGCAACTTTCTATTTTCCTTCACATATCCACGAATTATTTCTGCGTGTTGAGAAGTAGGCCTCCTTCTCAAACACTTTAACATTACATACCCGAGTTGGTCCCGAAGGTTCCCAACTACGGTCATACCCGACGCCGGTCATTTCTTTCTTTCTTTCTTTCTTTCTCGTGGATAGGTAGTGCATTATGCTTATGCTCATGCTCAAAACTTGGGCAAGTCAATCAACTTTGAAACTTTGTAAATAAATGCATTTCATATCGTTTCATCTTCTATGCAAAAGCATATTATATCATTTGCAAGTATTTAAAAGCATAAACATTTCATTATAGGAAATATTTATACCCACCTGACGACAGTCACTCGGGACTGTACCTTACGTCTTCCACTTCTTTCTTCTTCACATTTGGTCCATCAATCAGCATAAAACGGCATAAAAGCCTATCAAGAACCAAAGAAGAACATGATTTATCTTAGTCGTTGACACGACTATATCTTCTCAACATCAAGACATCATGGTCTATCAACATTTGGGTCATTGCACCCTCTAATATCTTATTAACAACCAAACTCTACCGAAATTTCGACAGAGTAACGTTTATAAAACACATCGCCATTCAATACCAATTCAATCCAAATTTATCCCAAACTCCACCAAATCATCACCATATGTCTAAATAAGCATAGAACTCTCAACAACAACTTCAACTATGCAATCTTAGCCAAAAACCAACCATCCCCTTAAGACATAACATTATGTCCAACGTCAAACGTCACATGAGACGTCATCCAACACCAACGAATCTTAATACATGCTCAAATATCATCAAAGATCATCAATCAATCAACAAAACATAGAGATCAAAGCTTTAGCATTGAAAACTTATTTTCACGACAAACTAAAATTTTACAACTTTGAATACGTCGGTAAAAATCCAATAAATTATTTTAAGCATTATTCATATCATAGAATCCAAATACGAAGTCAAAATGATCAAATAAAATCAAAAATCCAACAATATAATGGCTAGGATTTTTGGCCATTTTGGGAATTTCAACATAGTTTCGATTTTAAACGTTTTTCTTGTTCCAAACATGTTTATATCAATCCAATAACAAATATATAAAGGCAATTCACCCATATCAAAATCATAAATCAAAGATCAAAGCATCCCCTTTTTTTTGAAAATTTCAAGAATTTACAATACAATAACATATGCTTTACAAATTCAACGTTAAACAATACGTAGACGTCAAATCTATCATAATATTAACAAATAATCAACAAAACATAATTCTTCATAATTTCTTCCAAATGACCAAAAATATAATATAAACATATGCTCATGATTTTAAATTTTCAATCCGTAGATGTGTTCTAGAGACGAGATTATACCTCGTTTCGAAGACGGATCGAAAATTCAACGGCCGGATCTTTCTATTTTTTTCTCAAGATTTTCGAAAATCTTATGTGTGTGTGAGTGTGTGTGGACATGAGTTGAGGGAGAAAAATGAAGATGATTCATGGTTCTAAAGTATAAAGTAGTATTATGTAATAAATTAATTTATTTTTGATTTTATTAAATAAGGTGATTATTCACCCTTTATCTAGAAACCTTTTTCTTTTCTTTCCTTTTCTCATTTTCTTTAATAAATAAATAATAGCTTTTCCTTGCAAATTAAATATAATTATTGTAAAATAATGCATAGCGTTTCTATAGCAAGAAATCGAAACCAATTATCCGATAAAACAATCTCTACTTGAATCTCTGCTTTTGAACTCAATAATATATCATAAACATCAAAATATAATTATAAAAATATATTCTTGACTCCAAAAATCATTTTTAATATTTTGCTCTTAATCGAGCTTAATCGGCAAACGCCGACGTCATAAAAGCATAGATTTTGAATTTCTCACTTTTCTAAAATCAAGACTTCTTTGAGCATGTATCTATCATTTAAGACCCTTGGAAACTAGGTCTTCTTATTCTCAACAAGACTTAAGAATCTTATCTCGGATTCTATCTCAAATCTGTCTCAATTCTATCTTCTCAACTCGAAGCTTAACGTTAAAGCGTCTAACTTAAACAACTCTTCTTAAGGATGCAATACCCTTCTCATAAGCTCTTAATCAAGAGCTAATCTCTGCTACAAAAAATGCGTGCGATATCTTAAATACGGGGATTCGTTAAGTCTAAATGCGAGCCCGAGTCAACTTTGGAAATAAAGGGGTAAGTCAGCATTTATTCTCTAGTGGCATGAATAAATGTTTATGAATTAATTTATGTTCTGGGCTGAACATAAGATAATTAATTTATTTGAGTCTCATCTTTATTCCTTGCATTTGATCCCTAGGCTGGCCCATTCAGGCCTGTGGCTTGGAGATTTTCGTCCCCCTCTCTTAGAGTCCCACTGGGACTCTGTTTTGATCCTCTCTATCTTAAGAGATATTATTATATTTATTATATATGCATAAATTCTATCTTGATAGGATTTAGGGTTGCATTATAAATATAAGGTGTGAGAAAATTAAACCCTAATCTCTAGTGTGAAATCTTCGAAAATATACTTCTCAAAGTTAGAATTTTCAAAACTTCAAGAGAAGGAAGAAGGCGAATTTCTGTAGCACTCTCCATAGATTGTCCTCACTCGATATTGGAGTTTAGGCAATCGGGACACAGTCCAGAAGATCAAAGCACGAGTCTTGATTCATTCTTGTCCGACGAATTTCATAGGTAAACACGAGAAAACAACAACGTGTTGCAATTAATTATATAGGTGCATGCTAGGTATATAATCAATGTATGGTGAATTAAACATCCAAGATAGATCCTCGGGAGAGGGTTAAAATCAGATTTCCCTACAAGACTGACGTCGGAAGACTGAAGCCTAAAGATCGAAGACTGAAGACTCAACATCTATGGTCGAGAATGAGTCAGGATATGATTAAGTGTCATATCAGGCAGCAGACTGCCCTTGCGGAAGTCAAAGCTGGTACCGGTAGTCAAAGCTTATGTCAATTAGTCAAAGTTGTCTGTCGATAGTCAAAGCTAATAACAATTAATCAACGCTGGTCATATCAAGTCAAAACTGGCAGATGAAAGGTCAACGTTGACTATCTATCTATATCTAACTGAATTCATCATACTGTCTCATGATTCTGAAGCTGACAAAATACAGAGTCTAGACTGTTGATAAAAAGGAGAAGCAGCCTCCTCAATCGGTCCAACCTGAAGTCAATACTAACAAAACATGGAGTCAACTCAATTGAAGAAATACGAAAGAATTTACGCCTCAAGTTTTGACTCGACATGTGTGATAATGTATCTACAAAAGATCCTGATATGCCCTACCACCTTTTCAAAGTTGTAGAGTTATAGTGTACGATGATGCAACCTTTGTCAGAAGATATACAAATAGAAGGATTTGAATGGTAGTCCCTCCAACATCTGTATTCTTATTCCTCTCTGTATCTATGTGCAGAATCCAACCTTTGAAGATTACTGAAACGTTGCACAGTTGAATTCTTAAAGCATTTAAGCTAAAGCTCAAGCCAATCAAACAACGATTTTGACTAAGGAAGTTCACAATGGTATTAGCATATCTCAAGATCTCACATATATTTATCAGCTCAAGAATTCATCATACACTTCCTTACGTCTAGGATATTCATCTTATATATCTTAAACCTAGACATCCTGAGTTTATCATCTATAATAACTCAGATTCATTTTTGGAAAACCTCTTTACAAAACCCCCTATAGTTGAGTAGAAGTTTGGGCAAGTAAGAAACAAAGTGTCAGTTGCTGAAAGCTTGGTTAAGTCGACTGCGTCCTGAAAGCAGTTAAGGTTTCCTAACACCAACAAGCGTAGGAGGAACGCAGGTTAGGCGAGATACTGTAAGGTGAACTCAATATCTAGGTTTACTTTTGAAACCATAATCAAGGACAATCCGAAGTTAGTGGATTGAGACAATCCGAAGTTAGTGGATTGACTGAGTAATCAGTTTGTGGTCGTAGGAGTTGATCTCTAAACCACGTAAAAATCAATGTGTTATTTACTTTCAACATTGCTTTAATACTATGTGTTATTGAACTGCCATCAGCAGCACACAGTAGCACAGCATAGTTTTGAAACTCTCTATCAGTATCTGTTTGATACTGGAGAGATCTAAATGAAAACTGATTAATCAATATTCGACTAAGTGTTTCAAATCGAGTCTCGGTTTTCAATAAGACAAATACAGTAACCACCACATTTCATACTTACATTAGTTATCAGTCTAACTGACTTAGTGCATTAGCAGTCAATAGGTTTGTTAACTGATATCACTCAGTACAAGACATCTCTTATTTGAACTGACCAACAATATTGACACCAGTACTGGACTGCAAGTTATCCGACTAGCTGTTGTTAGCAACCAGTCAGTCTTGTCTCAAGAAAAAGTTTTGAATTTGCCTAACTAGTGTATCTCCTTCATACACTAGTACGATCCAGCAGGATCCTTCAATTGGTATCAGAGCATGTTGTTCACAAGAACAACTAACTTCCCCAGTGGTCGTTGTTTTCGAACTGATCCATAAAATTATATATCTTTGCATACTACTACATTTTTGTTGTGATGAAAACTAATTATAGCATGTCAATTTTTCTCTCCACCTTTTGTTGAAAACTATGAGATTTGGAAGTTCAGACTCAAGAGCTATCTCACTGCCTAACACTGCCGTATGTGGAAGGTTATTACCAATGGCCCGATCATTATCCGCTAGAAAGTAAGCACGGTATAGGGATAAGATCCTACCTGCAACTTCAGGCCGAAGGATCATGTGGACTTCACCTCAGAAGAACGCAAACAAGACGAGCTCGATAATCTCATCAAAAATATCATCTCCGGAACAGTTCACAACTCTCACATTGGGAAACTGATGAAAATGTGAAACAACAAATGAAATGTAGGATGCGTTAGAGAGCCTATGCGCAGGCTCCGAGTAAATCAAGGAGAACAAGCTCTTATGATAGCTTGTCAGAAGTTTGATAACTTCAAACAAGAGAATGGAGAATCCATTGATGACATGGAACTCAAATTTGCCACAATCATCAATGAGATCTCAACCTTGAGAAAGGACAAATATACTCAACGCGAGATCAACCTTAAAGTCCTTTGGGCACTTCCTGCTACTGACTGGAAAGTATGCATAATAGCACTTCAAAAGAAACTCGGATTTAATGAGATGTCTACGGACAAGCTCTTCTCAGCCTTGAAAGCTAACGAGTACGACATCATACGTACTGAAGAGTCGACAAAGGCTAAAGCATCTGAAGAAGACGCTTAAGTCAGCACGAGCAAAGACGCCACCTTGAAAGCTTACAAGAGCAAGAAAGCCAAGAAAACACCAAAGGATAAAGCTGAGTGCAGCAACGATGAGTTGCTGGCCCAGTATACTTTAATGGTTGAACGATTCAGGAAAATGGTAGCCCGATTAAAGACGTACAACAAGTATCGAAAAGAGAGCCATGGACACGATAAGATCCGTAGAGAAAAAACTTACAAGGATCAGTCTGACGATGAGCCCAACCGATCTAAGTATAAAGATGATGAGTGCTTCAATTGTGGCAAGAAAATGCACTTCAGACATGATTTTCATGGATTGTGCCACAAGGAAAGAAAAGCTTTATGTGCCAAGCTCTACAAGAAGAAGAGCGAGCGCAAAGCTATGGTTGCTGAGAAGGCCGACACTTCAAGCTCATCAAACAACTCTTCTAGCAACTCCTCCAGCATTGATGATGAAAGCCAGTGCCTGATGGTCAGAGAGATCAGCAGCTATGAAGAAACCTGCATGGTGGGAAACGATAATGGTCTCGACGAACCTGAGGTAACTTCCCATCTCTCTAATGATAATCTTTCACATACCATTGTATTATCATACCAGGTGTTCGACTCCAAAGACACCTCTGTCAAGTGGGACAAGATGAAGCATATTATGACTGGCTACAGGACACTCATGAAAATATACGAATGAGCTATTACTGATAAATACAAGCTGACAGAAAAGCTTCAGCTTGCTGAGCAAAGTCAATATTCAATTGGCCCTTCAAAAACTAAGATGAAGCTTACTGATGATTTAACTAAGCTAAAGTAGGAACATGTTGATCAAGCCAGTATGGTCAAGGAACCGAAGGCTAAACGTTCTCAGCAAGAGAAAGAAATAGTTCAGCTCATAACTGAACTAACTGAGATCAGCCTAAAGTTCAGCACGCTTCGACAGAGTCAGGCTTCACTCTAACAAAAGATCAACACTCTCAACAGAGCCATGAAGAAACTGGAGTCGATTCAATCAATTCAAAGATGTCCGTTGATAAGAACTAGATTAGGATATGATCCTAGTTCAGAGGTGAATACTGTATCCACCAGTGGCACCAAAACTGTATTCATGAAGTCAATTGAGAAGCTGAAGGCTCCAGTGATTGAGCGAAAGAATACATGACATGTTGTGCCAAACCCAGGGCCTAAGTATAAATTACTTAGAAAACCATATCCTATCAGGTAGCCCCAGGTTACACAGCTGGGGCACTCTCAGCGTAAGCCTACTCAGCAGAGGAAGCCTGTGCTAAAAGCACCTCCAGCTATGAAGTATGTTCCAGCATACATATCAGTCTATCATACATATCCCGATCATAGTAAAGATTCCTCTACACCTCCACAACACACACGTGCGCCACAACAACACATGCACAAACCCAAACCCCCCTGCACAATCAGCACAGAAGTCCAAGATTCAACAGAAGAAGAGTTTATATTGATTTCCAGAGAAGACAAATCAGGCCTGACAACAGCGTGAATTATCAGGTAGATTTGGATTCCCAAAGAAACTACTAATGTGCAAGGACCCACTTCATACTAGGTACCTAAAATATGATTTTTGCAGGTCAGACTAATCAGTCAGAAGAATAAAAATAACCTTTCAACCTAGATACACATATTGTACTTGGACAGTGGATGTTCAAGACACATGACTGGCTATAAGGAATACCTGACAGACTACGTGAAGAAGGAAGACGTGAAAGTCGCTTTAGGTGATAATTCTATCGGATATACCAAAGTCTATGGTACACTTTCTATTGGTAACGCTAAAATTTTCAATATCAGTTACATTCTTGGTCTTAAGCATAATCTCCTATCTGTTAGTTAATTATGTGATAACAATTTCACTGTCAAAATTCAAAAGAACGAATTCACAGTTAAGAACAGCCAGAGACAGGTCGTACTAAAAAGAGCAAGACATGCAAACTTATATGTTGCATCATGGGATGACTGCCCTCCAAATACATGCCTGATGTCCAAGTCAACCTCAAAGATCAAATGGTTGTGGCACTAAAGGTTGAACCATCTGAACTTCAAGACCATCAACAATTTGGCTAAACACTCGTTGGTCGAAGGTTTACCAAATATAAGATTCCACAAGGACTAAGTGTGCGAAGCATGTCAAAAGGGCAAACAAACGAAAGCGTCGTTCAAAAGAACAATTGCCCACTCGATTAACAGAATTCTTCAATTGCTGCACATGGACCTTTTTGGACCAGTAACTCCAGTTAGCTATAACAATAAAAAATACACCCTTGTTGCTTTGTTTATGGAATATGACCCCAAAAGTTGTTATGTATTGTTCTTCGGTACCTACCAGCGCGATCGGTGTAGTTATTGGATCTGTAGATCTCTCCCATTAAATATTTATATTTGTACATGTTGGGTTATATATGTTTATTTATAGTTATTAACTCTGATATTTCTAAAAGAAAATGCATGTTATGCCGTGAAAATTTTTAACGAAGTTATTACTATTCAATACTCTATCATGACTCCATTATGGTTGTGCACGGATCTCTATTTGGTGGATTGATCACCATCTTAAGTATTGACCATCAGGGATATGGATTAATGGGGATAGACCCTAGAATCCAAACATGGGCTGACTGGATACGTTCTGAGCCAAGATAATGATATTGAATTCGTCGATGGTAAAGACCCAGGATTATTATGGGAGTAACAGTAATAACGGATCAGGTACATGAAAAATATTTTGCTTACTTAGAAATGGGTTTGTATTTTGAAACCTTCGAATATTACTTCTCTAAACATGGATATCATGGATTTGTTTTTATGAAATGTTACAAAAACCAACTGAATGCGCTAGTATTCACCCAAATATTTTTCAAATGTTTTTCATAGATGGAGGATAGTAGGACGGGTGACGCTGAGGGGTAAAGTTGTAGGTCCTTCCATGTCTTGAGCTTCCGCATTTTATCTACTAAAGTTGTTAGATATATTCATATCCCTTCATTTTGCACTTTGATTGGTAACAAGATTTGTTATGTTATTGTAATATGTTATGAGACTCAGCACGAGCATACTATGTGATTGATCAAGTCTAGACTGAATAGGGTGTAATGCTATTTTATTTTCTGTGCATTACGGTTGTCAATTCAGATGATGGTTATTTGACGGATTATGGATATTATTGTTGTATATCTGTTGGTGAATTTCTTGTTATCATTTCCCCTTCAGAATGTGTCCTAGTTATAGATGAGATGATGTCTGATTTTCTTGTCACATCTTCTTATCATGTATGCTTTACGTATCCCCTCATTTCTCCCCCGCTTCTTATCCCTCACCCCTAGTCATTTTCTGATATTAGTGTCTTTCCTCAGGAATTGGGTTTGACAACCTTAATTGATGTATACCCCTCATACAACAGTACAACTCTTAAGGGACCATCAATATGAATTATATACGCGTGTGTATGAATTACTGTGTTGGTGTAATGTTAATATTGAATACACATAATTATACAAATTGACAGTTCAGCATATCCATGCTAAGCAGAGTATGTACAAACTAAAACTTTATCGTTTTATCATTTTTAATGTGAGAGAAATGATCAAACGTGGCTGAAGTGAAATAAAGGACATTTTGTTCATGTTTTGATTTTTCTTTTTAAGATTTAACTTTTTCTTTATGAATAGTTTTACTTTTACTATTTTGTTGCGTATATATACTAATCGTACAAATCAAAATGAATTCTAATGAGTTCTGGTTGGAATCCCACCAACGAAGATAAGAAAATAATTTGTAAATGGTGAATTGAGGGTCAGGCTTAATTAAGTTCGATTTGTTTGATATTGAATCGAATTTTGAACGAATTATTTTCGAGTTAACTTCGAATAATTATATTTATTTATAATTTTACTGACAGAGCTATTAACGCTCTTAAGCCGAGGAGCGGAGTTAGCATGTGTGAAATCATAGCCAAAAAGAATATTATCATATTAAGTAGCTTATATTAATTTTTTTCCGACAAAATCAAAAGAATGGATTTTTCTTTTAATAAATGTAAGAAAATGCCACCGGGTGATCTGATGGTGTATTCTGAATTAATTGAAGGTCGGTATCTTGAATTGTGAATTGCTCGATCCCCAAGTTTCAATCATAATTACTATTTGAATAGTCGAATCATAAGAAAGAGAAGTTTCTATACTTTAAAAGATATAAATTAGTTAAAGTCATAAAATACATTCTGAAGTGCAATTATTATGATGTTCTCTTTAATCTAATAGTACGTTTCACTGGAGTTGTAAAATTCGATTAGTCCATTGGGCTAGCCCAACTACCCAGCCCATCCAAAAATTAAAGCAAAAAACTTATGCCATTATAGGTAGGGATGTCAATTATCATGTGATTTGACATTTTTTCAATGCAAAAAATTTCAACCATAACCATGAATTCTCAGATTTTGGGTTAATCTATCGGATCAATCAGGTCAAAAAGCTTAAGGAAAAAAATAACTTACATATTTTTTTTTTGATAACTTATATATATATTTATAATCAATCATTTTGTATTAAGCGTTGGAGTAAAAAGATAAAGAAGTGAAATGATGAGTATACCTTTCAAATATTAAACTAAAACACATTGCACAAGTATTTAAAAAAAGTTTATACATTAAAAACCATGTCACGAAGAAAATTCTATTTAATCAGATCGATCCACTTGATTTTCGGGCCTATCTATTCGTGTGTGTGTGTGTGTGATAATAAGCGCTTTTACTCGTTTATTCATGATTTATTTAGATAATTCTATATCATTTTAAGTGCATTTATATAGTTGATTTAATGCTTTTAGCTATTTTTGGAAGATACTGCTCATGGGTTCCTCTTTGGTGTTTTGTAGGCTTTTAAGATGATAATCGAAACACGAAGCGAAGCACGCACCAAAGACGGAAAGGAACAGAGGCTAGCGGCCACCCTAGCGACCGCGAGCTCGGGCGAAAACATTCTGGAGTAAAACAAGCGATCGACCTAGCGATCGCTAGGCCGGCTGCTAAGAAAAGCCAACGATCGCGAGCCTACCCATGAGAGATTCCGAAAAAGCTGATGTCTCAAAACTCGCGACCGAGCTAGCGACCGCTAGCTCGGCCGCTAGGCAAACCATGCGACCGCGATCCTGGCCGCGAGCTTATCGAAGAAACCTACTGACTCATAGCTAGCGATCGAGCTAGCGACCGCTAGCCCGGCCGCTAGGCGCGGCGGCCTGGCGCGAATTAGGGTTTTCGGCCCATTGCCTATATATACCCCTAGACTTGTGCACGCGCCTCTGACCACGTTTTTATTGAGTTTTCAACATATTTTGTCTTTCTTTCATTCTATCTTTGATTATTGTTCATCTAGGCTTTAGTTTATCATTGTTCTACGCTACATTAACGCTTTGTAATCGCTTTGGAGCAATTTGATCTGAAGAAATTCAGTTTTTCCCGTTTTCTACTCGGGTTTGGATTCAAACCCTCGATTGTTCTTCAGACGCTACATTATGGGTTTGATCTATACAATTCTTATTTCTATGGTTAAATCGTATTTTATTTCCATTATTATGTCTAGCTAAATTCTTGTTCTAATTCTAGGGTTTGTATGATTTTATCCTAAGTGTGGTGATTCCTGCTATTTGCTATTTACCTTCCAGGCATTGATTTGTGATTCTTGGTGTTAAATATTATGTGTTAATTTCTGATCAATCTTGCTGCATATCTAGTTGCCAGTTGAATACTTAACTATTTTAATTGTCAATCGATCTTGAATGCACAATACGGATAAGCCTTGAGTCGTAGCTGAGATAGGAACATTCGTAGGAAGCTATTCTTTGTGATCTTTTAGGAGTTGCTAATTTTCACCTTGAGACGTAACAGTAATAGGGAAATTAGTAATCTACTGCCACAATTGTCGTAACTTAAATTGTTGGTTACATATGTGATCTTTCATCTTGACTGGATTAAAATTGGTTAATAGGAAGCAGGATAAACATACGCTGTGGGTAGGATTAATACATCTCTAGGATTAGTATTTTCGTCTAATTATCTCTTTGAGTTTTTATCTTTATCTTTATTTGCTCTTGACTTTGAATTCAATATTTGAAGTCCCAAAACCTTTCCAAAACCAAATTTGTCGCTTGGATAATAATGAAGGATTATTGAGTTAGCTTCTGTAGTTTCGCGTTACAATCCCTTGTGGATACGATACTCGACTTACCTATCTACTTGCACGTTTTCATGTTAGAAAATAGTGTGATCAAATTTTGGTGCTGTTGTCGAGGATTGTTTAGATTATATAGGAATAACTTGGTGATTTGGAATTATCAATTCAAGTTGTAATTTCTATTTTATTTTTATTACTTGCCAACTGATTTCTCTTTTCTCCAGATAGTTTATGATCACAAGGTCCCAATGATCACCCGTACAACCTTTAGATCCCAAAATCGAAATTACCCAAAGGAGAATGAGACGAGAAAGGAGAAGGCAAGAGATGGCAACGAATCCGAACAACGGGGGCATACCTCCCAAGCACGCTACACGCCTTTTGGCAGAATTTACGGAGATGCAATGCCAGATGATGAATATGGGACTCCTCCCTGCTCCAGAAACATGACCGTTAAATTTATGTACCGACCTCCTACTGTGTAGTTCCAATGAGGTGGATGGGGCCCCGAAGTGAATGCAAACAATTTCGAGCTGAAACATGCCCTAATCAGCATGGTGCAAGGAGAACAATTCGGGGGAGGAGTGACAGAAGATCCAAATGCTCATCTGGAGACATACTTGGATATATGTGACACCATCAAGCAAAATGGGGTGCCACAAGATACGATCCGGATGCGCATGTTCGGATTTTCTCTGCGCAACCAGGCGAAGGATTGGTTCAAAAGCCTGGACCGTAATGGAATCAACAGTTGGGGAAAACTTTGCGAGAAGTTTCTTTCGAAATATTTTTCGCCGGCTAAAGCGCAGAAGATCATAGCCGAGATCTCCCACTTCTCACAACTGGGAGATGAGTCATTGTTCGAGTCTTGGGAGATATTCAGAGGCTTATTGAGAAAATGCCCTCAGCATGGATTCTCCAGGGAGCAGCAGATTACATAATTCTATAGTGGATTGACACCTCACACGAGGAGCATTGTGGATGCGTCGGCGGAGGATGCCTATTAAACCGACGAGTGGAGGATGCCAGCAGGATTTTAGAAGAGATGGCTGCTAACAGCTATCAATGGCCTATGGAGAGGACACCTGTGGTTAAGGTGTAGGGAAATCTGATTTTAACCCTCTCCCGAGAATCTATCTTGGATCTTTAATTCACCATACATTGATTATATACCTAGCATGCACCTATATAATTAATTGCAACACGTTGGTGTTTTCTCGTGTTTACCTGCGAATTTGTCAGGCAAGAATTGGATCAAGACTCGTGCTTTGATCTTCTGGACTGTATCCCGATTGCCTAAACTCCAATGTCGAGTGAGGACAATCTATGGAGAGTACTGCAAAATTCGTCTTTCTTTTCCTTCATAATTTTCAAAAATTTCGAGAATGAATGAATAGTCTCTCTTTTGATTTTCTCTCACCTTATATTTATAATGCAACCCTAGATCCCATTTGGATAGGATCTCTGCATATCTAATAAATATAATAATATCTCTTTAGATAGAGAGGATCAAAACAGGATCCTATGAGACTCCTAATGATGGGGACGAAATTATGCAGCTCCAGGCCTTGATGGGCCAGCCCAGGGATCAAATGCAAGGAATAAAGATGGGCCTCAAATAAATTAATTATCTTATGTTCACCCCAGAACATAAATTAATTCATAAACATTTATTCATGCCACTAGAGAATAAATGCTGACTTACCCCTTTATTTTCGAAGTTGAGTCGGGCTCGCACTTAGACTTCACGAATCCCCGTATTTAAGATATCGCGCGTCCATCAATTATTTACTGCTCGATCGCTTAAAATAATTAATCTCTTTAATTCCTTAAGTAGTACCACTCAACCTTATTATTGTACTTGAGATAACTCAACCTGCATGGTTTAGTACAATAAACCTTTTGAGCTCCTTAAGGGGACGTCATCATCCTAAACGGATACGGTGACTCGATACAGGCAACTAGCATGACATACAAGCACTGTCACTATCCAAGATGCGGAGAATATTGAGTTATCTCATGTAACCCTCACTCATAACAAGTCAAAGTGATGGTCAGCAACTCATACTCACCTAATACCTTATCGAGGTTTAGATCAATGTAAAGTCACCGAGATCTAGGTTCTTCACGATGGTCAGATAGAAGAACTCATCTCACTGTGATCCATCAATACGTCATAGATGTACCAGTATAGACAAGCAACTAAGTCAAGTCACTTATCTATACCGCATGACTATACCGACAACTCGTCCTCAACTTGTCTCAGCTGTGATTCTTTTTATATCTCATTAAGTTTGACCAATCATACAGACTTCTGTGATCTACTACACACTGTATGATCCAAATTAAATATGTGATAAAGGGACAAACATATGCAATCAAGTAAACAATTCAGATAGGAGATTGCAATAGTGGTAACAGGAATCATTGTATACAAGCTCAACCAAAACTGCTTCCAGTATACAAATCCAACATAAGGCAGCTGTTGTAGAGACCGACTCTAAGTGCGATGATCTCATGGAGAAGTTCACTCTTCTGAAGAGTCAGTTCAAAAAGGAGAGTAAAGCAAATGGGGTGGCTCACATCACCGCTGTAGAGCCAGACATGATAGAGGTGGAAGACGTGAATTATATTAATCAGAGGAACCATCTTGGGAAAATCCGGCATACCATCCGAACAACAGAAATTATCCTAATTTCTCGTATGCCAACCCCAATAACTTCCAGCAACCTCACGCCCGGCTTCTCAGTGCATAATGGAATGATTCAAGAGGCGAAGAAGCAGAGCTTGGAAGATATGATGCAGCAATTAGTTGTGAGCAACCAACAATTGGCGACGCAGCAGAACTCGTTCATAAGCAACATGGTGCAGAAGATGACTCATCTGGAGTCCACTGTGATGGCTATGGGAAACATATGAAAATGATGGAGAACCAAATCAGTCAAATAGCCACACAGCAGAATGGGCAACACAAGTCGGGCCAATTTCCGAGTAATATGGAGGTGAACCCGAAAAATCATTATAATGCCATCCAGCTGAGGAGTGGAAAAGCTTATCAGAACCACAAGGAAAGAGAGGAAGGACGTACGACGAACGAGGAGGAGCTCACGATCGAGCTAGCGACCGCTAGCCTGGCCGTGAGAATGAGATAGAACGTATTCCCGAGAAGCTAGCGACCGACCTAGCAGTCGCTAGGCCGGCCGCGAGAAAGAGTATAGAGAGTTCTGACGAAGAACTAGCGACCGCTAGCACGGCCGCGAGGAAGAAGGCAGACGCGGCTCCAGTGCCTAGCGACCACCCTAGCGGTCGCAGGGTGGCCGTGAGGTAGATCCGACGAAGAGATATCCAACCTACACTCCTCCGGTTTCGTTCCCGAGTCGGCTAGCTAAGCCAAAGTATGACGAGAAGCTGACCCGGTTTATGGAGATGTTTCAGAAGTTTCACATCAACATTCCATTACCTGATGCACTCAGAGACATGCCGGGATATGTGAAATTCCTGGAGGATGCTGTGGCTAATAAGAAAAAGTTGGGGAAGTTCGAGACTATTAATTTGTCTCAAGAGTGCAGTGTTGTGCTGCAAAAGAAGTTGCCGCTCAAGCAAAAGGATCCAGGAAGCTTCACAATCGCGTGTGTCATTGGAGGGCAGACTTTCTCCAAAGTGTTGTGCGATTTAGGGGAAAGCATCAACCTGATGCCGTTGTCCATATTTGATAGATTGGAGATTGGGGAGATCAAGCCTACGACCATTGCTCTCCAGATGGCAGACACATCAGTAACTTATCCGAAAGGGATAGTGGAAGACGTGCTTGTAAAAGTTAGAGACTTCATCTTTCCAGCGGACTTCGTAGTTCTCGACATGCGAGAGGATGGGAACACGCCACTTATTCTTGGGAGACCGTTCTTAGCTATAGGCAGAGCACTGATCGACGTGCAGGATGGAGATCTCACCTTCAGGGTCAACGATGAGGAGATGAAAATCTCTATTTACGATGCGATGAAATAACCTGAAGAGAAGATGATGGAAGAATGTCGAGTTATAGAGCAGCTGCCTTCCACTCACTTACAGTCAACAGGTCCGGTGGAGTTTTGTATACAGAACTCGATTTTCTCATCCTTATTCCTCGACGAGGCTTGTGATGAGATTTTGGAGTATCTTGAAGCCATTGAAGAAGTAAAGGCCCTCCCCGAGGATTCAGTGCCTTATTTAGATGTGAGGAAGCCGATTGGAGGAGAAGACATTGTAGTGCCGACAGAAGAGCACAAGCCCAAGGTGGAGTTGAAAGATTTACCTGACCACCTCCAGTATGCCTTTTTAGGCGAATATGAGACTTACCCGGTTATTGTCTCTTCAGAGTTGACAGAGGAAGAATCGAAGAAGTTGATGATTGTGCTGAAGTAGTACAAGTCTGCGATTGGGTGGACTATCTCTGATATCAAGGGGGTCAGCCCTTCGATTTGCATGCACCAAATCCTGTTAGAGAATGAGTACAAACCAAAGGTGCAACCTCAACGTCGCCTGAATCCGTCAATGTAAGAGGTCGTGAGGAAAGAAGTTCTGAAGTTGTTAGACGCAGGCATGATATATGCTATCTCAGACAGTGAGTGGGTGAGCCCAACTCAAGTGGTGTCCAAGAAAGGGTGAGTCACCGTGATTAGAGATGAAAAGAACGAGCTTGTAGCAACAAGGCTTGTGACGGGATGGCGAGTATGCATTGACTACCGTGCTCTGAATGCAGCCACTAGGAAGGACCATTTTCCCCTACCCTTCATTGATCAGATGTTGGATAGACTAGCAGGGTATGGGTTCTATTGCTTCTTGGATGGATATTCAGGGTATAATCAGATTGCCATCGCCCCAGAGGACCAGCACAAGACGGCGTTCACATGTCCGTATGGAGTTTTTGCCTATAGGAGAATGCCGTTTGGATTATGCAATACTCCAGCCACTTTTCAGATGTGTATGATGTCCATCTTCCATGGCTTGATAGAGAATATTATGGAGGTGTTCATGGACGACTTTTCTGTATTTGGCTCTTCTTTTGACCATTGTCTCCACAATCTGTCCCAAGTGCTACACAGATGTGAGGAGACGAACTTAGTGATCAATTGGGAGAAGTGCCATTTTATGGTTAAAGAAGGTGTGGTTCTTGGACACAAGGTATCTGCTAAGGGCTTGGAAGTGGACCGAGCCAAGATTGTTGCCATCGAAAAACTGCCTCCTCTTACCAATGTCAAATCAGTGAGGAGTTTTCTCGGACATGCCGGTTTTTACAGAAGATTCATCAAGGGCTTTTCCATGATCACGAAGCCGATGTGTGGATTGCTAGAGAAGGACACCAAGTTCTTGTTCACTAATGAGTGCTTCGGGGCGTTTGAGAAATTGAAGCAAGCTCTGATCTCGACTCCAGTTTTGATCTCACCTGATTGGAGCCAACCATTTGAGCTTATGTGTGATGCTAGTGATTGGGCAGTGGGAACCGTGTTGGGACAAAAAAGAGATAAGTTGTTCAGAAACAGCCATCTATTACGCAAGTAAGACACTCGACTCGGCTTAGATGAACTACACCACCAAGGAGAAAGAGCTACTTGCAGTGGTCTATGCTTTCAACAAGTTGAGACCTTATTTGGTGGGCACCCACACTATTGTCCATACTGACCATGCCGCCATTCACTATCAGTTCAACAAGAAAGATTCAAAGCCGAGATTGGTGAGATGGATTCTCCTTCTTCAGGAGTTCGACATGGAGATCAATGATAGAAAAGGGTGCGAGAATGTGGTAGCAGACCACCTATCTAGATTGTAAAAGCCAGTCGAAAGAGAAGATAAGCGAATTGGGATCAAGGAGAACTTCCTAGACGAGCATATCCTGAGCATAGTTGATCATACTCCATTATATGCGGATTTCGTGAACTACTTGGTGATTGGAGTAATGCCCCCGTCATGCAGTCATCATCAGAAAAAGAAGTTCCTCCAAGACGTGAAGTTCTATTATTGGGATGATCCCCATCTTTACCGCCGATGAGTAGATGGCCTGATACGTCGTTGTGTTCCCCAAGGGGAATGGGAGGAGATAATCCATGAGTGCCACAGTTCATTGAATGGAGGACATTTTGCAGCGGCCAAGACTGCAGCAAAGGTCTACTTGAGTGGTTTCTACTGGCCTTCTATATTCAAGGATTGCCAAGGTTTTGTGAAGAGATGTGACAACTGTCAAAGGATGGGAAACGTCAACAAGAAGAATGAGATGCCGCAGAATAGCATCATGGAAGTGGAATTATTTGATGTGTGGGGAATTGACTTTATGGGTCTGTTTCCCATGTCTTGTGGTTTCACCTACATTCTGCTTGCTGTGGAATACGTATCACGATGGGTGGTGGCGATTCCCACAGCCACTAGCAACTCCAAGGTAGTTATCAAATTTCTACACAAAACATTCTAACTCGCTTTGGTGTACCTAGGGCGTTGATCAGCGATGGAAGTTCGCACTTCAACAACAAGTGACTAGGCAATGTCCTGGCTAAGTATGGCGTGAAGCACAGAGTCACTTCTCCTTATCATCCGCAGGCGAATGGACAAGCTGAGCTCGTAAACCAAGAGATCAAGAGAATATTAGAGAAACCGGTTGTCCATAGGAAAGATTGGGCCAAACAATTGGATGATGCTCTTTGAGCCTACCGGACTGCCTACAAAGCGCCTATAGGTTTATCTCCATATCAAATGGTATTTGAAAAATCTTACCATCAGCCGGTTGAGTTGGAGCATAAAGCCTATTGGGCCACAAGGAAGATCAACATGGATTTCAAGGAGGCCGGATTGAGAAGAGGCGAACAACTGCTTGAGCTAGATGAGTGGAGGAACGAAGCTTTCGAGAACTCCCGGATTTACAAAGAACGAGCAAGGAAATTCCATGATCTCACCATTCGCCCAAAGGGATTCTCACCAGGAAATGAAGTTTTGCTTTACAATGCTCAACTCCATCTTTTCCCTGGAAAGCTGAAATCAAGATGGTCGTGGCCATATACTGTATACTGTGGACACGCCAATGGGAGCTACGAACTGCTAGATTCGAGTGACAACATCTTCAAAGTGAATGGGCAGTACCTCAAATCTTACTTCAAATCACACTTCAACCGTGAAGTCAAGGTGACCAAGCTTAATGAGCCATGATGAGAGGTAACGTCGAGCTAACGATGAAAAATCTAACATTGGTTGGGAGGTAACCCAATATATTTACCTGCTTTTTGTTTTTTTGTTTTTGTCTATTTTGTTTTTCTTTGTTTTTGTCTTATCGTGTCTTGTTGGTCGTTTTTTAGTCCCAAAATATAATTGCTTTTTATTAAAACATAAAAAGATTAGACTAGCGATCGAGCTAGCGATCACCCTAGCGATCGCGAGGGTGGACTAGCGACCAAAATATCGCGTGGCGCGAAAAATATCCGTAAGAGCTAGCGAGCTAGCGACCGAGCTGGAGATCGCTAGCTCGACCGCGAGGCCCAACCCGACCCGAATTAAATACGTTGACCCACGCGTTTTTAATAAATTTTTAACCCCTCCACCTCATTTTTCACTCACACACACGCAAGAACACACTAACACACTCAAACAAGCTCTCAAGCCCTAGTTCTTCAAACTTTTGTGCTTTCCAAGTCAATTCCACTCAAGGTATGCTTCATTTGTTCAATTCTTCTTTCATTTTAGCTTGTAAGCATGAATTAGAAGAATTTGATCAATTATTTTCTTCTTGTTGTCGAATATTGAAGAGTATGAACTAGAACACATATTGCTAGATTTATATGGTTTTTTTGAGCATGCTTCCTACATTGTTAGGTGTATTTGTGTTCATTGAAGTATATTGTTGGATTAATTCACCTGCATTGTTGTTTGGGGTCAAAACCTCGAAACCCTAGCTGTTATTCACGACTAGCGACCTCTAGCCTGGCCGCGAGCTTCTTCGCGGTCGCTAGACAGTGCCTAGCAACCACCCTAACGGTCGCTAGGGTGGCCGCGAGGCAACCTCAAAGTTGTGTTTTTGCATGTTTTGAGCCTATGTGTGCGTTCTTTCCCTTATTATGCCTTATACGAACATATGTTATTGTGGGGGAGGAATTTTGGTAATTCTGAGTTTGGGGGAGCTATATATTGAATTGGGTTGACGTTTGTTTTGAAAATTTATTTGATATACATGAACTAACATTGAAATATCTTTTAGGTACAAAATGCCACTGCGTACATCCGGTAGCAAGAGAAAGGGGAAGGAGCCCGCTTCTTCCTCACAGGAGGAAACGATAGATGAGTTTCACCCCCAGAATTATGGGGTACGTCTGCCGAGCCCATCTTCAAGGGACCAATGGAGGAGATTGGTGCAGTTGAAGCTCCGACACTTCATATTTATGTGCATAAACACTTGTCAAGAGATGGGGATAGCCAATGATGTCACGTGGCTAGCCGAGTTCGGTCTTTATTCTGTCATCACGGTGAATTATTTGACATACCAGATCCTCACACTGGAGTTTATGTCGACCGTCTATGTCCACAAGAAGCAAGGGTCACCAAATTACATCACCTTCCAGTTGGGCAACGAGCCCCGACAGCTCACGATCGATGAACTAAATGCAATAATAAATGGCTCCCCTGACGGCAATTATATTGGAGATATCGAGCACTCGGCCCACGAGATGTGGCCGTTGATTATTGATCCAACAGTGGAGCAGATTCCGTACTATGATGCCACGAGGGCGAAGGCAAGCTCGATCCGGAATCCTACCGTCCGCTACTTCCACCGCCTCCTCACTTTCAAGATCCATGCCCGCACCAATGCCAGCACATGCCTCTCCCAAGATATGAGCATCATGATTGGTGCTGCAGCCGGAAAGAAAATGTACGCCGGCATGTTCCTCGCCCAGCATTTCCAGATGCAATCAGAAGTTTCTGGGAATGCGAGGATATGCATTGGGGTTTCGTCACCCCTATTGCTGACTTTTTTGGGGTCGCGATTCGTGAGAATCCGGTCTCACCGGACATCTTTCTGGATAAGCAATATCTTTATGTCCAGACGTTCCTGAAACGAGACTCACGGTGCTACCTCTGGCTGCTCTATGATAAGAACGGTCAGTCCATCTTCCGGCTACCCAACCATGATCTGACCAGCTTAGCTGATGATGATAGGCGCGACGCCAATTGGAAATGATGTCGGATGAGCATTATAGCTGGGCTCAGCGCCTAAAGGCGCAATGAGAGGTAGAGCCAGAGGAAGAGGAAGCGGAACAGGAGGACGCATATGAGGGAGGTGGCACGTTACACCCACCACCCATCCAAGCCGACCCCGGGATCTATAAGCACCTTGATCAGATAGATGGTCGTCTCGAACACATAGACAGGAGCCTGACCTCCCTGATGACCTAACAGCAGGCCCTCCTCGCCCAGCATCAAGCACATCAAGAGCACCAGATGATGCGGATGATGCAGCAATGGAATCAATGGAGAGGATTCTATCCGCCGTCGTGTTGGATTTGTATACTGAAAGCAGTTTTGGTTGAGCTTGTATACAATGTTTCTGTTACCACTATTACAATCTCCTATCCGAATTGAATACTTGATTGCATATATCGTGTCCCTTATCTCATATATAAGTTAGATCATACGATTGTGTAGAAGATCACGTAGTCCGTATGATTGGTCGCTTAATGAGATATAAAAGTTTCACATTGAGACAACTTGAGGACGAGTTGTCGGTATAGGCTGTGGTATAGATAAGAAGTGACTTGACTTGGTTGCTTGTCTATGCTTGATGCGTCTCGATGTATTGAAGGATCACAGTGAGATGAGTTCTTCTATCTGACCATCGTGAAGAACCTAGATCTCGGTGACTTACGATGATCTAAACCTCGATAAGGTATTAGGTGAGTATGAGTTGCTGACCATCACTTTGACTTGTTATGGGTGAGGGTTATATGTTCTAACCCAATATTCTCCGTGATCTTGGGTGGTGGCGGTGCTTGTATGTCATGCTAGTTATCGTAGACGAGTCACCGTATCCGTTTAGGATGATGGCGTCCCTTAAGGAGCTCAAAGGTTTATTGTACTAAACCCCGCAGTTGAGTTATCTCAAGTACAATAATAAGGTTGAGTGGTACTAGTTAAGGAATTAAAGTAATTAATTATTTTAAGCGATCGAGCAGCAAAATAATTAATGGACGTACGATATCTTAAATACGGGGATTCGTTAAGTCTAAGTGCGAGCCCGACTCAATTTCGGGAATAAAGGGGTAAGTCAGCATTTATTCTCTAGTGGCATGAATGAATGTTTATAAATTAATTTATGTTCTGGGCTGAACATAAGATAATTAATTTATTTGAGGCCCATCTTTATTCCTTGCATTTGATCCCTGGGCTAGCCCATCCAGGCCCGTAGCTACATGGAAATCGGCGCCCCCTACTCTCTATGGTAAGGATTTGATTCTCTTTATCCTATAAGGATATTATTATATTTATGGATATGCATGGATCCTTTCCTAATGGGATTATGGTAATGCATTATAAGTATAAGGTAAGAGATAAGATCAAAGCTAATCCTCACTTTTAAACCTAGCAATTTTCGAGAATTCCTATAGCCTTTAGGAGACAATTTTCGAAAATTATTAGAGAGGGTTAGGGTGATTTTGTAGCATTTTCCATAGATCGTCCTCACTCGACGTTGGAGATTGGGCAACCGGGATACAGTCCAGAAGATCAAAGCACGAGTCTCGATCCGTTCATCCCGATCCACCTCGACAGATTCAAAGGTAAACACGAGAAAACCCCTACGTGTTGCAATTAATTATATAGGTGCATGCTAGGAATATAATCAATGTATGGTGAATTAAACATCCAAGATAGATCCTCGAGAGAGGGATAAACCTAGTTTTCCCTACAATTGGTATCAGAGCCCAGGTTCAGTATCTTGGCTCTGTTGGATTAATTCACGTTTGATTATTACGTGCGCAATATATTAATTGTGAATCTATCGTTCATCGTGGCTCGTTTTATTTTTTTGTCGGATTTTGTTTTTCACCACGAGAAAATCCGTAGTTAGATTAGATTTTTCCCTGTAAATCTTATCTGTAAAAGAAGAACGAAGACGAAAGCTTGAAGAACGAGACGACGGGAAGACACGTCGGAGAAACCGGACGACATGAAGGGCGCGTGGGTGACGGCACGCAAGGCATGCTCGGCGCTCGCAGCACACCCTTCGGCTGCTGCGCGCGTTTCTTAGTGGCGGGCGACAATGGAGAGGCGGCGCCTCGGCGCGCCGCGCGGACGCGACAGCAGCGCAGCGCGCGCACGCGCTGGCGGCGTTAGCAGCAGCGCGCGTGCTCGGCGGTGTTCGGCGGCATTCGCGGCGGCGCGCATCGTCGCGCGCGGGCGTGAGGCAACTCGGCGCGACTCGGCGGCAGCGGCTTCGCGGCGCCGCCATCGCGAGGCAGCCATGGAGGGCGGCGTGCGCTGAAACCCCAATGTGCGAGGTTGGGCGGCGGCGGGGCGGCGGGCGCGCAATTTCGCACGGATGCCCGGCAAGCCGGCGGCGCAGCGCGAGATTCTCGCAGAAACCTCGGCCGCCGATTTTCTCGGCGGGCCGAGCACGCACGAGGATGGGCGGCGGCGGCGGCGGGCTTTGGCGCGCGCATGGGTCGTGTGCTCGATGCGCACGGCCCAACCCCCATCTTGGCCAACCCGCCCCGCACCGATTTTTCGCCCGAACCCGTTTTTTCGGCCCGAATCCGGTCCGAATCCGGTCCGTGCCGGTGCACGAGGCCGTTTTTCAAAGTTTATGAAGATCTGTGCTTTGCAATTCTATGTAATAGATTAGGCGAAAGTGCGGGTTCCACGAGTGGGCCACGATGAGCGTTTTATTTTATTTTTAATCGTTCATAGCATGTCGTGGATGTTTAAATTATCGTGAAGCATGCTATGTATGTTTAAATTACGTGAACAAACATATTATATGTTTCGTGGTTGGATGCGCATAGTAAGCATGCTAGGTTTATCGCGTTTTCAAGCATATTTTAGAATTCTGCGAGCATGTTTTTACATGTTGGGTTCTATAGAAAAGCATGCTAGGATTACGTGATCTGCATGGACAAACATTTTGAACAAAAGACTAAGTAAGCAACCCGACAAATTAATTTTAAAATTAAAATGTCAAGACCTCCACTTTTGATCTCTAAACAAAGTGAGGCCTTCGTGAGTAAACGCCCACACGCGTGGCTTGCTTGCCTTGTTTATCATAAGTTTGTTAGATGAGATTTCTAAATAAAACATTTTAAATCTATTGAGAAGTGGGAGTTTCATGTAAACGCCCACACGCGTGGCTTGCATGTGCGATTTTCATAAGTTCTCTAGAGATGGATTTAAAATGAGATAACAAAGGAATTTGAATTGGAAGCGGTATGGTCCTAATGAGTATGCCAATTTTAAGAATTCATTTTCTACTGTTAAAATTGTGGTCATTGCTTAGACATCACCTCGAGTACAACTTCCCGCAAAGTCCCTTCTTGCGATAGTGATGTGGTCTAGTAAGGTCCAATCATTAATTTCATTGGTCATAAGGATAGGTTGACATGGATTGAAATTAATCGACTAAAAGGTATATTTTAGTTTGGTCGAGGGGTTCATGTGTAAACGTCCACACGCGTGGCTTGCATGTGGAATTCCTTGGGCGATTGGAGGTTTCAATTAATATTGTTTTATCAAAAGGTTACAATATTATTGTTACGAATTATGTGCGATCGTATTCTTATGTGTTTACATTATCTTTTCAGATATGTCTCTTACACCGATTATCAATATGCTCGCACAAAATCCTTTATCCGGTCCGAATTTTATCGAGTGGAAGCGAAACATGGAATATGTTCTTATCATTTGAAGAACACATGTTTGTTCTCACTACTCCTAAACCCGATGCCTTACCGACGTCGACTAATGAGCGATGAGAGTCAAGGCGGACTTTGGCATAAGTCAAACAATATGGCCAAATGTTATATGATGACTACTATGTCCAAAGGCTTGCGACTAAAAGATCGATCGATGGTAGACGCGATGGCGAAATATGGTCAAGTCTCGAGAGTAAGTTTGGGCAATCGGATCGGACGATCGCCTTCCACACAATGAGAGAAATCTTGGCGTGTAAGATGGAAGAAGGAAGTTCGGTCCATGAACATGTCTCACATGACTCGTCTCATGGATAGTCTTGATCGGTTGGGAGGAGGTATTGACCAGTGAAGCCAAGTCGATATCATCCTTAACACACCGCCCAAGACTTTTGAGAATTTTCGTGAATGCGATCATGAGCAAGACCGAGTATACACTTAGTCGGTTGCTTAATGATCTTGTGGCGCGAAGGAGTCATGGGTAAAGGAGCACATGCTCTTGCTAGCACATCTAGGGGCCCAAATTTTCCGTTGCAAAATGGAAAAACAAAAGGGGCACCAAAGGTGGCGAGGCAAGGAAATAGTGGGAGTAATGGGAACAAGAACATGCACGCCACCGAGGCTTAAAAAGCGAAGGAGAGGGCAAGTGCTTCAGTCTTGCAAGACGGGCATTGGAAGGCCAAGTGCCCTATGCTCAAGGCTCAGTACGCCATTTGCTTTAATGCGGAAACATGTTTAGCGACTTGTTCTACCCATTCTTGGGTAGTAGACACGAGTGCGACTGATCATGTTTGTTACACCTTTCAGGGGTTCCTGCGAGACAAGGGAGCTGCATAATGGCGAAAGTCGAGGCCGTTGCAGTCGGAGATGTTACTTTATGTTTTGAAAGAACAGTTTTAGTTTTAAAAGATGTTTTATATGTGCCGGATTTTCAGCGGAACCTTGTTTCTGTTTCGAAATTGTTTATTTATGGATATTCTGTTATTTTTTATAGTGGTGTTTCTATCATAAGAAATGACGAAGTTATCTGTGTTGGCACATTATATAATTCGCTTTCTACTATTTCTGCTAAACATAATACCTATAACTATGTTGCATCATCTACAAACCTTAAAAGAGAAAGTTTTCTTAGAAGATGACACCACATTTCTCCGCATCTTAGATTAGGTCATATCAATCTAAATAGGATCCAAAGACGGCTAAGAATGGGCGTTGGGTAATCTCACGATTACTCGTTCCCGATCTGCGAATCTGTATAGAAGGTAAGATGTCGACCGGACCCTTCAAAGCGAAGGGTTATAGAGCCAAAGTAGTGTTGGAGCTAGTCCATTCGACTGTGTGGACCGATGTCCACACAAGCTCGTGGAGGGTGCAGTATTTTGTCACTTTCATTGGCGATTACTCAAGGTGCGGATACGTATACCGCTTTCACCGCAAGTTTGAATGCTTTGAAAATTCAAAGAGTTCAAGGCGGAAGTGGAGCGAAGCTTGGTAAGAGTATCAAGTCATCTGCGTTCGATCGCGGTGGCGAATACCTCGATGTGAGTTTATGGACTATTTGGTGCGGTGTGGGATTACCTCCCAAATTCACTACACCGTGCACACCACAACAAAATGGTGTGTCGAGGCGAAGAAATATGACTCTTTTAGAAATGGTTAGATCAATTATGAGTTATGCAACATTACCTATTTCATTCTTGGGGTATGCCTTAGAAACGGCGGCATACTTGCTAAATCTAGTACCATCCAAGTCAGTCGAAAAGACCCCTTTCGAGTTGGGGTTTGGGCGCAGAGCTGGTTTAAGCCACATAAGGATATGGGGCGATCCGGCACATGTCTTGAACAAGAAGGGCGACAAGTTGGAGGCTAGATCCGACGCAAGGCTGTTTATTGGCTATCTTAGAGGACGAAGGTGGTTTATTCTATAGTCCTAGGATCGGAAGGTCATTATTAGCACTAATGCCCGATTCTTAGAAGAGGATTATACGACAAACCATAAATCCAAAGTCGAAATCATTCTTGAGGAATTAGAAGATGATCGTATTCCACCACCGATTAAGCGAAAGGTGCGAGATGTCGTGTCTAGTGGGAGGATCGACACGGATACTTCAAGAAATTGAAGTGGGTCGAGTTCCATTGGAGATACCGGCCGCATGTTGGCTCCTATCCAACAAGTTGTGCAAGATAGAGAACCACAAGTTCTCGCACCCACCGTTGTCATTGTGCCGAATACGCCTGTCAGTCGTAGATGGAGGGTTGTTCGTCAACCCGAGCGATTTATGTTCATGGGTGAATCTTGGTTTAGTCCCGGAAGCGAGCGGCAATAATCGACCCATGGACGTCAAATGAGGCGATCTGAAGACATTGATGCAAGATCATGGCACACCGCTATGGACTTAGAAATTGAGTCCATAACAGCTATGGATGTATACGAAAGACACCTCTACCGGATGGCAAGGAAGCCATAGGTAGTAAGTGGGTATACAAGAGGAAGAGATTCGGATGGAGAGGTTTGGCTTTTAAAGCCGTGCTTGTGGCGAAGGGTACACTTAGATTGAGGGCATCGATTTCGATGAGACCTTTTCACCGTAGCAATGCTCAAGTCCATCGAATTCTTACGCCATATCAGCCCACTCGAACCTTGAGACTTGGCAAATGGATGTGAAAACCGCTTTTCTAAACGGTTACCTTGAGGAAGGTAGAGACATCTATATGCAGCAACCCGAAGGTTATGTGGTGAAGGGTGAAGCGCATCTAGTATGGAAGCTTAAGAAGTCCATTTATGGGCTTAAGCAAACCTCACGATCACGGAACTTACGCTTTGTGAAGTGGTAAAGTCCTATGGATTTACCTAGTTGCCTAGCGAGAGTTGTGTGTATCGTTTAGATGTCAGCGATGATGTGGTATTTCTTGCACTTTATATAGATGACATTCTTCTAGTTGGCAACAATGTGAAGTTGTTATCGATGTAAAGAGTTGGTTATCCGATCGGTTTCAAATGAAAGACTTAGGAGATGCAGCGTACATTCTTGGGATCAAGGTTTACCGAGATCGCAAGAGGAAAATGTTGAGCTTATCTCGGCGCCTTACATTGATACTGTGATTACTCGTTTTAGTATGCAGACCGCCAAGAAAGGATTGCTACCTTTCAGACATGGCGTTCCTTTATCTAAGGAGCAGTCACCTATGACTGCAAAGGAGATAGAGAAAATGAGACAAGTTCCTTACGCTTCCGCAGTAGGAAGTCTCATGTACGCAATTGTCACAGCCCAGTTTGGCTAAACCTTACCGGACCGTGACTCGGGTTCGGGTTAAGTGAATATGAAAAGAATAAGGTTTTCAACTTATTTCATCTACGACGAAATATAGGTGTTTCAAACAGAATCGAGAATCATGATGGAGCAAAACAGCTTATATATATATATAAGAAGGTTTCACGGTTTCAACAAAACAGTAGCTTTTACAAAGCTTAACATAGTAACAAAATATAACAGAGTCTCAAGAGTTTGGCAGCGGAATAAAACGTGTGAGACATACATGTGAAGATGCATTCTCAAGGTGAACCAAAAATAATTCATACTTCAAAAGATTCCGCTCAACTCCCGCTCTGTTCCATCACCTGCTCAACCTGCACATTTAAAAACAAATATGTAGGGCTGAGTACAAAGATGCACTCAGTGGACACATGCCGAAAACATTTTACTTTACGAAATATTGTACTGCCACTATCACAGTAAGACACAAGGGTTTTATTTGAAAAGGCATTGTTCTTACTAAATACATTTTCATCACTTTTCTCAAAACATCGCCTGCGCAGGCATTTTCTCATCACAACGTATATTCCAAGTCGGCTATGGATTAACGCGTCGGGAGGGAGGCCTCCCTACACCGGACGCAACTAACCGCCCAGCGGTTCAGAGCATGACCGCCAAATGTTCGAGGCCCAACACGTGTACACAACCCTAGCCGGGAATTTCTACTTACACCTCCAAATGGGATCCGAATTGGTAACTTCACATTGCCGAGGCAACCCGAATGGACATATACAAAACTCAAAACATTTTCGCGCACAATATCGTATCTCAACATTTTCATAAGAAAGCAGTAAAGCAATAACAGTAAATACTTTCGAGAAAGATTGTAAAAATCTTTTGAAAAGAGTGCCCACCTCGAGAACTTATAGTTCTTACGTCACTAGTTTACTTTTCGTTTCCTTTCTCTTTCGAGCAGAATCCTTTCAACGTGAGAAACGAGATTTAGTACATCACTACGCTTTTCCCGAAAACCAGCCATCCGAAACAACGGACTTACTAACATCAACTCTACTAGCATCAACGGGTTCTTTTATCGTACTTAACAACTATATCATTTCGCGTAGGTTACGAATCTCAATCTCATAACTATCTTCGTTATGTATTATCGTATCAACATACTTCATATGTTCATGCCTTAATCAAATTATTCTCAATGTCATTTCATGTATTCCTCAATATTAACTTATACAATCATCAACTTACATATATATACTCTATTTCTATCAATTTCCAATCATATTCATAAATCTCAATCTTTCACACAAACAACCAATTATGCTCAACATATCCACACGTATAAACTTAACTTAAGCATAACACTTTATTTCCCAAGGTCTTACGTCACTTAATAAATATTTCATCGTAGACATACTATTCCTTATCTAAAAATTCACATAAAATCATAGCATATTTTTAAACATATTTTGGATCTAAATATGTGATTACATGTAATAGAATAAATTTGAACTTTATTTTTCCTTTTTTCTTTATTTTCGGTCCCTTTTTATTTTTTTTACCAAACTTGTCCAATAAATTCTTATAATTTCACATATCATATTATATTAACATATGACCCATAATATCACATACATGAGACATAGAAAATTTTATCATCATAACCCTTCATGATATAATTTTCGAAAATCCTTTAATATTTATCCATAAGTTTTCAAAAATTATAATTAATTTCTACAACATATTATTAGCATCATATATCAATAATATGTCATAATATTCATCAATACACAACTTATATATCAATATTTCATGCTTGGTCATTTTCAAAATTCTCACTAATTAATATCCAATACTTTTCAAAAATTATGATTCAAATCATACATACTTAATTATTTCTAACTATCATCATTTCATGCTCAAAACAACAATTAAAATTCATGTTTATCAACATGCTTAACTTTGTATTAAATTTATAAGTCATACTTATAAACGTCATATAAACAAATTTAGTAAACAACTTTAAACATGTAGCATAATTTCTCATATATCACATAATTATTAAGAGTATATAACTTAACATATCATGTATGAATTTCTAATATTTTTGTATGAATAAAAGAGCTTGTATAATTTCTAACCTTTTAATCGATTTTGATCGGCGTCGGCAACGTTTTTCTACCTAGGATTGAAGAGAACTTTGGGAGAACACTTTCTAATTTTTTTCTCTCTATTTTTCTCTCATTTTTCTCCTTAATTTCGTTCATATGGTATGGGAGGGGTGGTCTCCTATTTATAGAATTTATAAAGTGGTTTAATGATGATTTTATGAAAATATCTTAGCATAAAAATCAAAATTTACAACTCATACATTATCACCTTGATTTTCGGTCCATACCACTTGCATATGGGACAAATATTTATCTTATCCTATAGTTTATTTAATTAATATCCAACCTTATCAAGATTAGATGTCATTATCAAAGAGTTTCAAAATTGTTTCCAACTTAATTTAGGTCAACAATTTCGGCCCTTATCATATAATTATCCTATCCACTTGTATATTTAATGATTCACCTTATCTTAAAACTAAAAATATCTCTACATCATAATCATATAATTTAATATCCCAAAGATATGAAAAATACACAATTTTCGGTACTTTATGCTAACAACATGTTATAAATTTTATTTTCTTCTAATTAATAGCTATGTGACATAATATAGATCTTAGATGATAAAATAAATCATAGGAAAATTAATTAAGAACAATTCTATGTACTAAAGTGAAGTTATCATTATTAATTAGAAATTAAGGATAAATGATCAAATCTTCATTCTTTTGATAACTAATATTATTTTCATGAAGGATTACATAAATATATTGATGTTATATCATAAAATAATTTTTTGGAATTTTTCTAAGCAATTTCTCAATTTTTTCGAAAACTAGGGTTTCTAGGATTTAAATTTCACAAAATTCTATTTTCACCATATTTCCTTAATTTCGAAATTTTTATAATTCCTAGGAGATAAGATTGATCTAGAATCCTGATATTTATCAAGTAATAAAGTTTGTGCAATTAAATAAATTATTTGATACAAATATCTTACATGAAATCATGATTTTCAAAAATTACATAAAATCAGAGACAAATTTCGAAAATTTCATACACTAAGGACAAGATTTTATCTCTTATGATGTTTATCATATTACTACACATTTCTAAGAGATAAACATGACCTTATCTTATCTCTAAATAAAATATCTTAGTAATGCTTATCTTAAAAATGTCATTTTCATAACATTATCTTATCTCTTTACTATCATTATCAAAACCTTATCACATAAATAAAATATTTCTCATATACAAACAAAATAATACCTTATCACATACTATAAGATAAACATGACAACTCATCACATAAAATCAAGTGATCACATATTAAATCAAAAATTAATTCTTTATACTCTATATTTTCGAAATTCATCATTAAATAAGGAATAATATCCCAAATATACTTAAAAACATATTTAAAATTATTTCGTTCAAATTTTCAAGAGAAATTTCGATTTATTCACAATCGACAATTACCGACGTTCATTTTCATACTCGTTTCTATCGTACTGTTCTTTCTTTATTTTTCGAAATTTTTAAGCCCAAAAATTCGGGGTATTACAGCAATGCTATGTACGAGGCAAGATATCTACTATGCGGTAGGCATAGTAGCTAGATATCGCCCTAACCTCGACGAGCTCATTGATCAAGATAAAGCATATACTCAAGTACACGAAAAGGACTCGAGATTATAGGCTGGTTTACCATGCGAGATAGTCTAATGCCTTTGGGTTACACGACTCGGATTTCCAAGTGGACCGTGATGAGAAAAAGTCTACCTCGGGCTATGTGTTTACCTTGGGAGGTGCGAGTAGTATCTGGCGGAGTGCAAAGCGGCGATGCATTGCGGACTCTACCATGGAAGCGAATATGTAGCCGCTCGGAGGTCGCTAAGGAGGTCAGTATGGTTCAAGAGCTACCTCATGGATCTAGGTGTGGTACTGGTTTGCCCAAGAGTATCATAGTGTCTTGTGATAACTTTCGGTGCGATGGCAAACTCAAAGGAACCACGGACCCACAAGCCGACCAAACACATAGAGAAAAGTACCATGTCATACGAAAATCGTTAGGCGATGGGACGTCTTGATTGAAAAGATATCTGACGGATAACCTAGCGGATCCATTCACAAAGAGTCGCGCAAAAAGTCTACGGTGCGTTCGAGGACTTGGATTGCGCTTGATGGCACCCACTTGAAAGAAACTTTTGTATAAGTGGGAGAAACAAAGTGATGGTTTTGTTTGTAATAGCTAGTAGAGACACATTGTATACTAAAAGTTTGCTTTAGTATAAGTGGGAGATTGTTGGATTTGTATCTTGAAAGCGGTTTTGGTTGAGCTTTTATACTGATGTTTCTGTTACAACTATTACAATCTCCTATCTGAATTGAATACTTGATTGCATATATATGTGTCCCTTATCTCATATATAAGTTAGATCATACGATGTGTAGAAGATCACGAAGTCGTATGATTGGTCGAGCTTAATGAGATATAAAAGTTTCACGGTGAGATAACTTGAGGACGAGTTGTCGGTATAGTCTGCGGTATAGATAAGAAGTGACTTGACTTGGTTGCTTGTCTATCTTTGATGCGTCTCGATGTATTGAAGGATCACGGTGAGATGAGTTCTTCTATCGGCCGTCGTGAAGAACCTAGATCTCGGTGACTTACGATGATCTAAACCTCGATAAGGTATTAGGTGAGTATGAGTTCTTGACCATCACTTTGACTTCTTATGGGTTAGAGTTATATGTTCTAACCCAATATTCTCCGCGATCTTGGGTGGTGGCGGTGCTTGTATGTCATGCTAGTTATCAGACGAGTCACCGTATCCGTTTAGGATGATGGCGTCCCTTAAGGAGCTCAAAGGTTTATTGTACTAAACCCTGCAGGTTGAGTTAGCTCAAGTACAATGATAAGGTTGAGTGGTACTACTTAAGGAATTAAAGATATTAATTATTTTAAGCAGTTAGAATGCTCTAAATAATTAATGGACGTGCGATATCTTAAATCGAGGATTCGTAATGTCTAAGTGCAAGTCCGACTCACCTTCTAATAAAGGGTAAGTCGACATTTATTCTCTAGTGGCATGAATGAATGTTTATAAATTAATTTATGTTATGGGCTGAACATAAGATAATTAATTTATTTGAGGCCCATCTTTATTCCTTGCATTTGATCCCTGGGCTGGCCCATCCAGGCCCGTAGCTACATGGAAATCGGCGCCCCTACTCTCTATGGTAAGGATTTGATTCTCTTTATCCTATAAGGATATTATTATATTTATGGATATGCATGGATCCTTTCCTAATGGGATTATGGTAATGCATTATAAATATAAGGTAAGAGATAAGATCAAAGCTAATCCTCACTTTTAAACCTAGCAATTTTTTAGAATTCCTATAGCCTTTAGGAGACAATTTTCGAAAATCATTAGAAGGTTAGGGTGATTTTGTAGCATTCTCCATAGATCGTCCTCACTCGGCGTTGGAGATTGGGCGGCCGGGATACGATCCGGAAGATCAAAGCATGAGTCTCGATCCGTTCATCCCGATCCACCTCGACAGATTCAAAGGTAAACACGAGAAAACCCCTACGTGTTGCAATTAATTATATAGGTGCATGCTAGGAATATAATCAATGTATGGTGAATTAAACATCCAAGATAGATCCTCGGGAGAGGGATAAACCTAGTTTTCCCTACACGTCGGAGTAGCGGCGTATGAGGTAAGGTCTCTCTCCCAACCACTCTTTTCTGCAAACCTTATTTCTCTACATTTCACAATAAGTTTGGGGGGGAGTTGAAGAGTTTGTTGATTGTTTAGTCCTTTTTATGTTTTTGCTTTGTCTTGTAAGTTTTTATATTTTGGGGCTTTTAGTATCTTTTTTTTCGTTGTTTTCGTTGTTGTGTCTGTCGATCAACGAGCTTAAGTGAAAAGTGTTAACCTATGTGGCCAATGATGATAGAAATTTTCTGAAAAATATGTTGATGGTGCACATGATGTGTTAGAAACGATGCATGGATGGCTTGAGATTGCTTAGCTTGTTGTTTTCACCATTTTCCTAAACCGTGAGACTTGAACTTCACTGTATAAGCATCATGTTACAGTTTCTTTTAAATGTGTGTATTTATCTTCTAGAACTTGCCATGTTTTCTGTGTCGAGATTGCAATATGTGTTTCGAATATGGAAAGGATAAAAGGCTATCTTTGTGAACCACGATTTTACCCATACACTAACCCAATTATATATATAGCATTTGTCACCTACTTTGAGCCTTTATTAGACCTTATTATTTTGTTAACCGGATGATAGGAGGTGAGGATGGATATGGGAATCAAGGGGGTAAAATAGTTTGATGTATTACGTCGGGTTAAAAGATAGAGAGGTACCTGTGTAGAAAAGAATGCTACCTGTGTGAAAAAGAATGGTACATCTATGGAAAAGAATGGTACCTCTGTGGAAAAGAATGGACCTTATAAGCTCTATTAAAAAAAGAAAAAGAAAAATGATATGAATAATGTGAGCATAAAGGGATTTTCATCAAAATATAGGTGTTTCAAGTTTAATGAATGTTGATTTAGCATGTTGGAAAGAAAAAAGGGAAATGGACAAAGTCCATATGTTGTGATATGAATAAATGGGGGTTGCTTGGAATCGTATTTGAGTCACTTAGCCATATATCACTCTACCATAACCAATGTGCCTACATTACAACCTGTGAAAAGACCTTTTTTATCCTAATTTGAACGCATTTAATGTGATGGAGATATTAGAGAAATGGCAAACCTATGGTAAAATTTTGCATGACATTGATCTTTGAGTGTATACACATCCTGAATTTTCTTCTGAGTTTGAGTGTACCCTATATTATACACATGTCTTTGTGAGGGTTGAATTGAATAAGATTTTGCTTTAAATTGTTGTACATTGTCGAGTTGACTAATGTCGTCATGTGTGCTGTTATTTTTTAGCTTTGAAAGATTTCTGAGGCCTGTTATAGCTACCACATTTGCTGACGCTCGTTGATATTTCGTTGTGTCTTTGTTTTTGTTTGAGGACAAACAATGTTTCAAGTTTGGGGGTTTGATAAAAACGATTTTTACTCGTTTATTCATGATTTATTTAGATAGTTTTAGATCGGTTTAAGTGCGTTTATATAGTTGATTTAATGCTTTTAGCTATTTTTGGAAGATACTGCTCTTGGGTTCCTCTTTAGTGTTTTGTAGGCTTTTAAGATGATAATCGAAACACGAAGCGAAGCACGCACCAAAGAAGGAAAGGAACAGAGGCTAGCGGCCACGCTAGCGACCGCGAGCTCGGGCGAAAACATTCTGGAGTAAAACTAGCGACCGACCTAGCGACCGCTAGGTCGGCCGCTAGGCAAAGCCAACGATCGCGAGCCTGCCCGCGAGAGATTTTCGAAAAACTGTTGTCTCAAAACTCGCGATCGAGCTAGCGACCGCTAGCTCGGCTGCTAGGCAAACCACGCGACCGCGAACCTGGCCGTGAGCTTATCGAAGAAACCTCTCGACTCGCATTAGCGACCGAGCTAACGATTGGCCGCTAAGCGCGGCGGCCTGGCGCGAATTAGGGTTTTCGACCCATTGCCTATATATACCCCTAGACTTGTGCACGCGCCTCTGACCACGTTTTTACTGAGTTTTCAGCATATTTTATCTTTCTTTCGTTCTAGCTTTGATTATTGTTCATCTAGGCTTTAGTTTATCATTGTTATACGCTACATTAACGCTTTGTAATCGTTTTGGAGCAATTTCATGCGAAGAAATTCAGTTTTTCCCGTTTTCTACTCGGGCTTGGATTCAAACCCTTGATTTCTCTTCAGACGCTACATTACGGGTTTTATACAATTCTTATTTCTATGGTTAAATCGTATTTTATTTCCATTATTATGTCTAGCTAAATTCTTGTTCTAATTTTAGGGTTTGTATGATTTTATCCTAAGTGTGGTGATTCCTGCTATTTGCTATTTACCTTCCAGGCATTGATTTGTGATTCTTGGTGCTAAATATTATGTGTTAATTTCTGATCAATCTTGATGCATATCTAGTTACCATTTGAATACTTAACAGTTTTAATTGTCAATCGATCTTGAATGCATAATACGGATAAGCCTTGAGTCGTAGCTGAGATAGGAACATTCGTAGGAAGCTATTCTTTGTGATCTTTTAGGAGTTGCTAATTTTCACCTTGAGACGTAATGATAATAGGAAAATTAATAATCTCGCCACAATTATAAATAATCGAAATTGTTGGTTATATATGTGATCTTTCATCTTGGCTGGATCAAAATTGGTTAATAGGAAGCAGGATAAACATACGTTGTAGGTAGGATTAATACATCCCTAGAATTAGTATCTTCGTCTAATTATATCTTTGAGTTTTTATCTTTATCTTTATTTGCTTTATTTGCTCTTGACTTTGAATTCAATATTTGAAGTCTCAAAACCTTTCCAAAACCAAATTTGTCGCTTGGATAATAATGAAGGAATATTGAGTTAGCTTCTGTATTTTCGCGTTACAATCTCTGTGGATAAGATACTCGACTTACCTATCTACTTGCACGTTTTCGTGTTAGAAAATAGTGTGATCAGTGTGTTAACCTAGTGGTAGAGTGGTTAATAGCCGAGATCAAAGGTCTCGCGTTCGAGTCCATTGTGATGCGTCCTTTAAATTTCTGTATTTTTTTTAAAATCTACTCAGTACGAACATTAGATAACAAGTATAGGTTACACGCAATCATATGAAAAAATATTTTTTTGCAGAAGCAACACTTAGTAGGTATTATACATAGTAAATTTCGAGGATGATGAATATTTTAATTTGTATATTATTTAGTTATTGGCGAAAAAGTGATATATATTGAGATTCAATTACTTAGACAGCTATTGCTTCAGTAGTATTTATCAAAGTTCTCATGCGGAGACTTAGGGGTGTTTGGCTAAGCTTATTTTAGAGATCTTATAATCTCTAAGAGCTTATAAGATGTTTCAAGAGCTTATAAGAGGTGTAATGTCTCAAGTGCTTATAAGTTGTTAAAGTGTTTGGATAATTGATCTTATAAGCTAGAGAAAGAATCGTGAGTTAGAGAGAGAAACTCATAGTTAGAGAGATAAAATTGACGAGATGTGAAGTTGATAGTGTATGTGTAGGAAATAACGAACTATAATATGGTTATTTTGATAAATTCATGATTGCTTATAAGTTTATGAAAAAATAAGTTAGGGTTTATCAACTTATTTTTAGGGGAGCTTATAAGCTGTTGGAGCTTATTTTCACAGCTTATAAGCTATTTAGGAGCTTATTTTGCCAAACACTTTGTATCAGCTTATAAGCTCCTAAACAACTTATAAGTTGTTTTACTTATAACTCCTTAAAATAAATAACCACTTGTTGCTCTAAACAACTTATAAGTTGTTTTAAATAGCTTATAAGCTCAGCCAAACACCTCTTAGACTCCTTAAAAATAAATAACCACTTGTTGCATTGCATGCCAACAAAATTTAAAACTATAGTCATGAAAAAAAGTCTAATATCCTAACTGAAAGTATATAGTTCATCACATATCAGATAGACTTATTTTGTAAAACTCATTAGTCATGGGACCAAAGAGATCATAAAAGTCAATTTATAGTTGGTGTATTTTTTTTTATTTATGAATTTATAGATGTGGCATTGGTGGAATATATATAGACGCGTATGTATGTGTATGTGTGTGAGAAAGAGAGAGAGATAAATGGGCTTCAAGTTGGGCTTCTCTTTTGGGCTGGGTTTCATTTTGAGCTCTTTCCTTAAGTGATTCTATATATAATCTCTTTTTTATTCGGGTAAAAATCAGTTCATGTCCCAATATTTCGAGATTTTTCACTTAATATCCCAACGTAAGCATATTGCTATTTTGGCCCATAACGTTTCAGAAAATTTCATTTAATGTCATGCGGATCAATTTAACGATTATGTGGCAGACTCCACGTCAATATCAAAATTAAATAAAAACGTGAAAAAGCTCCTCCAAAACGACGTGGTTCAATTTCTTCTCCTTGCCAATATAAGGGAAGAAGATGTCATTTTAGATGAGTTTTTTCAAGTTTTTATTTCATTTTTATATTGACGTGGAGTCAAACATGAAATTCCGGCAGCCACGTAAGCGTTTACGGTGAAAATTGATCGGTAGGACATTAAGTGAAATTTTCTGAAACGTTAGGGGATCAAAATAACAATATGCTACGTGGGGACATTAGGTGAAAAACATGAAATTTTGGACATAAACTAATATTTACCCTTTTTATTCACTATAACCAATTATTTAAATAATAATAATAAAATATTAATAGATTTACTATATTACGATTAGCCCCTTATTTAAAATTCTAATAAATAATTTTACTGAATAGTTGTCCAAGAAAAAAAACACTCTTCAATATAAAATGTATAGCCCCATTAATTTGAAAAAGAATAAATGATATGCATTAACTTTTTCGAATTTTTCAGAAATCATAATTTAACTGATATGTTTGACTATCAATCAAGATGAGTTGGAAAACAACACCTAAAAGAAAGACAAGATAGGAAAATTCTGGAAAATAGTTTTCATCTGTTTCTAGGTATATGGATCAGTCGGTCGATTCGATCGATCGACGAAATTCTCCAAAACAAAAACCGAACCAATCATATTTTTGAGCGAATCGAGCAGACTTATAATTTCGGATGGACCGAAGACTATACCGAAAAAAGCGATCGGTTTAGGTCGGACCGAAAAACCAATCGAATCGTTTTAGGTTCGATCGGATCGAACGATTTTATATTTATATATTATATATAATAGTTAATTAATATCTTAATTAAATAATTAGGATAAAAATATATGTATATATATATATATATATATATATATATATATATATATAAACATATTTTATCTAATTATTTAATTAAGATATTAATTAACTATTATATATAATATATAAATATAAAATAATAATTCGATTCGATTACCGATCGAACCTAAAACGTAAAACCGAGAATCGAACCGAAAATTGATTCTAATTAAAGTTTTGAACCGAACAGAAAACGACATTCTAAAAACCGAACCGAACCGACCGAAATTTATCGATTCGATCGGTTTTTTTGGTTCGATTCGGTTGATGCACAAGCTTCGTCGACCAATTCTTTATTTCTCATTCCCGAATATAATGGAAAGGGGTTAATTTACGGGTTTGCAGTTTGCCCCGATGGGATATGGCCCAACCGCTCGGGCCACCGGCGAGCCCAAGCAGTGGGCTCGACTTAATGACGACCCACGCGGTTAAGCTAAAGCCCAGCATCCAAACCCTAATCAAGACCCTAATCAAGACGAAGTCAAAGGCAGAGATCGTGGGAGTTATGGCGGAAATCGTGGTCAGTTATGGAAGGATCGTGATCCCACCAATCAAGGGATCCAGTGCGAGATCCACAACCTTGTATAAATAGAGGTTAGGTCGACGGTAAAAGGGTTAGCAACTTATTGAATACTAGAGTCTTTTAGATACACTCATTGTAATCCGTTTATAGTAAAGTATTGAGGATCATCACCTCCGTGGACGTAGATCTCATTCTGGATCGAACCACGTAAAAACACTTGTGTTCTTAACTGCTTTACATAAATCTCGTCTGTTTACATACACTAGATTTATCATTGGCGCCGTCTGTGGGAAACCGAACAAAAAGCTTCGTTTTCTACGCAAAATCAATGGCAAGGACTCGTGCAAATCCTAGCGCCGCCGGTGGTGCTGGCAACGGACGGACCGAAGACCCCAACCAGGCCGTTACGTAGCGCCGGGGAAAAGAAATTATCGTTGCCAATAACAACACGACGCCTGAGGGTTACATAGAAGATCTACCTATACACCCTCAGGATCGTCTCCCTACCGAAGAGGAAGAAGCCGACCTCAACACCGGTGAACAAGCGACGCATCAATCTCATGAGGTCCTCGGCAGAGTAGTATCTAAATTCCTCAATGCCCATATGGGCGATTTCAAAATTTTAAGAGTCGGAGGCGAACGCAGGCGAGCCTCAAGAACGCCGGGATGACAACACGGGCGCCCGAGGTCGCTCACCTCTCGAAATGACCAGGACGCCACGATGAGATGGCGAGCGATCACCTCGACACGTTGTCCAAGTCGATCACCTCGATGGGTCGCCCATAATCATTCACCACAGCGCCACCATGAGTCGATCACCTCGGTACAGTTGCCAAGTCGCTCACCTCGGATGAACACAACTTACCTTCAAAGGGGCGCCTTGCGAAAATAACAAACCTACAAAGTAGGGTACTCAAACTAAGCGCGCCCAGGACCACCCTCTCGATATTTCTCGACAAGCAAGGCAACACACAGATTACTCATTAATTTGAACATCTACGTGCAAGGCGTCAGATTACTCATTAATTTGAACATCTACATGCAAACGGCGTCCAAATCGGATCTCGTGCAATTTATACCTCTTCATTGGGAAGATATACACTTGATTACACGATCTAAATACATTTACGACTACGGTCTAAATACATTTCGACTAAAACCAAGTTATATCTGAGAAGATATACACTTGATTACGGTCTAAATACATTTACGACTACGGTCTAAATACATTTACGACTAAAAGCGAGTTATATCTGAAGATATACACTTGATACAGGTCTAAATACATTTACGACTACGGTCTAAATACATTTATGACTAAAAACCAAGTTATATGGGTTTCCAAGCAGCACCTCGTCAACACTCTCTAAAGCTACACCAGGTCGACACTCGGCCTTCACTACCTCGGCCTTCGCCGTCTCGACCTCGGCCTTCACCGCCTCCGCCTCGGCCTTCGCCGCCTCCGCCTCGGCCTTCGCCGCCTCCACCTCGGCCTTCCGCAGGTCGACACCTCGGCCTTCGCCGCCTCCACCTCGACCTTCCGCAAGTCGACACCTCGGCCTTCCCGCCTCCACTGGGCCTTCCGCGGTCGACACCTCGACGCCGCCACCTCGGCCTTCGCCCGTCTCGACCTCGGCCTTCGCCCGCCTCCGCATCGGCCGCCGCCTCCACCTCGGCCTCGACACCTCGGCCCGCCGCCGCGCCTCGGCGCCCGCCGCCTCCACCTCGGCCTTCCGCGGTCGACACTCGGCGCCGCTACCTCGGCGCCCGCCACCTCGGCCTCGCCGCCTCGACCTCGGCCTCGCCCGCTGGCCTCGACCTCGGCGAAACGCCTCGGCGGCGAAGCAGCGACATCGACTTTGGCGAGCGCCTCAGCGGGATGGCCGGCGACATCGACTTGCGCGCCTCAGCGGGGCGGCCGGCGACATCGACTTCGGCGAGCGCCTCAGCGGGCGAAGCGGCGACATATGACTTGGCGAACGCCTCAGCGGGCGAAGCCAGCGACATACGACTTGGCGAATGCCTCGGCGGGGCGAAACAGCGACATTCAACCGCGGACTACGGTTTCAAATGGCGATGTCGAATCACTCTCCCAATCCAAAATGACCTCACTTCTCGTCTTTTTTTTTTTGGGGGATATGATAGGATACGGCCCAACTACTAGGCCCACATCGGACCCAATATAAATGGGCGGCATTAAGCTCGGCCTATGTGAGTTCGGCCCGAAGACTCCTCGACCAACTACAACTCTAATCGCAATTGGAGACGTAGAAAATTCGGATGCATATCTAAAGAATCCTTATGGAAGAAGACTTTGTATTAGAGTCGAACTCAATTTTTGAATTAGAGTCCAACTCAATTTGAATTAGAGTCAAACTCAATATGATGGTATATAAATAGAGGCTAGATTAGAGGACACTGGGATCATCTACACCTAGATCAATCACTTGATCATCGACACTCAAATCGATCACTTGAACATCGACACTCTTTGTAATCGCTTCTTACACTCTCAATACACATCTACTCTCTTGCTCCGTGGACGTAGATCTAATTTAAAGATCGAACCACGTAAATCATTCGTGTTCATTACGCATTTATTACCTGACGAAAACAAGATTTATCACCCCCATTACTTTTTCTTCTTTCTCCTCTATTCTATTTTACATTTTCTTTTACGGTTACAGCTATTGCTATCGGACAATAGATGAAACAATTAATGTAGAAGAATTGATTTCGTATCATCATATCAGTGCAATCAATTTCGAAGAATCAATTGATTCAGTAATGAAAAAACATTAACTCCTAATAACAAAGCTTCTGATCTCACATGTGGCCATCATATCACCATATAGTAGAATCACTTTGTCTGAGGAAAAACCAAACATCTTTTTTAGTATCATAATAAGTATAACTAGAATTTGACTTTCAAAAAACAAAATATATTTTGTTGAACACCAAATTTATTTTCTCATATTTATGTGTCTACATAACTCGGGGTTATTTTTTTAAGGTCTCCGGGCAACAGAAATGAAACTTTATTTATTATGAATTTATTAATTTGGTGATTGTAGAGATAAAATAGTAAATTTATTTATATTTTTGTTATTTTTAAATTTAAGATACTATCATGAGTAAAATGAAGGCTATGTATAGAATGTTGGAGTATGGACCTGAATGGATTGAACACTCAAATCTGATCTCGATGATCCAAATTTTTGGCCCCATTTTTTTGACTCGAATGGAATCTTAATGGGCTTATGGTTAGAGTTTGATTATTGTCTATTTAATAGTCGTCTCTCCCTGTAATCTGTATCCGAAAATCATTGTGAAATATCTGGCTTGGCATCGCCCCCAGACGTGGTCTCAAGACGAACTGGGTAAACAATTCATGCGTTCTTTATTTTCTATCGTGATTGTAGCATGTGTTTTTTGCAACATAGAATTACCCCTTTTCCTTTCATGATTCTTTTTTTTGAGGAAAATGTGAGCTTGTTTTTTTTACACTTTTTTTTTCTTTGGAGTTGAAAATTTGAGAGCTTGTTATGAAAATAAAGGATCGGACTTTGACTTCTAAGGGCTCGTTTGGTAGTCCAGTCAAGATAGGATAGCAATCCGACTATATAAGATAGCAAACAAGATTGATAGGATGACTGCTCGTTTGGTACATATGTTACATAAGCTAGATAGCTTATGTAATCTGCTTAATATACCGGACTACATACAGTTAATGAGTAAATTGACCTATTACCCTCGGGCCTTCATCGAATGAACCTAGAGGTAGCATGAAAAAATAGTAAAATAGAAGCTAACACATTCAAGCGGCCGTAGCGATAGGCTAAATCTCCCACTTCCGCGAACAAATCCGCAGACGAAGGTTTGGATTTTTTATACATAATCGTTCAAATTACACTTCATTACGGACAAGAGCTAAATTTCAAGAGAATAAGCACGTTACAAGCAGACGAGATCGAATAAAACACATAACTATAAGCGTGAGAAATTAAAATTAAATGGGAATAATGTAGCTTGTCGAAAAGAGTTGGCTTTCCGTACTCGCTTTTGGGTCGATCGGAGTAGAAACTTGAAAAATGAAAGTGGGTTGTATTTTCATGTGTTAACAATGGCGGAATATCTTTGCTAGCGTGGTAGGGAGCAGATGATGTAGCGAAGAATTGAACTTTATCTTTTGCTTTTACCGCTACGGAGCTTGTTATTTGAATTTGAAATGTGGAAGAAGAAGTTGGTGATAGGGATGGGACAGACGAAGGCGAAGATTGACGACGATAAGTTGCTTTACCCTTCTTCCATGATCCAGTTCTCGTCTCCGCCGCACCGCCGCATGCCGATCTCGCTTTCGAGCTTCGTCTTCTCCCTCGAGGCCGTCCTCATTGAGCTTGATTTCGACTCACGAATGCTTGTTGTAGTCTCTCTCAGTGCCGTCTTCCACGGGTGAAATTGGAAGTGGAGGCTAGGGCACCGAGGATATTTTGGTAAAATTGATACCATATCTAAGGCATACTATGCAGTTGTATAGGAAAATGGGGGTTTAGGTGAGTTAGGTATACAGCTTCGATGGTTAGGAGCGGGCTTGAGGTCGATCACGGGCTCGTGAGTTAACATATCTCACGTGCCGAACAAGCGATTAGTCGAGATCGTGCCTATTCGGACCACTATCTCACGTACCAAGCGGGCCCTAATTGTATGTCATTGGAGGTGTATGTGTCGTTCAGGTATATTTTGAAAAAACACAGTGGATCAATGATTCTTTTTCTTTTTTCTTTTTGTTTGTATTTCGGAAAATGTATTGGGGTTTTCAACATTGAAATTTCGTACCACGCAAAATGACAAAATACAAAAGTAGGGACGTACTGGATGTTCTAACATAAAAGTTTACAACAATAGACTTTGAAAAGTTATTTTAAGAGGTTTAATATGGAGTGATTATGAATTTGAAGAACGTGCTCAACACCGTCATGGTAGATACATTCATCGAAGTATCCCCCGTATTTGACATTTATCAATTTCCAATTCTTCATCTATAACAAATAAAAAATGTAGTAAATATAGATTCTTCTAAATGAAAATCCAACTGGTTATCAAACGTATTTCAAATTACTAAAAATAAAACCTATATATTACCTCAAATTGTGTTGATGCCGAAATGCCTTCACTTGCACTTGCTATCAAATTGTATGTGTGTTTGTGTGTCTTGGTATCGAATTGTATGTATGTTATGTTGATTTTGTTACTCTTTTATAGATTGTAATTCACTAACGATGAATTCAAATGTATAAATGATGGGAGAGTGCAATAAAAGTATTTAGTATCAATTCATATCAATTATCAGTGCATGTCAGATAGTAGTGGATAGTAGTGAGTGTTGCAGCGTAATTTCATTATCAAATAGTACCGATCCACAACAATTGTGGGTGAAGCAGTCTAAAATCACATGGTATCAGTTGACATTAATAGTGAACTAGTACCAATTTCTTATCAATCAATACTACTTCACGTGAATAAAGCCTGTAATATCAATACTACTTCACGTGAATAAAGCTATAAATTATAGGAGAAGAATCATATTTCAAATCATATAATAGTAAAATTTTACATAAAACCCCAATAATATAAATTAAATAATTAAATAGATTGAAATATGTTCATAACTTAAAAATAAAACTTTGTATAAAACATATCCATAATTTCATAAATACCGATCGAACATATATTTAAGTTTCCTAAAATTTAAAAAAATTGGAATTGAAAATCGAAAAAACCGATCGGTTTTATGAAAAATCAATTCTTTCTTCATAAAACTGATCGGGTTTTCATAAAACCGATCGGTTTTTTCGATTTTCAAATTGAATTTAAATTTTTATTTTCAAATAATTTAAATTTCCTAAATTTAAAAATAAATTGAATTTATTTTTCATAAAACCGATCGGTTTTTGATTTTCAAATTGAATTGAATTTAAATTTTCATTTTCAAATAATTTAATTTTCCTAAATTTTAAAATAAATTGGAATTGATTATTCATAAAACCGATCGGTTTTTTAATAAAACCGATCGGTTTTATGAAAAATCAATTCCTTCTTCATAAAAGCGATCGGTTTTTCATAAAACTGATCGGTTTTTTCATAAAACCGATTGGTTTTTTCATAAAATCGATCGGTTTTTTGATTTTCAAATGGAATTCAAAATTTTCATTTTCAAATAATTTAATTTTCCTAAATTTTAAAATAAATTGGAATTGATTATTCATAAAACCGATCGGATTTTCATAAAACCGATCGGTTTTATGAAAAAGCAATTCCTTCTTCATAAAACCGATCGGTTTTTTTATTTTCAAATTGAATTTTAATTTAAATTTTTAAATAATTTAATTTTCCTAAATTTAAATATAAATTGGAATTGATTTTTCATAAAACTGATCGGTTTTTCAATTTTCAATTGGAATTTAAATTTTCGATTTAAATTAATGCCTAAACCCTTAAATTAATTCCTTTTCCATTTTCAAATAATTTAATTTTCCTAAATTTTAAAAAAATTTAAAAAACCGATCGACATAATTGATTAATCGGTCGGTAATTGTATAAAACCGATCGAATTTTGTATAAACCGGTCGAGGTAAGTTTTTAATTTTAATGAATATTTTTTCTATTGTCGAATCAATCACTGCATTTTGTGAACTCCCAAAATAAAATAAAATAAAACTATCAATTCACACTCAGACTGAATTCTTACTGAAATCCAAGAACCCTGTTTGAAAAATAAGAAATCCAGACTGAAAAGTAAGAAAACAGATGAAAAAACAAGGATAAATTAGACCATTAACTAATAAATGGGTATCTGCTGCATGTTTTTATGAGTTTGGATATATCATGCATATGTGTTATCAATTTGGTCATTTACTCCTATTTCCACGAAAGAAAATACAATCTATTACGTATATAAAAACTAAATGTTGGCAAAATTTGCAAGAATGCCATTTTCCTCCAAAAGACACTCACAATTGTCCAATGGATTTTTCATTACCATTGTCCAATAAATTTTCAATTGATTATTAGACAATAATGTTTTTACTATTTATAATGTATTGATAATTAATATGTTAATTAAGATTTATTTATCTAGTAAAGACAATAAACATTAATCACAAATTCTAAGTTCAATTATATATATGAATTTCAATATGTTATATGTCATAATAATTTTAAAACGGTAGAAACATGTTATGTATCTAATTACAAATTTTTATATTGTTGTGATGATTTTTTATGTTATAAGACGATACTATCCTAGGCTCTCCATGGATGAAATCTCACTATACTATAGGTGTTTTGTTCAAGGAATATTATTAACTCTATATCTTAGCATTGAGTAATTTTATTTCTTTATATCAAATATATATGTTGTTCATGTACAGTATGTTATCAAAATTTATGACATAATTTGATGTTCCTATTTTTTTACTTTTCTTAACTGTTTATAATTTTACTATACACAAACACAATATTTAGTGTGTGTGTGTTGGCCTAGTGGTAGAGTGGTTAATGCCCGAGACCAAAGGTCTCGGGTTCGAGTCCATGTGTGTGACCTTTAAAATTTATGTACTAATTGACCAAAAAAAAAAAAAAAAACAAACACAATATTTATATTTTATTGGATTAGTAATAAATTTAGTGAACAAACAAATAATGTTGATGCACGTATGCATAGGGATGGCAACGGATCCGGGACCCGATCGGATCAGTGGATCGAATCCATTTTAAGGATCGGATCCTCAAAATCTGGACCGACGGATCCGGACCGGATCGGAGTATATATCAATATTTGGATGCGGATCACGGGTTTAAGTTTAAAACCGGATCCGGTCGAGATCCGACCGTGGACCCGCCATATATATATATATATTATTTTATTATAATTAAATTAGTTAACCTAAATAATTTCTATTAAATGCGTCTACGTAGTCATTCCCAATTTCTCATTCAAAATCCATTTAGTTTTATATATATATATTATTTTTATTATAATTAAATACATAACCCCAACTTAAAACTCTTCAATTTTCTTTTCAAATTATTCCAAAACAAATATGTTCCAAATTTCATTTCAAATACTCCCAATTATGTATCTATCGGCATTCACGGTCGCGTTACTTACACCACCGCGATCGAGTTGTTTGTTGCTTCCTCTTTATAGTAAATCAGTAACTAACGTCTTCCAATATAGTGATAATTATAGAAATTCTAAATAATTATTATAATATTATTATGCATTTAGATTATTATGGTGTTCTTGTGAATTATAGTTGATTAGAATTTATTTTAGAAGCGAAAACATATGGATCGGGTCTAGACCACGGACCTGTGGATCTTATGGATGCGGATCGGATTTAATTTTTTGGACCCGTGGATGCGGGCCGGGATGCGGACCAAAGCAAAAAAATCGGATGCGGATGCGGACTCAGCGGATCCGGTCCAGATCCGGCCCATTGCCATCCCTACGTATGCATCGCACGAACGTGGGTAATACTTAATTTAGCATTTGAACTTATACAATTATTTATGTTATATAAGACAACAGTCATAATGCCAAAAAGCAAAACTAATGTGTTGGATGAAGAACAAGTAAATATTGTCTATAAACTTTGCGGAATTTACATAAAAATATTTTTTGTACTTTTGTTTTCTAAAAGCTATTGTACCTAAAATACTAAAAATTTCAATAGTATTTTTCAAACAACTAATTTAACATTCTTTACAAGGAATTTCAAATTCATGAGAGAGTTCAGTCGAATTAATTCCTTAGAATTTCAAAAATCCTCATCTAAACATACTGTAACATATATTATTCAATCCATAATCACTTTGGAATATTCCCATATTACTTATATTTTTCTGGTCAATTAATACATGAATATTTAAAGATTATACCACGATGAACTCGAATTTGAGACCTTTGATCTCAGACAATACTTCACTCTACCATTAGGTTAACACACGCTCACATATTATTTATTTTTTGCTCATATATAATACGTATTGACTTAAATAAATATAACATAGTGTCGATATTCTTTTCTCTTTTCTTTTCTTTTTTTGAAAAAAAACTACTTAGGATAATATTCATAGTACGTACAAAAATCGACCCAAAAATTTGCCTTGAACATGCAGTTCAACTAGGGAGGCAACCCAATAACCTACTTAGGGTAATATTCATAGTACGTACAAAGTGTGCATTATAGTTTTTGTATTAGTATATACAATGTATTTGTATTTGTATAGATATGGCTGCTGTACAACATAACCTACCCACCCATTTTTAATAATTTTGGTGTCTTAAATTAAAGGTAGCCAGCTAAATAGACAATTCGAATCTTGTAGGGTAATCAATATTATGTACGAAATAGAATGGTAAAGATGACAGAGTAAGCAGAAGTAATATGACGTGTACAATTCAATTTTCATTTTTGTATTGCACTATTCTCATTTAGGCATGGCAACGGATCCAGGATCCGATCCAGATCCGTGGATCAGGATCCATTTTAAGGATCGGATCCTCAAAATCTGGGCCGACAGTTTGAGCAGGATCGGAACATATATCAATATTTGGATGCGGATGCGGGTTTAGGTTTAAGACCGGATCCGATCCGGATCCGACGATGGACCCACCAATTATATATATATATATATATATATATATATATATATATATATAAATTAGTTAACCTAAATAATTTCTATTAGATGCGTCTAAATCGTCATTCCCAATTTCTCATTCAAAATCCATTTAGTTATATATATATATATATATATATTTTATTTTTTTTATAATTAAATACATAACCCTAACTTAAAACTCTTTAATTTTCTTTTTCAAATTATTCCAAAACAAATATGTTCCAAATTTCATTTCAAATACTCTCAATTATGTATCTATCGGCATTCACGGTGGGTCGCGTTACTTACACCACCGACGATTGAGTTGTTTGTTGCTTCGGAATGCTTTCTACTTTATAGTAAATCTGTAACTAAAGTCTTTCAATATAGTGATAATTGTAGAAATTCTAAATAATTATTAAGTATTATTATGCATTTAGATTATTATGGTGTTACTGTGAATTATAGTTTATTAGAATTTATTTTAGAAGCGAAAACATATGGATTCGGGTCTAAACCCTGAACCCTGTGGATCTTATGGATCTAGATCTGGATTTAATTTTTTTGGATCCAATGGATCTGGATCGGATCCAGACCAAAGCAAAAAAAAATCGGATCTGAATCGGGCTGGTCGATTTGATCAGGATCCGACCATTGCCATCTCTATTCTCATTTCATTAATATGAATTGCAATTTCAGAAAAAACAAAAAAAAAAGTGACTGTGGGAATAAGCTAATGTAGGTAAATCAGGGGGGATCCCAATCCCGAATCTAGTTTCGTAAATTAACATAGGGAATTAATTTCAGGGTTTATTATGCAAACCAGATAAACTTTTCTTTTGGGTCCGGGTGGAAGTTATGGAAATCAGGTTGTTGAATAAAATAATGACTGAAATTAACGGGTTGATTCGAATAAAACGAAAATAGGAAATTCAATGGGATTAAATACTTTTAGTTTAAAAAATGTTAAATTTGATTGGTTCGAATTGAATAATCCGATAGAATTGACAGAATAACCAGCGAGTTGACTTGATTGTCATTAATATAGCTAGAGCATAGCCAAATTTGTGTAGAATTGCAACATATAATATACCAACTCTTAACTGGCATACTACGTGCTGTAAAAATTGACACAATAATTACGATAATTAATTAGAGATATGTTACCAGATACTGTCTCCCAAAAGAAAATCGTAGACTATAGCAACCTCTTTAAAAGAAAGATTACAGCTTGAAAATTAGGTTTTGCATATTTTAACTTAAAACATGATATACCAATCTCTGCACGATACTAATAAGAACATAAAATAAATTTATGTTAATAAATAAAACTTAAAATTATAAGTTAAACAAAGTATCCATTTGGTTGGCAGAAAAGTAATGTTAATTGAGAATGCTATTCTTGTGTTTGGAAACACCAAGAAAAATTGCTTAGAATTCTGAATTTGTAATCAATGAAATATAATTAACCAAATAATAATTAGATTATTGATCGATCTTAATTTTGTTAGGGAAATAAATGCGCAATGAACACGAGGGATTAACGTGGTTCGATCTTTGAATTAGATCTACGTCCACGGAACAAGAGAGTATATGTGTATTGAGTGTATGAGAAGCGATTATAAAGAGAGTAGATCCTCAAGTGATCGATCTGAGTGTAGATGATGTAGATCCCCTTCTTCCCTCTAATCTAGCCTCTATTTATATACCATCATTTAGAGTTTGACTCTAATTCAAATTGAGTTGGACTCTAATTCAATTGAGTTTGACTCTGTCTACAAAGTCTTCTTCCATAAGGATTCTTTTAGATATGCATCCAAATCTTCTCGTCTCCAATTGCGATTAGAGTTGTAGTTGGTCGAGGAGTCTTCTTGGGCGAACTCTCATAGGCCGAGCTTAATGCCAGGGCCCATTTATATTGGGCCTGATGCTTTGGCATAGTAGTTGGGCGTATCTATCATATCCTCCTTTTTACCCAAAAAGGCGTAGAAGTAAGGTCGTGATGGATGGGGGCGGTGGTTCGACATTGCTTGCGAAACTTCGTGATCTGGCGAAGTGGAGTGCATCTGATCTTGTCGAAATTGTATGTCGCTTAGCTTAAGCCTGGAGGCGTTCTCACCGTTGCGTATGTCGCGACTTGACCTGCCGGGCGTTACGCCAAGTCGTATGTCGCTTCTTCTCTTGGCGAGGCGTTACGCGAGTCGAATGTCGCTTGGCTTCGTCCTGCCGAGGCGTATGTCGCCAAGTCGTATGTCTCTTGGCTTCGTCCTGCCGAGGCGTTACGCCAAGTCGTATGTCGCTTAACCCCCCTGCTGGCGAGGCGTTCACCAAAGTCGTATGTTGTTTTGGCCCCACTTGAGGCATTCTACAAGTGGTATGTCGCTTCGGCCGTCACATTGGGCGTTCGCCGAAGTCGTATGTCGCTCGGCTTAATCTGTTCGAGGCGTTACGCGGAGTCGTATGTCGCTCGGCTTCGATCTATTGAGGCGTTACGCGGTCGTATGTCGCTCGGCCGTCTGTTGAGGCGTTCTGCTGAAGTCGTATGTCGCTCGGCTTCGTCTGTTGAGGCGTTACGCGAAAGTCGTATGTCGCTTGGCCGCCTGCCGAGGCGTTCTACCAGGTCGAGGCCGGGGGCTCGGGATCGCGACGAAGGCGGGGGCTCGGCGGCGGCGAGGCGGGCGGTCGAGGTCGGCCGGCGGAGGGTCGGGCGGCGAGGCGAGGGCGGCTGGGAGGCCGGGCGGAGGCGGCGGTCGAGGCGGCTGTGGAAGGCCGGGCGGCGGCGGCCGAGGCGGAGGCGGTGGCGAAAGCGAGGTGCACTGCGGAGGCCGAGAGTGAAGTAGTTCGTCCTCGTATATAAACGAAGGTAATTCATCCTCGAAATAAATGAAGGTAGTTCGTCCTCGTATTAAACGAAGGTAATTCATCCTCGTAAAACGAAGGTAGTTCGTCCTCGTATTTAAACGAAGGTAATTCATCCTCGAAATAAACGAAGGTAGTTCATCCTCGTTTTAAATGAAGGTAATTCATCCTCGAAATAAACGAAGGTAGTTCGTCCTCGTTTTTAAACGAAGGTAATTCATTCTCGAAATAAACGAAGGTAGTTCGTCCTCGTTTTTAAACTAAGGTATGGGTTCCTTTTTTGGCAAGAAATATCGCTAGGGGTGATCCCCTCTTCCTCGAAATAAACGAAGGTATAGGTTCCTTTTTTGGCAAGAAATATCGCTAGGGGTGGTCCCCTCTTCCTCGAAATAAACGAAGGTATAGGTTTCTTATTTGGCAAGTTTTATCGCTAGGGGTGGTCCCCTCTTCCTCGAAATAAACGAAGGTATAGGTTCCTTATTTGACAAGTTTTATCGCTAGGGGTGGTCCTCTCACGCGCGTTTAGTTTTTCCTCCGAAGAAGGTATAGTTCGTCCTCCGAAGAAGGTATAATTCATCCTCCGAAGAGGGTATAGTTCGTCCTCCGAAGAGGGTATAGATAAGTGACAAATGAAATATGCAAGAAAAAGATTTTATTAATGAAAAACGACGTACCGGATAATTGTGCGAGCTTATATGACCCTTTTTCGAGGACTTCTTTAATTCGGTATGGTCCTTCCCATGTGGTCTCTATCTTGCCGAGCTTTGCAGCTTTGCTGACTTCGTTACTTTGAAGTACGAGGTCGCCTACTTGGAATTGTCGGGATTTGACACGCTGGTTATAATACCGAGCTACTTGTTGCTTGTACCAAGCTTCTCTAATGTAGGAGATGTCTCTCTTCTCGATTTCTGCCGGGATTACTACCTCGGTTTCCTCGATCATCCTCTTTTTTTTTTTTTTTTTTTTACGTCGGAGGTTCCACCTTGTCGACTTCTGCTTTCTCTGTCCGCCCGTGCGCCTTGGCGAACCGATCTGCTATCTTGCACAGACTCAGGCGTTGTCGGGCTCGTGTAACGATCTCCTTGTATAGGGCCCCGGGTAAGATGCCGTTTTGGAAAGCCGAGATAATGAGGAGGTCGTCTACATCCTCGACTTTTAGGCTCTCCTTATTGAACCTCGTCATGAAGTCGTGATGGACTCTCCATCGGCTTTGCCTCACGGTGAGGAGGCGAGCCGAGGTGGTTTGGACTCGGCTTTTGGAAGAATCTTCGATGGAAGGCTTCCATTAGGTCTCTGTAGGATCGATGTTCTTTGGCGGGTGGCGTCGAACCACCTACAGGCGTTGTCGATCGGTGGCTCGGGAACAGCTTACATGTGGATGGTGTTGAGGCGTTGGTTAATCATGTTATATTGGAAGTGCGAAAGGAAGTTTTGTGGATCCCGCAGTCCGTCATAGGGGGCGATGCTCGGCACCCTGTACTTGTCCGGGAGGGGAGTGTTGAGTATCTTGTCTGAGAAAGGGGTAATTATCTTCCCGTATCCATCGAATCCGCCTCCCGGAGAGCGATGCGGAGTTCGTCGGCCGAACTCGTTTTGGTGATGGGGGTTGACCTCGCGGTGATCACGACGTCTGTCCCGCGCTGCTCGTCCCTAGCACGGTCGGTTTGGGCCCCAACCCGTGTAGAGGTATGAGCGCCTATCACCCGGAGGCTGGGGGATTCACCTCGCTGTGCCGCTTCCGTGTTTTGATGAGGCTTGGCGTCCTTGTCTTCGTGATGATGCCGACCTTGTTCTCGGCTAAGATACTGGAGGAAGCTCTCCTTGTTCTTTTCGAGGAACCCTATAGCTGCCTCATCAAGGTTTAACTGTGGTGCTAGGGGTTCCTCTCGGTTGCTGTTGCGACCTCCCTCACTACGGTACTTTTCTTCTTGCAGGGTGGGATGGCATTGCTCGTCGAGACTTTGGACATGCCCTTCGGGGGTCGTATCTCTGACCGGGCTTTTCTCAAGCCGAGCTCGGTGTTGGATTTGTATACTGAAAGCAGTTTGGTTAAGCTTGTATACAATGTTTCATGTTACCACTATTACAATCTCCTATCCGAATTGAATACTTGATTGCATATATCGTGTCCCTTATCTCATATATAAGTTAGATCATACGGTGTGTAGAAGATCACGAAGTGCAGAGAAGATCACAAAACTCCCCAAACTTACCCTTTTGTTTGTCCTCAAACAAATTAAAACAAGAGAGAGAGGCGACCGGAGGCGGTAAAGAGTCGAGCGATAAAAGCGATAAGCACCGAGCAATGAGCAATAAGCGATTCATTCAAATGAATCAAATCACAACATCTTTCGTTCAACTCCACACATCATCATAATCATAAGCACAAGCCTTCTCAAACTTGAATCCTCACGACATGGATATATATATATGAAAACTTCGAACACTCAAGTGTATCGAGGAGGATATGTATACTCTCAAAGTTTAAAACACATGGAATCTACCATAGGCTTGCAAATCGTCTAATTCTCCATTGCTCAAATATGTGCTCAAGAACCAAGATCAAAAGGTCTTATAAAGGTTATAATGTAGGCTCTTTGGTAAGGTAAGATATATTTAGGCTAAGTGACTCATAATTCCATAGTGAAAAACACCATAAGTATCACAAGAATAATTCCCAAACTTTCACAATTTATTTCAATTTTCCATACCAAGTCGTTTTCTTTAAGAACTTCATAATTATTATAGAAGTGATAAACATCTCAATGCACTAATTACTTACCCACTTATGTTCTTTTCACACACTTGGGTCATTTTTATTTTATTTTTGTTTTTATTGAACTTATATGGGTAAGCAACTATTTTAATAATCACTTTCATCATTTATTTCCTTTCTTTCTTTTCTCAACCCTCAATTTCAAGCAACTAAATATCATACTAACAACATAACCCACCCATGGCTATATGAACAAAAATAGGTAGGCTCAAGCGGGCTCGTCAAGGATAATAAAATACGGGTTAGTGTTTGGATAGTGTATAGGCTAAGAAAAGAATGCCTAATATCATCTCATAATTCTTAAGCACATCAATGCAACCTCGAAAAGAACCGAGCAAGTTCTAGAGAACACATGCTATTTCAAACTATTCACCTGAGAAAGAAACAAGACGAAAAGATATGACGATCAGCTCAAGTCTCACAAGTTTAAAATGTGATCAAGTTCTCAAAGGCTCAATACTCACAATAATCATAACATGCTTGTCTCACAAAATCGGTTGCAATAAATTTTCTAATAAAATAATTCTCATCATCGGTGCTCGTTATTCAACTCGACCCACAAAAGCAGACACAAAACCCAAACACGAAAAACAAAACAAACACAAACAAAAGAAAAGCAGAACAAAAGCGAAAAACAAAACAAAAGCGAAAAACAAACAAAACAAAGGAAAACATTGGGTTACCTCCCAACAAGTGCTAAATTTAAATGTCTTTAGCTGAACCATTTCATACCCAATCAATCTGGCGTTTGACAATGACTTCTTCCCAAATCGTGCTTGCCTCGATACTTTGCATTTACGTTAGACCACCATCGAGTATGGAAGTGGCCTCACCAAACTTGAATGAATCACTCGAGTTCCATGCCGAGTCCATCTCTTCTTTTAGCACCTTGTCACTTGGTGGGTTGTCATCGAGCTCGAGATTTGGCTAGCAATGGCGGTGGTGATTGAATGACACTCTTCATGCTACTGCACTATCGTGTCGCGGGATGGCGTCATAGATTGAGATTTTCAGCTTCTCATCGTTAACACGAAAAGTTAGATCACCTTCGCCTTGCGTCGATTAAAGCACGACCAGTTTCTAGAAAAGGCCTACCAAGATTAGTGGTTGATTTTTAAATTCGGGAATGTCTAAAATAACAAAATCTGTTTGGAAAGACAAAATCCGAACTCTTACCAACACATCCTCAACTATCCCTTAGGGTATCGCGTGACACATCGGCCATCATTAACGAAATGGAGGTCTTCGTTTGCCCATTGCGATTGAACACATTTAACGGCATCGGGTTTATGCTCGCTCTAAATCACACAACACGTTGAGGAGCGTGTGCTCTGCAATCTCGCACTCCAACATAAAGCGTCGGGATCCTACGCTTTGGGGAGCTTATACGCAAGCGGCATTGCATTCTTGGATATGGTAATTTTTTCAAATTTCCCCAATTTCTTCTTGCTTGCAATGCGTTTTAAAATTTCATGTATCCGGCATGTTTAGCGGCGCTTCAAAGAGAGCAAATTGATCTCAACTTTTGAAAATCTCTTTGAAGCAGCAAACTCCTCGTCATATTTCGACTTGACTAGTCGACACGGAAATGGGACCGGAGGTGTGCGTGCGAGTGGATTTTGGAGGCCACCGCGGTTGACCTCGCGACCATTGGGCGGTCGCGAGTGTACGCTCTGCTGCAATCCTCGCCCGCGTTCGAACTTGCGGTATTTGGTCGCCGCTAACAAATCTGGGCGCGCACAATATGATGGCTCGCGGTCGGGGCTCGTGGCGCGTGCTCGATCGCGAGCTACGTAGGGAAAACTCGGGGCTCCTCGCGATCGGGCTCGCGGTCGCGAGCTCGGTCGCGAGAGTTTCTACTCCAGTTGGCTTTCTTGCTCCGTATGGCTCGGGTAAGCTTGTCCACTCCTCGTCTGGATGGCGAAACATTAATTTTTTGGGTTCACCTCCGTATTACTCGGAAATTGGCCCGTCTTTTGTAGTGCATTCAACTGTATGGCTACTTGACCAATCTGATTTTCCAAAATCTTCATATGCTTTCCCATAGCCGTCATAGTGGACTCCAAATGATTAATCTTCTGCCCGGTGTTGCTTATAAATGAGTTCTGGTTCGTCGTCATTTGTTGGTTGCTTACAACCAACTGCTGCATCATGTCCTCTAGACTCGGCTTCTTCGTCTCTTGAATCACTCCATTCTCGAGGCGAGAAACACAGCGGAGGTGTTGAAAATTATTGGGGTTGGCGTCGAGAAATTTGGATGATTTACATTATTTGCATTGTATGCGGATTTCCCATGATTCCTACGATTGATGTGGTTGACCTCTTACGTCTCGTCGACTCTTCAAAAGAGTGAATTGCTTCATCATTCGTCGTATTCGAATCGGTCTCGACATTTCTTTGCTTTAACCATTAGCGTTCTCTCCGTTGGCCATTGATAACTATTTGCCGCCATCTCTTCTATGATGCGGTGGCCTCCTCTACGACGATTCAATAAACATCCACTGCCGACGTATCCACTATGCTCCTTGTATGCCATGTCATTGCTGTAGAAGCTGCGTGATCTGCTATTCTTTGGAGAATCCGTGTTGTGGGCACTTTCTCAATAGGCCCACAGATCGCTCACACGACTCGAACAATGACTCGTCTCTAGCCGGGAGAGTGGGAGATCTCGGCGATGATTTTCGGGCTTTGGTGGCGGAAAATACTTTGAGAGGAACTTTTAAAAGATCCCCAAGCTGTTTATGCCGTGCCGTCAAACTCTTGAACCACTCCTTCGCCGATTGCCTTGAGAGAGAATCCGAACATCGCGCATCGAATCGTGTCTTGTGGCACCCCATTCATTTGATGGTGTCACAAATGTAGAGAATGTCTCAAGATGCGCATTCGGGTCCTCTGTGACTCCTCCCCAAACTGCTTTCTCCTTGTACCATCTTGATTAGGGCGGCTTTAACTTCGAAGTTGTTTGCATTGACTTAGGGCCCCATCCGCCTCCTTGGAACCGCTCGGTGGGAGGTCGGTACATATAATTCGAGAGGTCTCGTCTGGGGGCGGGGACTAGGAGTCCCATATTCGCCATCTGGCTGCATTTCTGAAATCGGCTAACATGCATGCAGCTTGCTCGGGAGGAATGCCTCCGTTCTGTGGATTAGCTACCATTGCAGCCCGTCTCTTCTCTCGTCCTCTTCTCCTTTGAGAGCTTTCGATCTCGTGATCTAGTAATATTTCAGGAGGTCCCTGAGATCTTGTACGCATAAACTACCTGAGAAAAGAGAGAATTTAGCTCAGGTAACAATAAATATATAACTTGAATTAATAAATCCAAATCGTCAAATTATTCCTATGTAATCTTAACAATCCCCGGCAACGGCGCCAAAATTTGATCGCTCACTTTTATAACACTAAAAAGTGTAAGTATATAGGTAAGTCGAGTATCGTATCCACATGGATTATGTCTGAAAACACGAAGCTAGCTCAGCGATAATTCATCATTATTCAAGCACAAAAATTGGGTGAAAGGTTTTAAGGGCTTGAAATTTAATCCAGCGGCGTAACCATGCGAGAAAATAAAACAAAGCAATAAACACGGAAGATAAAGCAGATAAGAGAGACTAACCACAGGGATGCATTAATCCTATCCACAACGTATGTTTATCTTGTTCCTATTAGCCAATTTTAATCCGGACAAGATGGAAGATCACAAATATAACCAACAACTTCAATTCGACAATTGCGGCGAGAGATTACAATTTTCCCTACCATTCTAGGTGAAAACAAGTAACTCCAAAGGATCACTAAGAATATGCTTCCTACGAATATCCTATCTCGCTCACGACTCGAGGCTTATTAGTATCATGCATTCGAGATCGATTGACAATTAATACAATTACGTAATTAACCGACAACTAGATATGCATCAAGATTGATCATAAATCAACACTTATAAATAAGCACCAAGAATCATGAATCAATGCACGGAAGGTAAATAGCGATATGAAATCACAACATATATGATCGAATCATGCAAACCACTAGGATCGATCAGAATTTTAGCTACGCATAATTAAATTACCAAAGCAATAAATAATTAAATAAAACATAAATTAAGATAGATAGATAAAACCGTAAGAATCCACGAAGAACAATTGTAGCGACTTGAATCAGGAAGAAATTACGAATTCTAATACTAAACTATGAAATTGGAATGAAAATACTTAAAGAAAAAGCTAAACTAAATTAAGCGGAAAAGAACTTGCAAAAGAAAATAAAGAAGAATTTGTGTTACGCTGCGGAATGGTGTTTAATGGTGTTACTCTATCTCCTATTTATAATAAAACATAAGCTCCATTTTTCATAAATTCCCCAATCTATTAGACTCGATTCAATCTATTCGACTACGATTCAATCCTATTCGACTCGGATTAGAAGTATACATGGACTAGGTGTCTCAAATTGCTGAAAATTCATGATTTCTCGCGAGTTTTGCCCTTGCGACCTTAGGTGCGAGCAAAACTCATGAATCATCTTCTCGGCTGCAGCGCGACTTATTTGTTTCGCTCCGTTCTCTCTCGTCCGGACTCGAATTACAATCCGTTTGCGCCTCTGGACTCCTATTGAGATGCTATTTAACATAGTTAACTTTGTACATCCATCCTTGTCAAATCCATTTCATCATATTCAACGTCGTTTTCAAGCGATTCTTGCTGCATGAGCTCGTGTTGGGCTATTGATTCCTCTTTATCGTGATCCACCTTTTGACATTAAAACCTATGCTAAAATGACATGAAATACACACGGCATAATATCTTCCAAGGTAAACATAAATATATCAAAAGACAACTCAAAAGATCACTTATCGGTTAGAAGCGAAGCGAATATAGCATTATAAATCATGTAAAATGAGGCTTATCAAAGATCACGAAGTGCGTATGATTGGTCAAGCTTAATGAGATATAAAAGTTTCACACGGTGAGACAACTTGAGGACGAGTTGTCGGTATAGGCTGCGATATAGATAAGTGACTTGACTTGGTTGCTTGTCTATCTTTGATGCGTCTCGGCGTATTGAAGGATCACGGTGAGATGGGTTCTTCTATCGACCGTCGTGAAGAACCAAGATCTCGGTGACTTACGATGATCTAAACCTCGATAAGGTATCGGTGGTATGAGTTGATGACCATCACTTTGACTTGTTATGGGTGAGGTTATATGTTCTAACCCAATATTCTCGCGTCTTGGGTGGTGGCGGTGCTTGTATGCCGTGGTAGTTATCATGTCAGTCACCGTATCCGTTTAGGATGATGGCGTCCCCTTAAGGAGCTCAAAGGTTTATTGTACTAAACCCTGCGGTTGAGTTAGCTCAAGTACAATAATAAGGTTGAGTGGTACTACTTAAGGAATTAAAGATATTAATTATTTTAAGCGATCGAGAATGCTCTAAATAATTAATGGACGTTCGATATCTTAAATACGGGGATTCGTAATGTCTAAGTGCAAGCCCGACTCAACTTCGTAATAAAGGGTAAGTCGACATTTATTCTCTAGTGGCATGAATAAATGTTTATAAATTAATTTATGTTCGAAATTTGAACATAAGATAATTAATTTATTTGAGGCCCATCTTTATTCCTTGCATTTGATCCACAAATTTGGCCCATCCAGGCCATAAGCGAGAAGAAAATCGGCGCCCGTGTTGCTCTCTATGGCAAGATTTTATTCTCTTTATCCTATAAGGATATAATTATATTTATGGGATATGCATGGATCGCTTTCCTTGTGGGATTATGGTAATGCATTATAAATATAAGGTAAGAGATAAAGTCTAGGTTAATGATCACATTAACAAGCAAAATTTTAGTCCATCACTATATTCATTAGTGTGAGATTTTGAAAATTCTAGAGTGCATTGGGTGATTTTCGAAGCATTCTCCATAGATCGTCCTCGCTCGGCGTTGGAGATTGGGTAGCAGGGATACGATCCGGAAGGTCAATCACGAGTCTCGATCCATTCCGCCTCGGCCGATTCAAAGGTAAACACGAAAAAACACCAGCGTGTTGCAATTAATTATATAGGTGCATGCTAGGTATATAATCAATGTATGGTGAATTAAACATCGAGATAGATCCTCGGGAGAGGTTAAATCGATTTTCCTACAATTGGTATCGAGCCGAGGATCGATATCTTGGCTCTGTTGGATTAATTCACGTTTGATTATAACGTGCGCAATTAATTAATTGTTGAATCATGTTCATTGTGGCTTGGTTTTATTTTTGTCGGTTTTGTTTTCACCACGAGAAAATGCGTGGTTAGATTAGATTTTTCACTGTAAATCTTATCGTAAAGAAGAACGAAGATGAAAGTAAGAAGAGCGAGGCAGCGAAGATGACAGAGAGAAATCGGACGCCGCGCGCGAGCACGTCGCTCTGCGCCATGCATGCGTTCTCGGCGACCTCGGCGACGCGGGCGGCGGCCGGCGGCGCCCGAGCGTCTCGGCGGTTGGCGCCATCATCGGGCGGGCGGGCATGCGGGGTCACGAGCTCGGCGGCGGGCGTGTGGGACACGCGAACCTTGCGCAAGGCCTCGGCACGTCGCGGCGAGGTGTGGGAAACCTCGAGCGCTCGCGGCGGGCGCGGCGGGCGGGCGGCGGCGTCGCGCGCGCAGCGTGCGAGTTGACTGGGCGAGTCGTCCTCGGCAACCGCGGCAGCAGCGGGACGGCGCGCTCGACACGCCTCGGTGAGTCGAGCTCGGCGGCCTTCGGCGACCTCGGCGGGCGCGTGCGCGGCGACCTCGGCGGTCGGCGGCTAGGTAGCTCGGCATCGGCGGGCGGCGGGGAGCGGCGGCTCGGCGAGCCGGCGGTGCGGGGCGGTGCGCTTAGCGCGCTGCGAGGCGGCGCGCGGTGGCGCGGCGCGCGCATGGGCTGTGCCCTAGCGCCGGACCCGGCCATTCGGCCCAAACACAGCCCGGACCCGTTTTCCGGCCAGAACCCGTTTTTGGCCCGAATCCGGTTTTGATGAATCCGGTCCGTGCGTGCACGCGAGGCCCGTTTTCAAGTTGAAGATCATACTTTGCAATTCTATGTAATAGATTAGGCGAAAGTGCGAGGTTCCACAGTGGGCCACGATGAGCGTTTTATTTTATTTTTATCGTTCATTGCATGTCGTGGATGTTTAATTTATGCAGTAGCATGCTATGTATGTTTAAATTACGTAGACAAACATATTATATGTTTTCGTGATTGGATGCGCATAGTAAGCATGCTAGGTTTATCACGTTTTCAAGCATATTTTAGAATTCTACGAGCATGTTTTACATGTTGAGTTCTATAGAAAAGCATGCTAGGATTACATGATCTGCATGGACAAACCTTTTGAAACAAAAGACTAAGCAAGTTACCCGACATATTAATTTTTCAAATTAAAATGTCAAGACCTCCACTTTTTGATCTCTATACAAAGTGAGGCGCTGCTTGTGAGTAAACGTCCACACGCGATGCTTGCTTGCCTTGTTTATCATAAGTTTGTTAGATGAGATTTCTAAATAAAACCTTTTAAATCTATTGAGAAGTGGGAGTTTCATATGTAGCGTCCACACGCGTAGCTAACATGTGCGATTTTCATAAGTTCTCTAGAGATAGTTTTAAAGGAGATAACAAAAGAATTTGAATTGGAGCGGTATGGTCCGAGTGGTATGCCAATTCTAAGAATTCATTTTATTTGTTAAAATTGTGGTAATTGCTAGACATCACCTCGGTACAACTTCCCGCCAAGTCCTTCTTGCGATAGTGATGTGGTCTAGTAAGGTCGGTCATTAATTTCATTTGTCATAAGGATAAGTTGACATGGATTGAAATTAAATGACTAAAAGGTATATTTTAGTGCAGTCGGGGGTTCGTGTGGCGTCCACAGCGTGGCTTGCATGTGGAATTTCTTGGGCGATTGGAGGTTTCAATCAATATTGTTTTATCAAGGTTACAATATTGTTGTTCACGAATTATGTGCGATCTTATGCTTATGTGTTTACATTGTCTTTTCGGATATGTCTCTTACAGATTATCAATATGCTCGCACAAAATCCTTTATCCGGTCCAAATTTTATCGGTGGAAGCGAAACATGGAATATGTTCTTATCATTTGAAGAACACATGTTTGTTCTCACTACTCTAAACCGATGCCACTTCTCGGCGCATCGACTAATGAGCGGCGAGTCAGCGGACTTTGACATAAGTCGAACAATATGGCCAAATGCTAAATGATGACTATAATGTCCAAGGCTTGCAGTGCGACATCGATCGATGGTAGAGCGGCGAAATATGGTCAAGTCTCGAGTAAATTTGGGCGGTCGGATCGGACGATCCGCTTCCACACAATGAGAGAAATCTTGGCGTGTAAGATGGAAGAAGGAAGTTCGGTCCATGAACATGTCTCCATGATTCATCTCATGGATAGTCTTGATCGGTTGGGAGGAGGTATTGTGGCGAAGCGGTCGATATCATCCTCAACACACCGCCAAGTCTTTGAGAACTTTCGGCGTGAATGCGATCATGAGCAAGACCGAGTATACACTTAGTTAGTTGCTTAATGATCTCGTGGCGCGGAATGAGTCATGGGTAAAGGAGCACATGCTCTTGCTAGCACATCTAGGGGCTAAATTTTCCGTTGAAAAATGGAAAAGAAAAGGGCACCAAAGGTGGTAGAAGCGAGGAAATAGTGGGATTAATGGGAACAAGAACATGCATGCCACGAGGCTTAAAGAAGCGAAAGAGAAGGCAAGTGCTTCAAGTGCGGCAAGGCGGGCATTGGAAGGCCAAGTGCCCTATGCTCGAGGCTCAGTCGCCATTTGCTTTAATGTGAAACATGTTTAGCAACTTGTTCTACCCGTTCTTGGGTAGTAGACACGGTCGATTGATCATGTTTGTTACACCTTGCAAGGGTTCTGCGGACAAGGGAGTTGAGTGATGGCGAGATAACGATCTCCATGGGCAGCGGCGAAGTCGAGGCCGTTGCGGTCGGAGATGTTACTTTATGTTTTGAAAGAACAATTTTAGTTTTAAAGGCGTTTTATATGTGCGGATTTTCGTGGAACCTTGTTTCTGTTTGAAATTGTTTATTCATGGATATTACATTATTTTTGATAGTGGTGTTTCTATCATAAGAAATGACGAAGTTATACGTGTTGGCACATTATATAACTCGCTTTATACTATTTTGCTAAACATAATACCTATAACTATGTTGCATCGTCAAACCACAGAAAGAAAGTTTTCTTAGCAAGATGACACCACTTTTCTCGGCATCTTAGATTAGGTCACATCAATCTAAATAGGATCCAAGACGGCTAAGAATGGGCGTTGGGTAATCTCATAGTTACTCCATTCCGATCTGTGAATCTGTATAGAAGGTAAGATGTCGACTAGACCCTTCAAAGCGAAGGGTATAGAGCGAAAGAAATGTTAGAGTTAGTCCATTCGATGCGTGTGGACCGATGTCCACACAAGCTCGTGGAGAATGCAGTATTTTGTCACTTTCATTGTGATTACTCAAGTGCGGATCGTATACACCTTCGCGCAAGTCTGAATGCTTTGAGAAATTCAAAGAGTTTAAGGCGGAAGTGGAGCGAAGCTAGGTAAGAGTATCAAGTCATGCGATTACGATCGCGGTGGCGAATACCTCGACAACGAGTTCATGGACTATCTAGTGAAGTGTGGGATTACCTCCCAACAAGACTTCACCGGGCGCACCACAACAAAATGGTGTGTCGGGGCGAATAAATAGGACTTTTTGAAATGGTTAGATCAATGATGAGTTATGCAACATTGCCTATTTAGTTACGGGGTATGCCTTAGAAGCGGTGACATACTTGCTAAATCTAATACCATCAGTCGGTCGAAAAGACCCTTTCGAGTTGTGGTTTGGGCGCAAGCTAGTTTAAACCACATAAGGATATGGGGCGATCCGACCTTGTCTTTGAACAAGAAGGCGACAAGTTGGAGGCTAGATCCGGCCTTGAAGGCTGTTTATTGGCTATCTAGAGGAGCGAAGGTGGTTTATTCTATAGTCCTAAGGATCGGAAGGTCATTATTAGCACTAATGCCCGATTCTTAGAAGAGGACTACATGAAAAATCATAAATCCAAAGTTGAAATCATTCTTGAGAATTAGAAGATGATCGTATTCCACCACCGATTAGTCGAAGGTGCGAGATGTCGAGTCAGTGGGAGGATCGACACGGATACTTCAAGAAATTGAAGTGGGTCGAGTTCCTTTGGAGATACCGACCGTACAAGTGGTACCTACCCGACAAGTTGTGCAAGATGAGAACCACAAATTCTGCATCCACCGTTGCCATTGTGCTGTGGCGCCTCGTCGTAGTGGGAGGTTGTTCGTCGACCCGGCGATTTATGTTCGTGGGAGAATCTTGGTTTAGTCGAGAAGCGAGCAGGCAATAATCGACCCATGGACATACTGAGGAGGCGTCTGAGATATTGATGCAAGATCATGGCACACGCTATGGACTTAGAAATGGAGTCCATAACGGCTATGGATGTATATGAAAGACACCTCTACCGGATGGCAAGGAAGCCATAGGTAGTAAGTGGATATCTGAGAGGAAGAGATTCGATGGAGGGTTTGACTTTTAAAGCCGGGCTTGTGGCGAAAGGGTACACTCAGTTGAGGGCATCGATTTCGATGAGACCTTTTCGCCTGTAGCAATGCTCAAGTCCATCAGAATTCTTCTAGCCATAGCAGCCCACTTGAACCTTGAGGTTTGGCAAATGGATGTTAAAATCGCTTTTCTAAACGGTTACCTTGAGGAAGGTAGAGACATCTATATGCATAACCGGAGGTTATGTGGTAAAGGGTGAAGAGCATCTAGTATGGAAGCTTAAGAAGTCCATTATGGACTTAAGCGAGCCTCCGATCATGGAACTTACGCTTTGATGAAGTGGTAAAGTCATATGGATTTACCAGTTGCCTAGCGAGAGTTGTGTGTATTGGTTAGATGTCGATGGTGATGTGGTATTTCTTGCACTTTATGTAGATGACATCCTTCTAGTTGGCAACAACGTGAAGTTGTTATCGGGGCGTAAAGTGTTGGTCATCGATCATTTCAAATGAAAGACTTAGGAGATCGCGTACATTCTTGGGATCAAGGTTTACTAAGATCGCTAGAAGAAAATGTTGAGCTTATCTTGGCGTCTTACATTGATCTTGTGATTACTCGTTTTAGTATGCGAGACCGCCAAGAAAGGATTGCTACCTTTGGACATGGTGTTCCTTTATCTGGCGGCGATCACCTATGACTGCGAAGGAGATAGAGGAAATGAGACAAGTTCCTTCGCTTGAGTGGTAGGAAGTCTCATGTCTGCAATGCTATGCACGAGGCCCGATATACGCTATGCGGTGGGCATAGTAGCTGATATCGATCTAACCTGGACAAGCTCATTGAATTGCGGTAAAGCATATACTCAAGTACACGAAAAGGACTCGAGATTATAGGCTAGTTTACGGCGAGGCAGTCTAATGCCTTTGGGTTATACCACTTCGGTTCAAGTGACCGTGATGAGAAAAAGTCTACCTCAGGCTATGTGTTTACCTTGGGAGGTGGAGCCGTATCCTGGCGGAGTGCAAAGCAGCGATGCATTGTGGACTCTACCATGGAAGCCGAATATGTAGCCGCTTCGGAGGCTGCTAAGGAGGCTGTATGGTTCAAGAACTACCTCATGGATCTAGATGTGGTACTGGTTTGCCCAATAGTATCATAGTTTCTTGTGATAACTTTCGGTGCGATGGCAAACTCGAAGGAACCACGGACCCACAAGGCGACCAAACACATAGAGAAAGTACCATGTCATACGAGAATCGTTAGGCGAGGGGCGTGCTGATTGAGAAGATTGATCTGACGGATAACCTAGCGGATCCATTCACGAGGAGCTGCGAAAAAAGTCTCGACGGACACGTTTGGGGACTTGGATTGCGCTTGATGGCACCCACTTAGAAAAAACTTTTGTATAAGTGGGAGAAGCAAAGTGATGGTTTTGTTTGTAATATCTAGTAGAGACTCATTGTATACTAAAGTTTGCTTTAGTATAAGTGGGAGATTGTTGGATTTGTATCTTGAAAGCGGTTTGGTTGAGCTTGTATATAATGTTTCTGTTACCACTATTACAATCTCTATCTGAATTGAATACTTGATTGCATATATATGTGTCCCCTTATCTCGTATATAAGTTAGATCATACGATGTGTAGAAGATCACATAAGTGCGTATGATTGGTCGAAGCAATGAGATATAAAAGTTTCACAAATGAGACAACTTGAGGACGAGTTGTCGGTATAGGCTGCGATATAGATAAGAAGTGACTTGACTTGGTTGCTTGTCTATCTTGATGCGTCTCGGCGTATTGAAGGATCACGGTGAGATGGGTTCTTCTATCGACCGTCGTGAAGAACCAAGATCTCGGTGACTTCGATGATCTAAACCTCGATAAGGTATTAGGTGAGTATGAGTTGCTGACCATCACTTTGACTTGTTATGGGTGAGGGTTATATGTTCTAACCCAATATTCTCCGCATCTTGGGTGGTGGCAGTGCTTGTATGTCATGCTAGTTATCTGTATCGAGTCACCGTATCCGTTTAGGATGATGACATCCCCTTAAGGAGCTCAAAATGTTTATTGTACTAAACCCTGCAGGTTGAGTTAGCTCAAGTACAATAATAAGGTTGAGTGGTACTACTTAAGGAATTAAAGATATTAATTATTTTAAGCAGTCAGAATGCTCTAAATAATTAATGGACGTTTGATATCTTAAATACGGGGATTCGTAATGTCTAAGTGCAAGCCCGACTCAACTTCGGTAATAAAGGGGTAAGTCAGCATTTATTCTCTAGTGGCATGAATAAATGTTTATAAATTAATTTATGTTACAGGTGAACATAAGATAATTAATTTATTTGAGGCCCATCTTTATTCCTTGCATTTGATCCACAGGTGGCCCGTCAGAGCCCTTAAGCGAGAAGAAAATCGGCGCCCATGTTGCTCTCTATGGCAATTTTATTCTCTTTATCCTATAAGGATATAATTATATTTATGGGATATGCATGGATCATTTCCTTGTGGGATTATGGTAATGCATTATAAATATAAGGTAAGAGATAAAGTCTAGGTTAATGATCACATTAACAAGCAAAATTTTAGATCCATCACTATATTCATTAGTGTGAGATTTTCAAAATTCTAGAGTGCATTGGGTGATATTCGAAGCATTCTCCATAGATCGTCCTCGCTCGGCGTTGGAGATTGGGTAGCAGGATCTGATCCGGAAGGTCAAAGCACGAGTCTCGATCCATTCCGCCTCGGCAGTTCAAAGGTAAACACGAGAAAACACCAGCGTGTTGCAATTAATTATATAGGTGCATGCTAGGTATATAATCAATGTATGGTGAATTAAACATCCAAGATAGATCCTCGGGAGATGGTTAAATCAGTTTTCCCTACACTCGGCACGTCCTGCCGCCATTGTTGCTGTTGTTGCCGATAGCGGCTCTGGATGTAAGACTTCTTGTATTCATCGTCGTGATTGATTCCCTGTAAACAAAGGTTGATCGAAAACATAAAATTTCGTTTCCCACAGACGGCGCTCGTGATCGATCTTAATTTCGTTAGGGAAAGAAATGCACAATGAACACGAGGGATTAACGTTGTTCGATCTTTGAATTAGATCTACGTCCACGGAACAAGAGAGTATATGTGTATTGAGTGTATGAGGCGATTACAAAGAGTAGATCCTCAGTGATCGATCGAGTGTAGATGATGTAGATCCCTTCTTCCTCTAATCTAGCCTCTATTTATATACCATCATTTAGAGTTTGATTCTAATTCAAATTGAGTTGGACTCTAATTCAAATTGAGTTTGACTCTGTCTGAAGTCTTCTTCCATAAGGATTCTTTTAGATATGCATCCGAATCTTCTCGTCTCCAATTGCGATTAGAGTTGTAGTTGGTCGAGGTCTTCTTGGGCGAACTCTCACGAGGCCGAGCTTAATGTCGGGGCCCGTTTATATTGGGCACGATCTTGGGCACAGTAGTTGGGCGTATCTATCAATTATAATTAACAAGCATACAAAAACTTCATAATCACTTTTCTAGTAACAATAATGTACCTTATTAAGGTACGTACTAAATGATTCAAAATTATAAAGTTAAATTTAGATTTTTTTAAAAATAAATTATTAATTGAGATGATGATGATGATGATGATGGCTGACGACGACGACAACGACAACAACAACAACAACAACAACAACAACAACAACAACAACAACAACAATAATAATAATAATAATAATAATAATAATAATAATACCCAAGTCATATAGTTTAGTGATATTTCTTTCATTTTATAAGAGTGAAAGATCACATACGAATCTCAATCTCCCTTCTTCAAATTAAAAATAAATAAACTACTGATAATATTATAAGACATAGTGCAAACCACTATTAAATAAAAATTAGAATTTTCATTTTAATTAAATAATTAAATAATATCAAATATACAAGTATTTGAGAATCTTAAAAATGAGGAAAAATAATATCTAAGAAAAGTTGGGAAGAAGAATGTTGAGAAGTTGCATTATTTTTCTTATTTTTAGGATTCTTATTATTTTCCTATTTTATAAAAATTCCAACCAAATGCAAGAATTTAAAATTTTAGAATCAAATTACTTTCATAATTCATGCCAAACAAAGGAGCCCAAAGGATTTTGTCGAATTTGCATTAATTACTACTTAGACAGAAGAAAACACTCAAGCATAAGATTTGGGATATATAATCTAGAAGAAAGCATGAGATTAATTTAAACACAATAAAAAACAAACCGGATCCATGTGTATTAGTGCCCCAGTAAACCAACTTTAATCATCAAGCGGTAATTTACAATCAATTAACAGTATTATTTAAGGAGTAACTGATTTGGGACTGCTTAGTGGTAAAGTGGGTTTCTGTAACTCAAAAGTCATAGGTTCGAATTTCATTAACGTCTCTATGAATTTGAGTATATCATATTTGATTTTTTAAATTTGATTTATCTATTTTATATGGTTTATATGTTATGGTACACGAACGTGAAATTTATCCAGTATTGTAATACCCCAGATTTTCATAGCTCTGATTAAGTGCTAAGTACGTAATTAATTAGAAATTAATTACGTGAGTGACTGGGGACAATGCATCCTCAGATAAGATTTTATAAAGTTTTAACTTAAAGATTTATTTTAGAATTCTAAAGTTGATCGATTTAACAATAAAATTTTTATTTATTGTTTAGTTCAAAAGTTTAGTTTTGAAAGAGTGATTTATAAAGATTTCAACTCACTGGTAATTTATATATTCCAAATTGAGTTATTTTGATTTAATAAATTAATAAGGATGGATTATATCCTTATAGTTTTTCGAATATATGTATATGTTCGGTTGAAGACTTAACGTCCTTAACGAATTGGGCCTAGCATTAAAATGTATTAATAAGCCCAAATGTTTGATTAAGCTTATTAAAGAAGCTAAGAATTCTCTAGAAACTTATAGCTTATTTAGGAAGCTAATTGAAAGCTTCTCTTGGAAGCCATGAATAGTGAGAAGAGAACTTTATATAAATAAGAATGCTTAGCCTCCAAGGATTCACTTTTCACCATTTCCTCCCATTTTTGCTCTCATTTTCGAGAGCCACACACACACACACTACCGAAAATTTCTTCTTCAAGCTTAAGATCCGGACTTCCAATCCTTTTCAAATCGGTAGATCGACGTTTTAAGAAGGTAAACCACTAACCAATTTCAAGTTTTGCAGAGAAAATCAAGAAAAACCCACCCCCATGAACTCCCAAACTTTCGGCCATATAGGGCCTTTCCCTTACGGGTTTTGTTCTTTGATTTTTAGTTGATATATGCATAGATCTACCTATATTGAGTGATATTGTGTTGAGAAAACAAAGAAAAATCCCCTCTCCAAGCTCCCAAGGTTTCGGCCATGATGGCCTTGTTCCAAAGAGTTTTCGTTCTTCGATCTTTAGTTTATATATGCTTAGATCTATCATTTTAGAAGTGATTTATGTTTGATCTATGGTTTGATTTGTTATTTTCAAGAAAACCCCAAACTTTAGTCAAGAACCCTAATTCTTACTTTGAGGAATAGTTGATGATTTCTTAAATTGAGCTTGAATTCATGTAATTAAAGATGTTTGAGCATGATTAGAGTTGATTACGGAAACAAAAATCGAAACCCCTAATTTTCCTATGATGACCGAAAATGAAGGGCTTGATTTTAAGATGATTTGGCTTTGATTTGTTTAGAATAAGTTAGTATATATGTGATTATATATATATATGCTTGTGTTTGGTGAAAGAAATTGGAGTTAAATCCAACTTATGTGAAAACCCTAATTTAGTATGCTTATGGAATATCAAGAACTATTTATTTTGATTTTATTTGATTAGTTTGATTTCAAAAGTATGATCTAGTATAAGAAATTAGCTTATTTTGATTTATTGAGATTTTTCCTATGCTTATATGAAAATTTTAGATTTCGTTAGTTTGCGTATTTCAAAGGACTTTGAGATTACAGTTTGATATTTGGAATTTGATTTCAAAGTATAGATTCTTGTGATTATATAACTTGATCAAGACTTACTTGATCGAAGTTTCCAAATGAAAAGATTCGAAAGTTAAAGATTTTCTTATATCGTTATGGTATCCGTATATATATATATATATATATATATATATATATATATATATATATATATATATATATATATATATATATATATATATATATATATATGGAGTTGAAAAGATTTAAGTTTCTATAAAATACATTCTTAATAAGTTGAATAGTTTAGTTTTGGATGCATTGACCTAACGACAGCTTAACCATAGAGTATCGAGAGAGTTTTAGTAGAGGCTCGAGAGTTAGAAACTCTTAGTTCCTCTTTCGTATTATTCCTCTTATCTCTTTTTAAGGAGCAAGTGGGCGAGATAGAGATCGAAAGGAAAAGAGAAAGTCACGAGTAAGCCAGTTTTCGGTGGGCTTTCTAAACTAAAATATGTGTTTACACAAGTTTATGATAATGAGCATGTATGCTATTTTGCAAAGTTAATTGACTTGCTGTTTTGAGCATATTGCATATTACCTATCTACGAGAGAATGGCGATATCGGCCCCATGCTGAGGCAGTGCTAGTAAGGGTATGTGTACACAAGTGGCCTTTGGCGAGGTGTTTGAGAAGGAGGCCTCTTCTCAACACGTTTGTCTTGTAGATATGGTGTTTATTGATGATTGTCTGCGGACATGTTATGATTAAATTGCTAGCACGTGCATTGATCATGAGTAAGTGATTTCTTAAAGCATGATTCATAGAATATTTCTTAAAACCACAATGAATACGAGAAGTGGCAAGTCGATTATATAGCTCTAGAGCATGTTTAAGTTGTTTTTGGCAATTGCCCAGAGTGCATCAAGTACTCACGCCACATGTATTTCTAAATATGCGGGTTGTGTAAGAGATGACGACGGGGATTGAATCTTGGCGAAGACCTATTTCACCATGTCGTATGTTTTGCCCGGGTTTATGTCTTCACATAAACTCGGCTACTCTTTCTTTGCCAACTCACTTACAGTTTATAAATTATTGCATGATTCGAATCTTGATGGGTTAGACATTTGATAAAAAAGTAAAATCTTGAGTCGAAAATTATTGCATCAACTTGCTAAATAGTGATTTATAAATCTTCGACTTTTGACCATTATTTAGTTACAAGTTCAAAGACTCGTCTTTCTCTAGAATGGTAAATGTTTATTCCTGCGAGTCTTTAAAGTTAGTCAGTTGTGAAACAGTGATTGATTAATATTAAACCTTGATCATTTGGTTAATCACAGGTCTAATGACTCGTCTTTCGTTAAAATGATGACTGTTTATATCTGCGAGTCTCTTGAAATAGTTAGACAGTTCCTTTTCCTTCCTCCGTCGCACTCCGATTAGTCAGTTAATACGAGATTAGATAAGTCGGGGTGTGACAGAATGGTATCAGAGCAGTTGTTCGCTCAGGTCCTGTGAGTCTTACTTGAGTCTAACCCAGTTGTCTTAAATCATGTGAGCTCAGCATCGCAAGTCCGTCATCTCCAACACAATCAGGTACAAGTAGTTGAATTTTCATAAAGAGTTCAGAATTCTTTTTGCATTGTTATGGCTTTGTGTGATCTTTACATGCTTAGTATTGTATGCTATATGAGTTGACTATGCATACAATTTGATTAGTATCCCAAGATGGGAAATGGGAATATCGATGCGATTGTCCTGATATTTAAGTTATGATTATTATTTAGGATGCCGAGGATGCGGTCTACTCCGCGTAAAAGTACTAGAGTTAGACCTCTGGCGATTGGACGTACCGGCCAGTTTTTGAGCTCGGTAGGAGCGGTGCGAATTCTCGATTTTCTCGGCGGTTCGTTGGGCGGTTTCGGTTAAGCGACACGGGGTTAACGATTACGATGCGATACTTGATTGATTCATGTCTTGCCGGCCTGCTGGCGAGGATGGGCTCTTCGGTGATCTTGATTACATAGATTTTCTAGAAATCCCGAAGAGTCGGGGGATTTCCTTGGATTCCATGCGCTTGTTCGGACACGGAATCGGGATCATCAAGGTCCACCCTAGGTGACTATCCTCCTCTCGAGAGCTTTTATTCTGCTGTTCGTCAGCTCTTTGCAGAGCACTATGTGAGCGGGATGATCATTCTCCTCGACTGCTCTTGTTGAGTCACCCTCTGTTATCCGGCTCAGAGATTTGATGAGCTATGTTGATTGATCGTACTCCTTTAGTTCCGACATTGTTGAACCGGTGATTCTCCTCTATTGATGGACTCGGATATTCATCAAGGTCACGATGATTAAATATTTACACCTCGCATTTGATCCGTGGCTCGTTGATATGCTTCTGTCTTCTCGAGAATATTCCTCTTCCTATCCGGATCGTTATAGCTGATCGACATTCCTAGGAAATTGATCGCGATCTATTAGAGCATCTTACGGTATGAACGTTTGTTTTATCTCTGACTCGCCTTGTTATCCGATTTATTTTGATAATCGGTGTCTTCTCGAGTGGCCAATCCGAGCTAATTACATTTAAACGAATCCCTAGTAATTCGATAAATCAGCGCTCTTACCGATCCCTAATTCACTCGATTCCTCGACACTCTCGTTATAGCTCCGAGTCGGTCGATTTGGTGACATTCCTAGATGTTTTCGTGAGATTCATACATTTTAAGAGTCACCTCCTCTTGCAGATGAGGGGACTAGTTCTTCTAGACCATCAGGTCTCTCCAGATCTTATCGGTATGAACCTAAACATATTGAATCCGTTGGCAAGTGCAAGCTTGAGTATCTCCCAGTCAGTGAAATGTCTTTTGTTATTGACCCCTACATTCTACATCCTGAGTTTAAAGTAATTTATGACATGTGAAACAATACCAAGAATCATCACAAAATCATACCAAACATCTCCCGCATGACAACAACCCCAATGCTCCTAAACCACCAGTGCGAGACTACAATGAAGAAGAGATGGAGCCTCTGCAGTTTGCAGCACCAAGACACGGCAGCCCTGATTGGGAAGATGAGATTGATCGCTATTTTGATGAAGAAGCGGCGACCAGTGGATCCGATGTAGAGATGGACATCACCAGAGATGATGAGCCTGGTCCAAGCAGTAGTCATTAGTAGTAGATCTTGTGTGCGATAGTACGATGTTGTTAGTATGACGATGTATAGTAGCGATGCATAAGTAGTTGTAGTAGCTGTCTGTCGATGTATATGTATGAGGTATGTATGTGGACAGTTCGTAGGGATGCTGTATAGATAAAGCATCACCATAGCCCAGACCCACTTGTGGCAATTTTCCCCCTTTTGCTAAAAAGTCCTCAAATAGGCAATTTTCCCAGATTATATAAATTGAATATTTCAGTACATGAGCTTTGCAACTCTTTTATTTGTGACGAATATTTTATCGACAAACTGATTTGTTTGAATTCCGCAACCATTTTAATCTGTTATGAGATAAGAATTGTTTCCTTTGATCCGACATTCAAATTCTTAAATTCTTTCAGTATGCCAAGAAGACGTCGAAACCCAATACCTGAAGAAGAGACTCAAGAGAGTCAACCAACACCCCAGAACTCACCTAATCAACCACCTCCCCATCTTGATCGCAAGATTTCCGAACTTTTTCTTCATCAAAATCCACCAACTTTTAATGGATCTGGGGATCCATCTGAGGCTGAAGAGTGGGTTAGGGTTATGGACCGTATTTTCCGATTTTTGAAATGCACCGATCGAGAGTGTATGCTATGTATCTCCTTCCAGCTAAAGGGATCTGCAGATTACTGGTAGGAATCTCGTTAGAGAACCTTCACGCCAGAACAACTAGACGTTTTCATGTGGGAGCGTTTCAAGGAAGAACTTTTGGCCAAGTACATTCCACGCAGTTATCGCAGACGAAAAGAGATTGAGTTCGCTAATCTTAAGCAAGGAAAGAAGGCTATAGTGAGTCTGACGAGAGTTACGCAAGTTGGCTCGATATGCACCTTATAAGGTCGACACCGATGAGAAAATGGCTGAATTATTCCGCTCTGGATTACACGAAATGAGAATAGTCTTGGCAAGCCAACCTCGATGTCTTATCGGAGACTTTGAATCGGGCGCTTGATATGGAAATGGAGATGCGTCCTGAGAAGATTACGTCTGATCCGACTCCAGCATCCACCCAGAATCCTAACCCGTCAAAGCTATTGCTGTCTGATCAGAAGATTGGGAATAAGAGAAGGTAGGAGAATAAAAATTTCCCGAACAAGCGTGGCGAAATCGGGACAATCCTCCCAAGGTCGATCTCGACCATCGTTTGAAGGCCAACCTCGGTTTTCCCAAATCAAGCTAGATCGTATGTCGAAATGCGATCGGGTACACTCTGGAGTTTGTAAATGGGAAGTGTGAGTTGTTACAAGCGTGGTCAAGTGGGCCACTATGCTAACAAGCTGTCAAAGCGAGATAAGGCGTCGGGAAGTGGATCTAGACCAAATCCTTCCCGCAAGACTCAATCTATGAAAGCTATGACGACTTACCCTCGATTACCATTTCGATGTTTCCTCAGTTCGGTAGCTCGATTTCCAATGACTCTACAAAGAACCACCTCGGGCTCAACCCGATGCAACAAGTTCAACCACAAACCCGACATCGAGGCCTTTGCCTAAACCGAAATCAGCGATAAGCGGGGCGGTTGGCGGTATAGGAACCTTGAGAGATGTACCTGTCATAATTCTTTTCGATACTGGAGCTTCGCATTCCTTTATTTCTTCAGCATGTGTAGATACTCTTAAGCTTCGGTAAAATGATCGATCACGATATAAGAGTCCTTACGCCATTAGGCGAAGCGATAGAATCACGCATGAGTGCCTAACTTAGAATTGAGTTAGGTCCTCTCAAGTTGAGGCGAGAATCTTTGCGTCTTTTGCCATGTGGGATGTGGATATAAATGCAGGAATGGATTGGTTAACCCAAAACTTTGCAGCGATTCGTTGCGAAAGTCATGAGATCTCATTCCAACCACAGGACAAAGAACCAACCTATTTTTACGGGATAGATGAAAGGCGTAAGAGAGTACCTATTATTTCAGCCTTACAAGCTGAGAAGCTGCTAAGACAAGATAAAGCACGCGCATATATAGTATTTTTGGCTGGAAAAGATGAAGTTGAAAGGAAGATAGAAGATGTCCCAGTTGTGAGAGAATTCCCAGATGTTTTTCCGGAATCCTTACCTGAATTACCACCGGATAGACAATTAGAGTTCTCCATCGACTTAGAACACAGGTCACCCCAATTTGAAGGCACCATACCGAATGGCGCGAAGGGAACTTCAGGAATTGAAGATCCAATTACAAGAACTATTGGATTTAGGATTTATCCGACCGAGTGTATCTCCGTGGGGAGCATCGGTACTGTTCATTAAGAAGAAAGATGGCACTTTGAGAATGTGCATCGACTACAGGGAATTAAATAAGTTGACCCTGAAGAATAAGTACCCTTTGCCGAGGATTGATGATCTGTTTGATCAATTAAAGGGAGCAGGAGTTTTTTCAAAAATCGATTTGAGATCAGGATATCAACAGTTAAAGATTAAGCAGGAAGATGTACCGAAGACTGCTTTTCGAACTCGGTACGGTCATTATGAGTTCACCGTAATGCCCTTTGGTCTGACCAATGCCCCAGCTGTGTTCATGGATTTGATGAATCGTGTTTTCCATGAATACATAGATAAGTTTGTTTTGGTCTTCATTGACGACATTCTTGTGTATTCGAAGACAAACGAAGAACACGAAACCCATTTGAAAGCCGTCTTGGATACGTTGAGAACCGAAAAGTTGTATGCCAAATTCAGCAAGTGCGAGTTTTGGCTCCGGGAAGTGAATTTCCTTGGTCATATCGTCTCGTGAAGGAATCACGGTGGATCACGCAAAGAACAAGGCGTGCTTGCGAATGAAAATCGCCTACAACACCGAATGAAATTCGGAGTTTTCTTGGTCTAGCCGGTTATTACCGAAGATTCATCGAGGGATTCTCGAAGATTTCTAGACCAATGACGCAATTACTTCGGAAGGGAGTCAAATTTCAATGGACCAGTGAGTGCGAGAAAGGTTTTCAAGAATTGAAGGATAGGTGGCTTGCACCCCAATATTATGATACACAGCTCGATAAATAATATCGCTTTATCGGATGCTTGAGCGGGCTAGGATGTGTACTCGGGCGGGAAGGTAAGGTAATTGCTTATGCTTGAAGCGGCTAAGGCGCATGAGCTTAATTACCTAACCATGACCTAGAACTAGCGGCCGTGGTCCGTGCGTTGAAGATTTGGAGACATTATTTATATGGATCAAAATGTGAGATCTTCACTGACCACAAGAGTCTGAAATACTTCTTTGAGTAAAAGGATCTTAATATGCGTCAGAGAAGATGGCTAGAGCTAGTTAATGATTACGATTGCGAAATCAAGTATCATCCAGAAAAAGCGAATGTAGTCGCCGATGCATTAAGCAGAAAGAGTCGAACTCAATTAGCATTTGTTCTTACCTAGAACGAAGAGCTAGTTAAGGAGTTCGAGAAGATGAAATTAGAGTGGTGTTACCACGAGACCACTCAAGTATCATCGCAACTCTTGTTCTAGAACACGACACGAAATCGAATTGTCGAGCTCAGCGTCAAGATGAACAATTAGAAAGTTAAGGCTAAAGGTGAGAACCGAAGGATCAGCGGAGTATCATGAAGCGAGATAATGCCCTCATGCTTGGGGACGGGATATGTGTACCCAATGATAAGAAATTAAAGGAAGAGATTACGAAGGAGGCACACAACACGCCTATACAGCTCACTTTGGAAGCACGAAAATGTATAGAGATCTAAAGCGAAATTTCGTGTGGGTAGGTATGAAACAAGAGATATTATCGTTTGTCGACAAGTGTTTGGCGTGCGATCATACGGTGTGTAGAAGAACAAAAGTGCGTATGATTGGTCGAAGCAATGAGATATAAAAAGTTTCACGGTGAGACAACTTAAGGGCGAGTTGTCGGTTTGAGGCTGCGATATAGATAAGAGTGACTTGACTTAGTTGCTTGTCTGTCTTTGATGCGTCTCGAGGCGTATTGAAGGATCACGATGAGATGTGTTCTTCTTTCGACCGTCGTGAAGAACCAGATCTCGGTGACTACGATGATCTAAACCTCGATAAGGTATTAGGTGAGTATGAGTTCTTGACCATCACTTTGACTTGTTATGAGTGAGGGTTATATGTTCTAACAATTCTCCGCATCTTGGGTGGTGGCGATCTTGTATGTCACGCTTGTTATACATGTCAGTCAAGTATCCGTTAAGGATGATGGCGTCCTTAAGAGCTCAAAGGTTTGTGTACTAAACCTGCGGGTTGAGTTAGCTCAAGTACAATAATAAGGTTGAGTGGTACTACTTAAGGAAATGAAGTTGTGTCGTTTTAAGCGATCAGATTGCTATAAATGATTAATGGACGTTGATATCTTAAATCTGGGGATTCTTAATGTCTAAGTGCAAGCCGACTCAACGGGTAATAAAGGGGTAAGTCGACATTCTTTCTCTAGTGGCATGATCGAATGTTTATAAATTAATTTATGTTAAATTTGAACATAAGATAATTAATTTATTAATTTATTGAAGGCCATCTTTATTCCTTGCATTTGATCCACAGGGTGGCCCGTCCAAGCCCATAGCCAATAAAATCGCGCCTATTTACTCTACAAGGAAAGGATTTTATTCTCTTTATCCACAATGATATTATTATATTTATGGTATATATAGATCCTTACCATATAAGACTATGGTAATAATCACGAGAATATGGAAATAATCACGAGTAGTATGGAAATAATCACGAGATTATGGTAATTTTCCATATAGGATTATCGTAATTTCCATATAGGATTATGGTAATTTCCATATAGGATTATGGTAATTTCCATATGGGATTAAGGTAGTGCATTATAAATATAAGGTATGAGATAGAATCAGTTTAATCCTCGATTCATTAACACAGAATTTTAGTGAGTCTCCATAGTGTTTTGGAATCTAGAACGACACCAGAAATCGAATTGTCCAAGCTCAATGTCAAGATGAACAATTAGAAAAGTTAAGGCTAAAGGTGAGAACCGAAGGATCAACGGAGTATCATGAAGCAAGAGATAATGCCCTCATGCTTGGGGACAGGATATGTGTACCCAATGATAAGAAATTAAAGGAAGAGATTCTGAAGGAGGCACACAACACGCCTTATACCGCTCACCTGGAAGCACGAAAATGTATAGAGATCTAAAACGAAATTTCGTGTGGGTAGGTATGAAACAAGAGATATTATCGTTTGTCGAGAAGTGTTTGGCGTGCAACAAGTCAAAGCGCTACACCATGGACCACATGGAAAAATACAACCTCTTGATATTCCTGAGTGGAAATGGGACCATGTTGCTATGGATTTCATCACCAGATTACCCAAGTCCAAGCGTGGAAATACAGTCATTTGGGTAATTATAGATCGACTGACCAAGAGCGCCCATTTTATCTCAATTCCTGTGAAGTACGGAGCTGATAAGCTAGCTCAGATTTACATACGCGAGATCGTACGACTGCATGGAGTTCCTGTGTCGATTACCTCAGATAGAGATTCCAAGTTCACCTCGCGATTTTGGACAAGTTTCCAAAAGAAATGGGCACCAAATGAATTTCAAGACACCTTCCATCCACGCATCGATGGATGACGTAAAGAACTATTCGACTCTAGAAGATATGATCAGAACCATTGTCTTAGATCGAGGAGAACAGTGGGAGCAAGCTTTGCCTTTGATCGTATTTGCTTATAATAATAGCTACCAAGCAACCATCAACATGGCACCTTACGAAGCGTTGTACGGCAAGAAATATCGATCTCCCTTGTATTGGGATGAAGTTGGAGAGAAAAGAATTCTCGGCACAAAAGCAGTTGAGGAAATGATTGATATCATACGCCAAATTAAGAAGAGAATTCAAGAAGCTCGGGATCGCCAAAAGTCTTATGCAGATACGCGACGAACCGAATTGAAATTCGAAATCGGAGATAAAGTATTCCTGAAAGTTTCACCTACAAAAGGAGTGCACATGTTCGGAATTAAAGGAAAGCTCAAGCCGAGATTCATCGGACCATATGAGATTTTAGAGAAGATTGGGCCTGTTGCGTACAGGTTGGCGTTACCACCCAATTTTGGTAACGTTCATAATGTATTTCACGTATCTCAGTTACGGAAGTACGTTTATGACCCGAACCATGTTATCAACCAAGAAGATATAGTTCTAGTCCTGACCTTAGCTATGAAGAGAGGCTTAATGTATCCTAGATCGAAAGAATCAACAACTAAGGAATAAGTCGATTCCTTTAATCAAGATTCTATGGAGACATCATGGCCCGTAAGAAGCGACTGGGAATTAGAAGAGAAGATGAAAGAAACCACGAGCTATTTTCGAGGTACTAAATTTCGGATGAAATTTCTTTAAGGGGGAGAGAATGTAATACCCCAGATTTTCATAGCTCTGATTAAGTGCTAAGTACGTAATTAATTAGAAATTAATTACGTGAGTGACTGGGGACAATGTATCCTCAGATAAGATTTTATAAAGTTTTAACTTAAAGATTTATTTTAGAATTCTAAAGTTGATCGATTTAACAATAAAATTTTTATTTAATGTTTAGTTCAAAAGTTTAGTTTTGAAAGAGTGATTTATAAAGATTTCAATTCACTAGTAATTTCTATATTCCAAATTGAGTTATTTTGATTTAATAAATTAATAAGGATGGATTATATCCTTATAATTTTTCGAATATATGTATATGTTCGGTTGAAGACATAACGTCCTTAACGAATTGGGCCTAGCATTAAAATGTATTAATAAGCCCAAATGTTTGATTAAGCTTATTAAAGAAGCTAAGAATTCTCCAGAAACTTATAGCTTATTTAGGAAGCTAATTGAAAGCTTCTCTTGGAAGCCATGAATAGTGAGAAGAGAACTTTATATAAATAAGAATGCTTAGCCTCCAAGGATTCACTTTTCACCATTTTCCTCCCATTTTTGCTCTCATTTTCGAGAGCCACACACACACACACACTACCGAAAATTTCTTCTTCAAGCTTAAGATCCGGACTTCCAATCCTTTTCAAATCGGTAGATCGACGTCTTAAGAAGGTAAACCACTAACCTATTTCAAGTTTTGAAGAGAAAATCAAGAAAAACCCACCCCCATGAACTCCCAAACTTTCGGCCATATAGGGTCTTTCCCTTACGGGTTTTGTTCTTCGATTTTTAGTTGATATATGCATAGATCTACCTATATTGAGTGATATTATGTTGAGAAAACAAAGAAAAATCCCCTCTTCAAGCTCCCAAGGTTTCGGCCATGATGGCCTTGTTCCAAAGAGTTTTCGTTCTTCGATCTTTAGTTTATATATGCTTAGATCTATCCTTTTAGAAGTGATTTATGTTTGATCTATGGTTTGATTTGTTATTTTCAAGAAAAACCCAAACTTTAGTCAAGAACCCTAATTCTTACTTTGAGGAATAGTTGATGATTTCTTAAATTGAGCTTGTATTCATGTAATTAAAGATGTTTGAGCATGATTAGAGTTGATTACGGAAACAAAAATCGAAACCCCTAATTTTCCTATGATGACCGAAAATGAAGGGCTTGATTTTAAGATGATTTGGCTTTTATTTGTTTAGAATAAGTTAGTATATATGTGATTATATATATATATATATGCTTGTGTTTGGTGAAAAAAATTGGAGTTAAATCCAAATTACGTGAAAACCCTAATTTAGTATGCTTATGGAATATCAAGAACTATTTATTTTGATTTTATTTGATTAGTTTGATTTCAAAAGTATGATCTAGTATATGAAATTAACTTATTTTGATTTATTGAGATTTTTCCTATGCTTATATGAAAAATTTAGATTTCGTTAGTTTGCGTTTTTCAAAGGACTTTGAGATTATAGTTTGATATTTGAAATTTGATTTCAAAGTATAGATTCTTGTGATTATATAACTTGATCAGGACTTACTTGATCGAAGTTTCCAAATGAAAATATTCGAAAGTTAAAGATTTTCTTATATCGTTATGGTATCTCATATATATATATATGGAGTTGAAAAGATTTAAGTTTCTATAAAATACATTCTTAATAAGTTGAATAGTTTAGTTTTGGATGCATTGACCTAGCAGCTTAGCTTAACCATAAAGTATCGAGAGAGTTTTAGTAGAGGCTCAAGAGTTAGAAACTCTTAGTTCCTCTTTCCCGTATTTATTCCTCTTATCTCTTTTTAAGGAGCAAGTGGAAGCGAGATAGAGATCAAGAAAGGAAAAGCAGAAAGTCTCGAGTGTTTTATTTCGGTGGGCTTTCTAAACTAAAATATGTGTTTACACAAGTTTATGATAATGAGCATGTATGCATATTTTGCAAAAGTTAATTGACTTGCCTGTTTTGAGCATATTGCATATTACCTATCTACGAGAGAATGACGATATCGGCCCTATGCTAGACGAGCTGCTAGTAAGGGTATGTGTACACAGGTGGCCTTTGGCCAAGGTGTTTGAGAAGGAGGCCTACTTCTCAACACGTTTGTGCGTAGATATGGTGTTTATTGATGATTGTTTGCAGACATGTTATGATTAGAATTGCTAGCACGTGCATTGATCATGAAGTAAGTGATTTCTTAAAGCATGATTCATAGAATATTTCTTAAAACCCTGTGAATCTGAGAAGTGGCAAGTCGATTATATAGCTCTAAGAGCATGTTTCAGTTTTTTTTGGCAATTGCCCACTTAGTGCATCAAGTACTCACGTCCTGCATGTATTTCTAAATATGTAGGTTGTGTAAGAGATGACGACGGGGATTGAATGCTGAGCGAAGACCTATTTCATCATGTCATATGTTTTCCCCCGGGTTTATGTCTTCACACATAAACTCAGCTACTCTTTTGCTGCCAACTCACTTACAGTTTATAAATTAGTGCATGATTCGAGTCTTGATGGGTTAGACATTTGATAAAAAAGTAAAATCTTGAGTCGAAAATTATTGCATCAACTAGCTAAATAGTGATTTATAAATCTTCGACTTTTGACCATTATTTAGTTACAAGTTCAAAGACTCGTATTTCTCTAGAATGGTAAATGTTTATTCCTACGAGTCTTTAAAGTTAGTCTGTCACAGCCCGATTCGGCTACAACCTCATCGGACCGCGACTTGGGGTTTGGGTTAAGTAAATAGAAAAGAATGGGGTTTTTCAACTCATTTCATCTATGAAGAAATATAGATGTTCCAAATGAATCGAGAATCATGATGGAGCAAAATAGCATATATATATATATAGGTTTCAAAGGTTCGACAAAGCAAAGAGCTTTTACAAAGCTTAACATGGTAACAAAATATAACAGTAGTCTCACGAGTTTGGCGTGAGAATAAACGTGTGAGACATGCATATGAAGATGCATTCTCAAGGTGAACCAAAATACTTCATACTTCGACAAAGATTCCGCTCAACTCCCGCCTGCTCCATCACTTGCTCAACTCGCACATTTAAAACAAACATGCGGGTCGAGTACAAAGATTGCACTCGGTGGACACATGCCGAAAACATTTTACTTTTACGAAATATTGTACTGCCCTCATCACAGTAAGACACAAGGGTTTTATTTGAAAAAAGCATTGTGCTTACAAAATACATTTTCTCATTTCTCAAAATCATCGCTCGGCCGAGCATTTTCACATCACAACAACGTATATTCCAAGTCGGCTATGGATAAACGCGCCGGGAGGGAAGGCCTCCCTACACCGGACGCAACTAACCGCCCAATGTTCGTCGAGGCCCAACACGTGTACACAACCCTAGCCGGGAATTTCTACTTACACCTCCAAATTGGGATCCGACCAGAATCTTCCTGTTGCCCTGTGCAACCCGAATGGACATATACAAAACTCAAAACATTTTCGCAGACAATATCGATCTCAACATTTTCATAAGAAAGCGAAGCAATAACAAAAATACTTTCGAGAAAGCTTGTAAAATCTTTTGAAAAGAGTGCCCACCTTGAGGACTTAAGGTTTCTTAAGTCACTAAAGTCTACTCTCTGTTTCCGTTCTCCTTCGAGTCAAACCTTATCAACGTAAGAAACGAGTTTTTAGCATATCATTATGCTTCATAGAATCATCGATCCGAACCAACGATTGTACTAATATCAACTCTATTATCATCAAAGATTCCCTTTATCGCTCTTAACAACTATATCACGCCGACTCATTATTCGCTTTGTTTCACAAAGAGACAATACTTTCTCGCATATTCTTTCCTTCTGCTCATATCACTTTATGAGATACATATCTTAATTTTATCACTAACGTCGTTAAGAATTAACGATCAACATACTTCGATTTATATACTCTAATCAACTTATTCTAAACGTCATTTCATGTAGTTCTTATACGCTATCATCTTACACATGTATACCCTTTTCATCGATTCTCAACCATATTCTTATAATTTCGATCTTTTACACAAACAACTATATGTACTCAATATATTCACATATATGAACCAAATTCCATTTATTACTTAGTATTTCATAATCTTCGTCACATATCCAATATTTCAAAGTAAACATACTCTTCTTTATCTAAAAATTTCACATAAAATCATAGCATACTTTAAACATATTTTGGTTCCAAATATGTGATTATATTTAACAAAATAATTTTTCATCTTTTTCCTTTATTTTCGGTAATTATATTATAATTACTATATATTTTCAAAATTCCAATTAATTCACTTAACATATTATTATTAACATAATAATAATATGACATAATTTCCTTTAAATCATGAATTATTTCTCAATATGTTCTAAGTCTTATTATTTTCGAAAATAGACTTAGGTACAAATAATTTTTAGAAATTCCAATAAATTCATATAACATTATTTTATGATTTTGCATCATCAATATGTTATAATATTATTTAAACATGATTTATTTCTCAACATATAACCATATGATAATTTTCGAATTTAATAGAGACATGTCCTATAGTTTTTCAAAAATTCCACATAAAATCATACAATCTTAAATATTAATAACTATCATTATTTCATGTTTCAAAACAACAATTAAATTCATGTATATCAACATATAACCTACATAATTTCGACTATGGTCATATAATTTCATATTATGCCTAACTTTGTAACAACATCATGATATATGCTTATAACTATCATATGAACATATTTAATTAATATCGCAAGCATATAGCATATTTCTCACGTACGTCACATATTTTTCAAAAGCATGTAACAAAGCACATCACATATGATTTTCTAATATTTTTACATAGAATAATAAGAAGTGTAGGGTTTCTAACCTTCTAGTCGATTTTGATCGACGTTCACGACGTCTTTCGTACTACGATCGAAGAGAACTCTCGGGATCACTCTCTATTTTTTTCTCTATTTTCCTTCCTATTTCCCTCTTATTTTCGGTTATGGTATGATATGGGGGGTCTCCTATTTATAGAAGTTATAAAGTGGTTTTAATCATTACTTTATAAAATATCTTAATATAAAGTCAAAAATTACAACTCATGCTTATCACATTGATTTTTGGTCCTATGAGTTGTCAATGACTCATTTTTGATCTTATCTTATAATTTTAATTATTAATCTTATCTTATCTTTTTGAAATTATACAATTCTAGTTGTAAAATCAAAATTTACAACTCATATCTTATTTTATATGATTTTCACCACTTTCTTAGCTCATGAGATAATTATTTTATTTTATTCTATAGTTTATTATGTTATTTAATTTATTTAATTAATGTATCTTATACTTATCATAAAATAAATAAATTACCACTTTATATAATATATATATATTTTCGCCATCATTCTTTCTTTAGGATAGATTTTATTTTTTCTATATCATATACTATATTATTACTATATAATAATATTACTTTTGAAAAGTCAAAGTTTTCAACTATAGGTTATAAATGAATTCACATTTGTTCACACTTATTTTTCAAAATTTTCAACTACTAGAAGACAAAACTATAGGTTACTTGTTTAATTTGAATTCTACCTCTACTTTACACTAATAACATGATAAGATTATAATCTTATCTCTACATTAATTAAAGCATGATATTTATATCCCTTTCACACCTAATATTCCAAATTTTCGGCCATATATATATTAATATGCTAAATATTTTATTTTCATCCAATAAATAGATATATGACACAATAATAATCTTAGATGGTAAAATAAATCATAGAAAAATTAATTAAGATCAATTCTATGTACTAAAGTAAAGTTATCGGCAAATAATTAGAAATTAAGGATAAATTATCAAACTATTATTCTTTTCATAACTAATATTATTTTCATGAAGAATTACATAAATATAATGATATTATATCATAAAATAAATTTTTGGAACATTTCTTAGCAATTTTCCAAGAATTTCGAAAACTAGGGTTTCTTAGGAATTAATTTTCAAAAATTCCACTCTTACCCTATTCTATTATTTTCGAAACTTTATATTATTTCTAAGTGATAATATTGATCTAGAATCATGATATTTATCAAGTATATAATTAAATAATTTATTTAATACAATTATTACATAATATTGTGATTTTCGAGAATTACACATAAAATAATACATTAATTTCGAAAATTATGCACATAAATATCCAAAATATTATCTCCTATGATACTCTACACATTTCTAAGAGATAAACATTATCTCTTAATTAATCATGACCTTATCTTATCTTTTATGAAAATACCATAAAATCTTATCTTAAAATGTCATTTTCCAACCTTATCACATCCACTATATGCTTAGGTGTTCAAGATAATTATCTTATCACATACTACATGATAAACATGACAACTCATCAAATAAAATCAAGTGATCATATAATAATTCACAAATTAATTCCTTATACTCATGTTTTTCAAAATAACCAAATAAATAAGGAAAAATATTTCTTTTCTTCCTTAGTGTAAATAATGTCCTAAATATGCTTAAAACATATTTAAAAATTATTTCGTTCAAATTTTAAGAGAAATTTTGATTTATTCCAAATCGACAATTCTTGACGTTCACTTTCATACTGCCTCTATCGCATCGTTCCTTCTTTATTTTGAAATTTTAAGTCCGTAATTCGGTATTACATTCTACCCCTTAAAGAAATTTCGTCCTCGAAATTTGCGTATCCTCATAACGTTCTCGATTCCTTCTTCATATCAATTCTCAATTCCAACGTTGGTACTGCACCCATTTGATCATCTCATGACCTTAACTTTTATTTACATCGACTCATTTCTTAATCTCCAATCCATATGTCTAATATCCTTATGTTTTCTAGTCGTATCTATTCAACTACCGATTCTTATAGACGGTGTCACGACCCCACTCCGGACCAACCCGGACTGGAGGGCAACTAATACTAGGAGTAGTATTTTAGGGGTTACATGGGTAAAAATAGAGATGCATAAAAATACCTAACATGCTTGAGCAGAATATGAGATGATGTTATATTGTTTTTGAAAAGGTTTAGGCCGTCGGACCCCAAAACTTGGCCTGATCCGATGGGCCTCAAAGGTTTATAAACATAAAGCGTAAATAAGGGAGTTCGTAGTATAGCGGCGGAAAGTGTGTGAATACATATATGACGATATGCATTCAGTATAAACAACAAATTCAAGTAAATCGGTCGAGGACACTTTGGACTCTCAACACATTCCCCATCATCACCATCGAGCTCAACCTCGCACATTTAAAACAAACATGCAGGCTAAGTACAAGAAATTGCACTTAGTGGACTCATGCCAAAACATTTGATAGAATTTGGATTACGCCAATATCGGGTAAGTCACAAGTGGTTTTAGTTAAAAATGCCTTGTCTTACCAAATCATTTTCGCTCAGTAAACATAGCTCGCCGAACATTTTCTTGGTGTGTATGGTCCGTATCTCATAGTCACAATACATAATAATAATAAATAATAAACGTCGAGAGGAGGCCTCCATCTACGACGCCGTGACCGGCCGTAATCCCGTCAAAGACACAATCGCTCTCTGCAAGCATATGTTAACACGGTAGATAGTTCCAACCTTCACGCCAATCCTAGCGGGCATTTATCATCCCAAGACAGACCCGACATTAAAAGGTTGGGTGCTACCACAACAATTGATATAATAGTTCCAACTATCTCCACAGCCCTACCCGGCATAACAGATAGGATCCATACACAAAACGAAATATTTTTGGCGTAATGCAAGAAAACATTTGATAACAGATTGTAGAATAAGATCGTAAATAAACTCATTTGGAATAACATTAAAGTCACATTTTAGTGGGGTAAGAAAAGGAAGCCCACATTTTGAAGATAAAAGCCCACATTCGTGAGGTAAGAAAAGGAAGCCCACCGACTATGGTTCGTTGTAAAGTCCCAGTTAGCTCGCTCGTCAAAATCCCGTCATTGCGGCCCACACCTTTACTGCTTTACTGCGAGGTTTTAGTCGTCGCTCAAGTCCTTCGAGACATTCGAAAACTAAGATAAACTTTGATATTTCATATCGATGTAGACCGAATTCCTTAGTGGATTCAATACGCCTCTAATACATATCTGGTTGACTTTTCTCGCTCCTCGAGATACGCTCAACGATAAGTACATTTTTCGATATATGGATCTCATTTGTGAAATCTTTTCTTACTAATGAGGTATCATACTCAATTAGTATATCTTAGCGTACTGATGTATTTATAATCGTATAATCGTACGTTTGACTTGAAAAGTCAACGAAGTCAACACTGGTCAACAAAGTCAATGATTTTGACCTTTAAATAGTAAGCTCTTACTATTTTGTTTTATAAATCGAATTTGATCGATTTGAAAACGTAAAGTCCTATTTCTCGATTTATCTTGTAAATCAAGGACTTATAATTATTTTCGCATTTTTAATAACCCTTTTTATAAATAAAAGCGTATTTTGGTATTTAAAACGTTATAAAATGAACGTTTGTCTCAAACATAGCAATCTATGTTTATAAAATTTTGTAAAATTTAAAAAATGTCTAGAATATTAATTTAGCAAAATTTTCATTAATAAACTGTTTTAAAAAGGATTTAAAAATCCTTATTAATTATCGAAAACTCGATAATTAATTTAAAAATGTCAAATGACTTTTGAAAATTTTTCTAAATTAATATAGTGCATTATTATACACTATGGTCCAGAATATGAATTTATAAAATTCATATGATATTATTTGCTATTTATTTATATATATACATATATATACTTACGGTATTTTCAATAAATAGGGAATAATTATCCAAAAATTCCCAAAATTGATATATACCTATTATAATATCCCAACATCAATATATATCATTAATATAACCTATAGTTCATCATAAGCATTCATTTCACAATATATAACAATATTTACGGTAATAACTTGATAATTACCAAATAATTAGCAAATAATTTCTAAAAATTCTAAATAAATTCCAATATGATTAAACATTATATTATAACATTGTAACATCATAATATCAACCAAACCAATTGAAATCATCACCATATGAGCTTGTAAGCTCTCGCTTTTTGATTGTTTTGGTTTTGGTTTCAAAAATTCCAACAATTATATACTATGTTTATACACTATAGTATAGTAATATAACATCATAATATTGATCAAAACTAATTAAATCATCACCTTCAAGAGCAACAAGCTCACGGTTTATTTGATTTAAAATAGTATTTGATTTCCAAAAATTCTAATTAATTCACACAATGCATAAATAATATACTAAAGCATTAAAACACCATTACATGTTCAAAAATAAAATCATACATCAACCTATACTTATAGTATGCTCTCGGCCTTTTATAAAAATCATGCATTTGATTTTCAAAAATTCTAGGTAAATCATAGAACATGTAATCAAGGTCCTAAAGCATGAATATGACATTGTATGATTAAAAATAAAATTTATACATCATGGTACATGTTTAAGAGCTCATGGTATTAATGAAATAAATAGCTAGGGTTTTCCAAAAATTTTAATTAACATACCATAGTCTTAAATCATATCATAGATCAATAATCCAAGCTTAGAACATGTTTAAATAAAATCGGTCATCATGAAGAATTTTTTATACATTTTCAAAAATTATTTTAAGCATGTCATATGGTTCGAAAATCATGAAAAATATGCTAGATCCATTTCAATAACCTCATGTACAACCATCTAGGGTCATTTAACATATATATTCACATATATTTCGAAATAACCCATCAAGAACAACATTCATCTATAGCTCATTCATGGAACATTTAAACATACACAAATATATATATATAGCATTCGACACACCCACACATATATATATAAGCATGCTCTCGATTTTCATAGCAAAAATGGAGATGGAATCGGTACTATGGTGCCTTGGTTTACCTTGAAATAGTATAGGATCTCAAGAACAACATTAGGGTGTCCAAAGTGTTTGAAATAGAGATGGAAGAAGAAGAAAATTTTTGAGGGAGAGGGGGATGAAGCTCTCGGTTCTTGGCTGAAGAAAGGAGAGAGTGGAGAGAAAAATGGGGGTTCAAAATGGGAGTGATGGTGTATAATGAGAGTGAGGTGTTGAAGTGGAAGAGTCCCCCTAGTATCTACCCTCTCTCTCTCGATTTTTGCCTCAAGAATGGGGTAAAATCTGCAGCAAAATGATTGTGATATGGTGATCATGAGCTAGGCTAGAAAGGCTCTTCATGGGTTGGTCAAAAAAAAAGGTGATCCCATGCTTGAGTAAAGAGGGTGTAGCCGGCGCATATAGGGGTTTTAGGGTGGGATTTAATTTATTTTTGTACCATAATACAATGTATTAATCACACATGATCATAGATATATAATACAAGCCATTAAAATAATTAAATCCAACATATAGGCATATATACGAAAATGGCGAGAATAATAGGAAAATAGGAATAAAATACAAATCACACTATTATTGATACTCATGCCATTTTCGATTCAAATATACATATATACATCGTAATATATGATTTAGATATTGAATAATAGCATAGGATAAAATTATAGCATTAATTTATACATAAGAAACCCTAATTTCAAGAATTATGTTTCGAAAATTATAATTATAAGCTATCGAGTTTTAATGTTCCAAAAACTGATTTCATAGCTTAATAATACTCATATATGTCATAACATATAGTTTAGATACCATAGGATAATTTAATGGTGTCATTTCATGTGAAAAACCAAAGTTTATAAACTTAGGGTTTTTTTGAAAATTTCAATACCAAATATATCAAATTTTAATAACTGAAAATTCGATTTTAATAAATATTAATACTGAAATTATATAAAATAATAATAGGAAATTATTTATTATAATTTCCGAGCATTAAACTCGGTTTACAAAACGCCTCAGACGCTGACGCTCAAAACGCCTCAAACGCTCAAAATCGACTCATCTCAAAATGGTCGTAGTAAGTTCATACTTACTAAATAAGTATATTCCTTTAATAAAGGAATTAAGATGGAAATTAATTCCAAGCTTCACCGCCGAAAAATTTCATGAAAAGTCGACGTTCGATACGCGTTTGACGTTAAAAATATATCGACGAATCATTTCGTAATATTTAAATCCTTTAATTCACAATCCTTAGTGAATTATGAAAGGAATTCGTTATAACGATATCGTATCAAAATCACAAGATTCGATGTCGTAAAAAGATAATATACGGCAAAACCCTAATTACGGGTTTAGAAAACCGTAATCGTATATTCGTTTCTTTGGAATATTACAGACGGTGGATTCTATGTTCAAATCTAAGTTTAAGCGAACATATGCTAGCGTCGTATCTTCTGCTCTTGGTGAAGAAGATTCATATCCCTTCATCTCGTTTCGTGCTACGTTCTTGAAACACTTGCGTATAATCTCATAATATCGTAGTCTTAAAATTGCCTCATGCTTATTTAACTCACCGAGAACATTTCTTTATCATGACTTGCTGTATCTCTTTCTAATTGGATAAACATATCACTCTACTAATCTGAGAACTTAGGTGCTGAGATAAGTTAACCTATTTCATACTTCTTAGCTTCAAGGATTGGAGGAAACGTATCATGACAACTTATAAGTGGGTAAGGGAAGATGACATCTTTTGTAATTTGAATCACTTTGAAACGAATATTTGGAATATAGGGTCCGAAGACCAGAATGACGACCACTGAGATGTCTTTGGTCATATGGGCTGGCCAGACCCGTCACAAATACTTCTCAGTCACATGAAGGCTTGGTTTCAAAGGATGTTTTATAAACTTTCGGTTGTAGACTTCTTTCGGAAAAAGTGAGAAAATCAAGTGATATCTCAATTGATGTTAGGTCATAGAGTTAAAGACAGAACTTTGGGTAATGAATAAAATTTGAAACGGCGTATATCTTGTACTGGGTCATCATAAATCGTAAGGTTTCTCAAAATATGATACATATCAAAACTTAAATCCACATTACTACCCACAGCTCTTAACTTAAACATTTTATATTATACCGTACCAGAATCCTTTTACTATGGATATTATTTTGCGAGTTCCAACTAATAATTTGATCACGTCTCTATTAAGTTCTAATAGTCAACTCAGAGTTTTATTGCGTGTGAACATCTACAGGGAAAGACTATACTCATGTTACTATCGCATAGTGACATTCATCATCTCAAAATCATCTTTCCATTTCTACCCTTTTAGTCTTTTCTACTTGTATTATTTCTTATTTCCATCATTGCTTCTGTTATGATGGACTAAAATTCTCATAATTCATATTTCTATGTTCTTTCGCAAAAGGGAACAGTCTACGTTCTACTAACAACTTGTAATTCAATCATAACTTCGTTCATACTAATACATCTCATTGATTTCTACGAATTTAAACATTTCACTTTTGACATATCATTGTCAACTCTTTCTCATATCCCTTTCCTTTTCACAACAACCTTTCAACTACTTTCCTCTTTAAACTTTTATTTCCGTACTTATCTTTTTAATCCGTATCATTCTTATTTCTTAATAAGACAATTGCTACTTATAAACATTACTGAGTACATAAAACATCTCATAGACACTTATCTTATTCTTCCCTTAACATTCTATACCCCAATTCGTATATCGCTCTAGATTAATTCGTGTAAGCAATAGTTGATTCAAAATTGTCACAGAGAATTTCAAATGAAGATATTATGCCCATGTCACAAGTGACATTCGCTTATCAAAGCTTCCATTCCTCTATGTGGCATTCCAATTCTCGTCAGTCAAATCGCATTTAAAAGCGTTCTAAGTTCTCAAGTTCTCGTTTTTCATCAAACACTAAGTTATACATAGAAGAAAATTTCTTACGAGTCCGTTCAATCTAAGTTCTTCGCGAAACTTAGAGTTCATCTACGTTCTTTTGAAAATTAAACATTTTCACAATTCAACTACGTTTTATATACATACTTTACTGACATATAACTCTTTATATGTCTATCATCAATACTCATATACCCCTTGGGTATAAGCATTAATTTCTTTCATTTTCACATACCAATCGGGTATGAGCTTTTATACTTCTTCAGACAACCCACTTGTTGTCTAACCAATGAATTATCAAAATTCAAAGCTGTTTACTTTCCAACGGCATGTCCACTTTAAAAAACATTTTTCACAAATACATTCTCAAAACTGTACATAACTTTCAAAGCTTTTAAAACCGTACCTTTTTACTTGTCAGAAACTATTTTTCCTTGCTGGTTGAGCGTGATGAACAGGAGCGTTGAGCGGTGATGACTGTTTCATAGAAGGTCTAGTGATTCAAGCTAGACTTTGGATAGAAAGAATATTTTTAGTTCAAAGCAAACGAATCGCTCGATACCACTCACACCGATTCGCCACAACCTCATCGGACCGTGACTTGGGGTTTGGGTTAAGTAAATAGAAAAGAATGGGGTTTTTCAACTCATTTCATCTATGAAGAAATATAGATGTTCCAAACAAAATCGAGAATCATGATGGAGCAAAATAGCTTATATATATATATATAGGTTTCAAAGGTTTGACAAAACAGTAGCTTTTACAAAGCTTAACATGGTAACAAAATATAATGAGTCTCACGAGTTTGGCGTGAGAATAAAACGTGTGAGACATGCATATGAAGATGCATTCTCAAGGTGAACCAAAATACTTCATACTTCTCGACAAAGATTCCGCTCAACTCCCGCCTGCTCCATCACTTGCTCAACCTGCACATTTAAAAACAAACATGCAGGGCTGAGTACAAAGATTGCACTCAGTGGACACATGCCGAAAACATTTTACTTTTACGAAATATTGTACTGCCCTCATCACAGTAAGACACAAGGGTTTTATTTGAAAAAAGCATTGTGCTTACAAAATACATTTTCTCATTTCTCAAAATCATCGCCGTGAGCATTTTCACATCACAACAACGATATTCCAAGTCGGCTATGGATAAACGCTACGGAGGAAGGCCTCCCTACACCGACGCAACTAACCGCCCAAATGTTCAGAGCATGACCGCCCAAATGTTCGTGAGGCCCAACACGTGTACACAACCCTAGCGGGAATTTCTACTTACACCTCCAGCTGGATCCGACCAGAATTCCTCGTTGCCCTGTGCAACCCGAATGGACATATACAAAACTCAAAACATTTTCGCAGACAATATCGTATCTCAACATTTTCATAAGAAAGCAGAAGCAATAACAATAAATACTTTCGAGAAAGCTTGTAAAATCTTTTGAAAAGAGTGCCCGCCTTGAGGACTTAAGGTTTCTTAAGTCACTAAAGTCTCTCTGCTTTTAGCTCTCCTTCGAGTCAAACCTTATCAACGTAAGAAACGAGTTTTTAGCATATCATTATGCTTCGCAGGAATCATCGATCCGAACCAACGATTGTACTAATATCAACTCTATTATCATCAAAGATTCCCTTTATCGTTCTTAACAACTATATCACGTCGACTCATTATTCGTTTTGTTTCACAAAGAGACAATACTTTCTCTGCATATTCTTTCCTTCTGTTCATATCACTTTGCGTAGATACATATCTTAATTTTATCACTAACGTCGTTAAGAATTAACGTATCAACATACTTCGTATTTATATACTCTAATCAACTTATTCTAAACGTCATTTCATGTAGTTCTTATACAGCTATCATCTTACACATGTATACCCTTTTTCATCGATTCTCAACCATATTCTTATAATTCTCGATCTTTTACACAAACAACTATATGTACTCAATATATTCACATATATGAACCAAATCTCCATTTATTACTTCGTATTTCATAATCTTACGTCACATATCCAATATTTCAAAGTAAACATACTCTTCTTTATCTAAAAATTTCACATAAAATCATAGCATACTTTAAACATATTTTGGTTCCAAATATGTGATTATATTTAACAAAATAATTTTTCATCTTTTTCCTTTATTTTCGGTAATTATATTATAATTACTATATATTTTTCAAAAATTCCAATTAATTCACTTAACATATTATTATTAACATAATAATAATATGACATAATTTCCTTTAAATCATGAATTATTTCTCAATATGTTCTAAGTCTTATTATTTTCGAAAATAGACTTAGGTACAAATAATTTTTAGAAATTCCAATAAATTCATATAACATTATTTTATGATTTTGCATCATCAATATGTTATAATATTATTTAAACATGATTTATTTCTCAACATATAACCATATGATAATTTTCGAATTTAATAGAGACATGTCCTATAGTTTTTCAAAAATTCCACATAAAATCATACAATCTTAAATATTAATAACTATCATTATTTCATGTTTCAAACAACAATTAAATTCATGTATATCAACATATAACCTACATAATTTCGATTATGGTCATATAATTTCATATTATGCCTAACTTTGTAACAACATCATGATATATGCTTATAACTATCATATGAACATATTTAATTAATATCGCAAAGATATAGCATATTTCTCACGTCGTCACATATTTTTCAAAAGCATGTAACAAAGCACATCACATATGATTTTCTAATATTTTTACATAGAATAATAAGAAGTGTAGGGTTTCTAACCTTCTAGTCGATTTTGATCGACGTTCACGACGCCTTTCAGACTACGATCGAAGAGAACTCTCGGGATCACTCTCATTTTTTCTCTATTTTCCTTCCTATTTCCTCTTATTTTCGGTTATGGTATGATATGGAAGTCTCCTATTTATAGAAGTTATAAAGTGGTTTTAATCATTACTTTATAAAATATCTTAATATAAAGTCAAAATTACAACTCATGCTTATCACATTGATTTTGGTCCTATGAGTTGTCAATGACTCATTTTTATCTTATCTTACAATTTTAATTATTAATCTTATCTTATCTTTTGAAATTATACAATTCTAGTTGTAAAATCAAAATTTACAACTCATATCTTATTTTATATGATTTTCGACCACTTCCTTAGCTCATGAGATAATTATTTTATTTTATTCTATAGTTTATTATGTTATTTAATTTATTTAATTAATGTATCTTATACTTATCATAAAATAAATAAATTACCACTTTTATATAATATATATATATTTTCGGCCATCATTCTTTCTTTAGGATAGATTTTTATTTTTTTCTATATCATATACTATATTATTACTATATAATAATATTACTTTTGAAAAGTCAAAGTTTTCAACTATAGGTTATAAATGAATTCACATTTGTTCACACTTATTTTTCAAAATTTTCAACTACTAGAAGACAAAACTATAGGTTACTTGTTTAATTTGAATTCTACCTCTACTTTACACCTAATAACATGATAAGATTATAATCTTATCTCTACATTAATTAAAGCATGATATTTATATCCCTTTCACACCTAATATTCCAAATTTTCGGCCATATATATATTAATATGCTAAATATTTTATTTTCATCCAATAAATAGCTATATGACACAATAATAATCTTAGATGGTAAAATAAATCATAGGAAAATTAATTAAGATCAATTCTATGTACTAAAGTAAAGTTATCGGCAAATAATTAGAAATTAAGGATAAATTATCAAACTATTATTCTTTTCATAACTAATATTATTTTCATGAAGAATTACATAAATATAATGATATTATATCATAAAATAAATTTTTGGAACATTTCTTAGCAATTTTCCAAGAATTTCGAAAACTAGGGTTTCTTAGGAATTAATTTTCAAAATTCCACTCTTACCCTATTCTATTATTTTCAAACTTTATATTATTTCTAAGTGATAAGATTGATCTAGAATCATGATATTTATCAAGTATATAATTAAATAATTTATTTAATACAATTATTACATAATATTGTGATTTTAGAATTACACATAAAATAATACATTAATTTCGAAAATTATGCACATAAATATCCAAAATATTATCTCCTATGATACTTACATATTTCTAAGAGATAAACATTATCTCTTAATTAATCATGACCTTATCTTATCTTTTATGAAAATATCATAGAAATCTTATCTTAAAATGTCGTTTTCCAACCTTATCACATCCACCTTACGCTTAGGTGTTCAAGATAATTATCTTATCACATACTACATGATAAACATGACAACTCATCACATAAAATCAAGTGATCATATAATAATTCACAAATTAATTCCTTATACTCATGTTTTGAAAATAACCAAATAAATAAGGAAAATATTTCTTTTTCTTCCTTAGTGTAAATAATGCCCTAAATATGCTTAAAACATATTTAAAAATTATTTCGCTCAAATTTTAAGAGAAATTTTGATTTATTCCAAATCGACAATTACCGACGCTCACTTTCATACTGCCTCTATCGCATCGCTCCTTCTTTATTTTCGAAATTTGTAAGCCCAGAAATTCGGGGTATTACATAGTTAGTTGTGAAACAGTGATTGATTAATATTAAACCTTGATCATTTGGTTAATCACAGGTCTAATGACTCGTCTTTCGTTAAAATGATGACTGTTTATATCTGCGAGTCTCTTGAAATAGTTAGTCAGTTCCTTTTCCTTCTGCCGTCGCACCGATTAGTCAGTTAATACGGGATTAGATAAGTCGGGTGTGACAAGTATGCACCGAAGGAATGCGGTCGAAAGAGATTAGTTGTGACATCTAATCAACCAAAGGACAGTATTTAATAATAAGGCTACAGCTGCTTAAAAATATATGTGCCACCTAAAATAAGAATTAGTGTTTGCCAGCTAATCCAAACCATTAACACACATCATGGACAATTTCCACTCCATAAACTTTGTTCTAGCTTTTATTATGCCCTAACGTGGAACGCCAAGTCACATGAACCTCTCTCTCTCTCTCTCACACACACACACTCAACGCACGCATCTTTCTCTCACATTTTTTTTGAACAAATCTTTCCTTCTCTCACATATATATATATATTTATATACATACTCCCTCCATTTTTTAACATAAGATCTTTTAACCTTTTAAATTTGTTTCTTAATATAAAATATTATTTCTTACTAATTTAATTATATCTAGTCTCTTATTAAAAATTCTACAGTTTCCAACCATTAAATACCCAATAACTCTTATTTCTCTCTTCCTCTTCCAAATAGCCTTTTAAATGAAAGAAAAATAAATTGAAAATATCAAATTTTGTGGTAATTAATATTTACTTAATTAATCCCAATGCAAAAGACTGAAAAGTTTTATATTGAGAAATGGAAGGAGTACTAAACAACAACAATTGCCTAGTTGAATACAAATTCATATCTTGTGGTATATTAGCGATTCGATCGAATTATTTTTGATAGTGTTCGAATTCAAATCTTGACTAGTCTGAAGAATTTTGACTCGTGGAACAGTATGAAAGCTTTATCAAGCCCTAACGTAGAACCCCAAGTCACATGAGACCCGCACCATCCCTCCCTCCCCCCTCTCACACACACAAATAGGGATGGCAACGGATCCAGACTCGATCCAGATCCATGGATCCAGATCCATTTTTAAGGATTTGGATCCTCAAAATTTGGACCGATGGATCCGGACCTGATCCTAACATATATCAATATTTCTGGATCCGGATCCGGGTTTAGGTTTAAGATCCGATCCGGTCCGGATCCGCCCGTGGACCCGCCAATTATATATATATATATATATATATATATATATATATATATATATATATATTTTTTTTATAATTAAATTAGTTAACCTAAATAATTTCTATTCGCGCCTCACCTTGTATTCCCAATTTCCCATTCCAAAATCCATTTAGTTTATATATATATATATATATATATATATTTATTTATATTTATATATATATATATTATTTTTATTATAATTAAATACATAACCCCAACTTAAAACTCTTCAATTTTCTTTTTCAAATTATTCCAAAACAAATATGTTCCAAATTTCATTTGAAATACTCCTAATTATGTATCTATCGGCATTCACGGCGGGTCACGTCACATACACCACCGACGATCGAGTTGTTTGTTGTTTCCTACTTTATAGTAAATTTGTAACTAACGTCTTCCAATATAGTGATAATTGTAGAAATTCTAAATAATTATTATAGTATTATTATGCATTTAGATTATTATGGTGCTACTGTGAATTATAGTTAATTATAATTTATTTTAGAAGCGAAAACATATGGATCCGGGTCTAGACCCTGGACCCTGTGGATCTGGATCTAGATCTAATTTTTTTTGACCAAATGGATCTGGATCGGATCCGGACCAAAGCAAAAAAAATCAGATCTGGATCTGGACCTTGCCAGATCCGGTCCAGATTCGGCCCATTGCCATCCCTACACACAAACAGAAACAATTTCAATTTCATAAAAATGGTGATCAGCATGTCTAACGATTCAAAATTCGTCAGTCGGTACCTATATTTGAATACAAATTCATATCTTGTGGTTCAAATTCATATTTGATCATTTACATACTCAACTCATATCTGATAATATATTTATAAGTTTACTAGTGTTCGAATCTGAATCTTAACTAGTTTGGTCGATTTTGACCCATGAGACGATCTATACGAGACAATTTTGTTAAAATTTTATTACACATGAAATTTGTTTCACCTAGAGTATTGACACGAGATGTCCCTAAGAATTGGAGAGAGAGAATGTAGGGAGATGGGATATATCTCGTAGAAAGAGAAGGTGTCGAGAAGGAACAAGAATACCCGACAGAGAGACCTTAGTCCGTAAAATACGGATTGCATGTCATCTTTCATCCCTGTGGGTCACCCTCACATGCCGCCATGTGCAGCTCGACTCGACTCCTTTCTCTTTCCTTCCTTTCTTAATTATCTCCAAACATCATCATTAATCTTTATTAATGCTTGCCACATCAATTTTATTAATTATAACAGAATTTCTTTAGTCCACTAATTTATGGAGTGGAGTCTTTTGAATCTTATACAAGGACATGAAACCTTATTCCGAAAAAGGGAAGCTCTTCTTAGGAGTTCTCACACCCCACCTCACGTGAGAATATAAGGGATAAATGATGATGATTCAAATGATTAAGAAGTTAGGAAGACTTTATCTAGTCTTCACGATAGTACCTTAAAAAGATAAAACTCTACATCAGAATCTTTAGAATTCGATTTTTGGTATTTATTCCAAATCTACTAATTCTTCAACAATTAAACCAAGCTCGTGGGGACAAGGACATGAAACTTGCAACGATAAATATGTTGCAAGATAATATGGAGTGTATGTTAACTATCACAAAGGTCAATCAGACGATACTCATATCCTTGTTTCATGTTTAGTAACATCAAATGGTGTTTAATCGTACTAAATCCAAATATAAATATATCATATGATCTGATATAAAACTTTGAATAGATATGTACAGAAGACAATAAAATCAAATGTTAAATTGAGAATTTCGATTTACTAAATATCATGGTTGGTAGAACAAATTACTAGAGCTGGCAAAATTGGGCCGGCCTACCCTGAATTAGGGTCGGGTTGGGCTCGTGAAAACAAATGACCGAAAAAATCGGCCTAAAAAGCCGTCCACGTAGCCCATCGGTGGCCACGACTTTAGGGCTAAAAGCCAGGGTTAACGGGCCTAAAACCCGCCCACACATTTAAAATTTTAATATTTTATATTAGTAGACTAGTAGTAAATACTAAATACTAATTAGTAAAGAGAGAAATAAAATGAATGAGAAAGACTATTAAAACTGCTTTCGTCCATCCTCTCTAAGTCTCTGTCCAAGTTCTTAAAACCCTAACCTACTTTTCTAAATCGCCGTCCAAGTCGCCGTCGACTCGTTGTCTGCCAACACCAACCACGTATCCTCGGTCCTCAATTCCTCATCGTGTTCCGGCCATCAAACATGTAAGATTTTTAGGTTCTCATCATTTTAGTAAGTTACTTTTCGGTCTTTGGTTCTTGTTTGAGAACCAAGAACCTAAATACATTGTTGGACCGAGCGACTTCAATTTTCCGGAAGTTATAGTTTTCTTCTTATGTAAACGACTAAACGTTGGGCGGTTAAGCTATAAGTCAAGTGTTCAAAATAAGTTTTAAATGCATAGTTAACTTTTAAAAGATTGTAGATTTACGGTATTTAATAGGTGTTTATTTTTCTATAATACTTTACACAAGAATGTAGATTCGGCATTGTATCCTAGATCACATCTTTATTCTCTTTCCTCAATTAGTGTGGAATAGCCTTTGTTAATTGTTAATTGTTAGGCTCATTAGTTTCATGGCTTATGCCTTTGCAGCTATTTACAAGAAAATGAGGCCGAGGAGAGCATGCGTGTATGTGTGTGGAATATCCTTCCTTTTATTTGTTATTCTTTTTATATGTGAATGTGTACGTGTATCGGTGTATGTGTGGTTGAGGAAAAAATTATAAGTGAAAGCTTTAGAAGGAACTTTTGATTTTGTTTTATCAAAACTTATGAATAACCAAATTGATATGAATCATATGATTATTGGTTTCTTGGGATATAGATTATGCTATATTGATTGTTGAATTGGGAGTAGGTGATTCTTTGTTTTGTTCATTGTTTACCGAAAGTAAATGAGGTGAATGGAATTGTGTTTGTGTAAGAATAATTGAAAATCTTAAATATTCAAAACGAAACTTTAAAAGCAAAAGAGCGAATCTGAAAACTTCTATATTCTAACACACTTAGTTTGCATCGAGTAGCAAAAAAAAAAACCAATTAACATGCACTCAACAAAATGCGGGACAATACACAGCAGGGACGAAACTGTAGCCTCTAATAAATTTGGATAATATGACAACTAATTACAAGCGTCAACGAAAATAAGAAAATGGCTTACCAAAAGCCAAATTGAATTAATTGAAAATAATGTTTTATTAAATTAAATATTGGTAGGGTTTGGCCGGTGGCCTAGATGGGGTTGGTGGGCTACCATATTTTCACCGATAGCATTTGGTAGGGCCACCGATCCGTTAAAACAACAAGCCCGATGGGATGGGGTGAAATTTGGCCAGCCCGACCCGCCCCTTTTGCCAGCTCTACATATTACGTTGATGAACATTTTTTTACCACAACTCCAAGTCCAAACAACGGCCGTCAAGTTACGGTCATCTCAATAATTATCAGTTCACAAAATCATTTGTACATCTATCATACGGTGTAGACAGATAAAAGTGTTATTTGTTTTAAGGAAATTATCAAAGTATCATTAATTTTTATCCTGTAACTAAATAGTATTATTTACATTAAAAAATATCATTTATATTGAATAAAAATATCAATTTCACTACATGTGGACATCCGCATAGAGTCCATCATGGACATCCGTATAGAAGACTAGGAATGTCGATTAGTGAGTTTTACCCGATCGTAACCAATAAATAAGTAATGGTTACGGTTGCGAACCGACCAATTAGGTACTGGATCCGGACCAGACCGGACCGGACCATCAACTATGGGTCTTAAGCAGTCCGGATCTGAGCGGGTCTGGAACTAGAACCGAACCAGAACCGAAACCGCTGCTTTATAATTTAATGGGCTACGAGTGATTTCGGATCTGTATAGATAAAACTAGCTCATTGACAAACATACTTAAACTTAGGCTTGTCAATAGAAAGGTTTTTTTCTGACCAGAATCAATAAATAAGTAATGGTTCTGGTTCTGGAATCAGAATCGAACCGGATCAGATCATCAAACTATGGATCTAAACGGTCCGGGTCTAAACTGGGTCTGAAACCGAAACCAGAACCAGAACCACTACTTTAAAATTTAATGGACTTTGAGTGATTTCGGGATAAAACTCATCCATTGACATCCCTATAGAAGACCATCTCTTTTTTAAGTTACGTGAAAGTTTTATTTTATTTTTATAGAACAGTTGATACTAGATGGATCTGCATAGAATATTTCGACTTTAATATTTGTTTGTGGGCTTTAAATATAGGGTTCGGAGCTTATTTACCTATTTCAACAAAAATATATGTTGCTACATCCATTTGTAAAAGTAAGTGCGATGTATACCCATTTTATTATTTTAATATATTTTCATCAAAATCAATGTCATTATTTACGCAAGAAAATTTGAGCAGTCAAAATTGTCTAAATGATCGAAAATTGTAGTCAAAATTGTTAAATGATCGAGAAATCTTTCTTTGTGTATGCTGCGACTTTAATTAATTTTTCTTTTTAAAAGAAGCTCTCTCTCTCTCACTCTCACTCTCACTCTCTCGCCTAAAATCTCTCTCCTAACCTACCCTCTCTCTCTCTCTCTCTCTCTCATCGGCCAACCTCCCTCCGCAGCCCCGCGCCAACCTCCCTCCACGGCCAACCTCCACTCCCGCTGCCAACCTCCTCCCTGGCCAACCTCACTCCCGTGCCAACCTACCTCCCGGCTGAACCTCCTCCCGTGGCCAACCTCCTCCCGTGGCCAACCTACCTCCCGACGGCCAACCTCACTCCCGCTGCCAACCTCCTCCCAGTGCCAACCTCCCTGCCTCTCTCCCACGTGGCCTCCTCATGATATATGGCTGTGTTTTTTTTTTTTTTTATGCGTGAATTTATAGAATTATTATTATGCTTGAATTTGAATTATAGAATTATATGCTTCTTTTATTTATATATTATATGCTTTGTTATATTTTCAATTATTATGCTTAGTGAATTTTGAATTATATGTTTTGTTATATTGTTAATTATGTTTGTTATATGCTTAGTGAATTTTGGATTATATGTTTTGTTATATTGTTAATTATGTTTGTTATGCTCTGCGAATTAGCAAATTTCGAATTGAATTATTATTATGCGTGAATTATTATGGGAGGCAAATTATATTTGATAATATACATATGGGATATACCTAATTTTATAAAAACACGTAGGATATACCCACTTAGATTAAAATAATCTCAAATGTAGACCATTCAAATGTTGGGTACAGAAAAGTGCATAATTTATTTAATTAGATAGTAGTTGATTGTCCATAATTTATTGTGTAATTAGACAATAGTCTATAATTTATTGTTTATTGTGATAGTGCATAATTTATTGTGTGATTTGACAATAGTTGATAGTTCATAATTTATTATGTTTTAACTTATTTTGTCGGTAATTGTTAGTAAAAGCGTAGTGCGCATTGATAAAGCAGTACAATTTATTGTTAATTGTTCTAGTTGGAATTAATAAAACCGGTCGGGATTCCAAAAACCAGTCAAAAATTGATAAAACCGATCCTTCTATTACTAAAATTCCGGTCACAATTTCAATTTATATTTTAAATTTATAACCAATACTTGCAAAATTTTCTATTTTAAAATTATTATTCATAATTTAAATTGATCATAGTTGTCTTGAAATTTCTATTCTAAAAATTTTAGCTTTAATTTTAATAATGGATCGTAATTTGTAAATTTATAATTTATAAGTTTAAATTAAATTAATAATTTAAGTTGTCGCACATCCAACACAAAATTAGTGTGAACACACTAATTGACATATTCTTAATTAAGCATACTTTAATTTTTTTTAATAAATAGGAAATCGAGTTCTTAAGGCGAGACCATCAATCGTCCATCCACAATCAAGACGTACTTCAAGCCCAATTATTTAAGATGGGTCATTATGAGATTGAGAGATATAGGCGGTGAAGACCGTGGATAGGTTTAAGCGAGGTGTTTGGTCACTTTGTTGGTTGGGAACACGGATCCAAGTCGAACATGAGTTTGCACCATGTGGTATCCCGACAGTTAAGCCCTCCTAGTCTTGAAAATCGGCGATATTTTTTTATTAATGGGAGGACAATTTGTTTTTCCTTCTCGGTTTTGCGCTCGTGACGGGTTTGAGTTTTGGGGCGTCATCTTTCGATCCTACAAATGAGTACGATCCATGATCCGTTGAGGTTTATCAAAGGTTTGTTGGTGGCGGCGGGACTAGTATAGAGAATCTAGGTGTGAGATTCTTTGATACGGATAGTCCGATTGATGATCTTGACGGTCATCTATATCTCCGTGTGCCCACATCTTAGTTCTTTACGCATTTGTCTTAGGTATCGACTTGCCACGACACGTGGATCCGTGGATTTGGGTCTTAGTCGACGATCCGGGCGTATTGCGATTTCCATGGGCTGCATATGCATATAAAATTCTACAATACTACATGTGGAATATGAAGACCAAGGCTAAATATCACTTCTACGGACCGTCGTGGGCATTATATATTTGGTCATTAGAGATCATTCCGGATCTTGCACGACGGTTGCAGTATGTCCGGGGATGCGTATCTAGATGCATGAGGTGGAAGTTCACGGAGATGATTGGCGTGGATACACGCCCTGTTTGATCGTGAGGGAACCATTTTGGGGTTAATCCGGACGACTATGAGATGAGCATGCCGTACTATCGTCGTCTCTATATCCGGGTGCACCGGGAGTGAACTACGGAGACCCGTTCCCATCGTGGGATCAACCCCGCCCGCACTAGACAACCTCGTTACAGGCGGGGCGCTGCTGATGTGGGGTTGGTCGGCGACCGATCGTTATGCGAGGCACGTCTGCTGTTGTTGAAGAGATTGATGAGGAGCACGAGGGCACGAGGAGGAGCATGAGGAGACACGACATCGATGCTGTGGGGATAGGCGTGCGTCGGACGAGGGCGCCGATCGATATAGGGGACACGAGGCGGGATGCGGGGAAGTGTGCGAGGCAGCTACGTTTCTCTTCATTTAGCGGCGGTGTGAGCACCACAGACGTCTGAGTCGGAGGGATCGTCGTTGGATCACAGACACGATCAATGATGTGGTTAGAGAGAATATTCAAGGACTCAAGACGTGGTTTGAGTCTATGATAGAAGGGTGTCGATGTAGATGTTCGCATAGCACTGAGGCATATACGACGTCCCGTCGTGGAACTACCCCACCGGCGATGCGGAGTGACGATCAGGGACCAGGGCCTTCTACTCGTACTCCTACATCATATGTACCCCAGCAGATCCGGCGTCTCCTGTACACCAGCCAGAGTATACACCTCTTCGTCAGTCTCTACATGAGTATGGATCTACCTCTGGATTCATTAGCCCATCACACAGCGAGGATCCAGCTCGTCATTCCATGCCAGAGATGCCGAGACCATTGGTAAATTATCTTATTTTATATTATTGCATCATATTTGATATGTTTACTTTTTCTAACTCTGTTGCTTAAACAAAAATTAGCCAACTCGTGAAGCGAGCAGTAAGGTTCGCTGCTTTCACCGAGGTCACCGTGCGTGAATAGCCACGTGCCTCGTCCCATCCCCGATAGTGTTTACGCTTCTTATGAAACTTTTCTTGGGCGAGGGCGGGTTCGGTGATTATTAGAGGCAGTGGATGCCTGCCGACCTCTGTGATTTTGTTCGCATCGAAGACCTCTTGACGATCTTGGCGTGGGGTAAGTATCACTTCTATTTCTATTTCTATTTTCATATATGAAATCGTTATTTAAAAATAAATTATTTATTGCGGCTCTTGATTTGTACATGATGCATCGAGGATCGAGTTAATAAGCGGACATGACTTGTTGAATGGGGTCAATGAGTGAGCACTATTATTTTGGACACCGATTTCTTTGTAAGTATATATTTCGTATTTCTTATAGATGTGAATATATATGTATATATTTTTATATATATTGAATTTCTATTTCTTCTTTGAATAGTTGTACATTAGTCGAGAGTATTGCATATTTTTGAGAATAGTCAAACGCGGCACGATCTAGATCATGGTATATCTACGTGGACTCCATCTACTACTTGGTATCGGGCAGTCCGTGGTAGTAGCAGGGTGGGCCAAAGTCATAGAGCATGACTTCTTCTTTGAGCAGGTAACTTCTTTATCTGATGGACTAATTATAAAATATATTTTTGTTTGTGCCTTTACAAAATTGAATCTCTTTTTACAGGTCATCATCCCTTGTTTTAGCAGAGGTCGCATCATTTTGGCTCGAATGCACATGACAGCCGGGGTGTGTGAAATGTTCGATCCGGTACATTATTCATTAGACCCCGGGCGACAAGATGAGCGGTTGATGCACATGACAGCCTCGGTTGTTGTATGTTCTGCTCGCCTGTTTGTCCTTGTCTTGCATGTGTTTGTCTTGTTTTCGTGTGGGTGCGTGTAGGATTGAGTCAGTTGGGGATAAGAGGTATTTTGTGCGTTTTATGCTTTATTTTATCAATTTGCAGTATGTAGCAGGAAGAGGGAAATAACGAGCGAGGCAAGTTAAGTTCCTTGAGTCTGCGAGCTCGTAAGCAAAGTATGCGAGCTCGTAAGCAAAATCTGTGACTCGTGGCAATACAGCGAGCTCGGAAGCTAAGTGTTCGAACTCCTCGGCAAGGTTGAAAGTGGAAGCGAGCTCGTGGCAGTCGAGCTCATGGCGAAAGTTCGGCTGCAAGTATGGATGAGCTCGCATTCATAAAGCAAGGTCGAACTCGTTAGCAATGTTAAGCCGTGGCGAGCCGAGCTCGGGGTGGCGAAATCACGAAGCCGTGCTTACGGGAAGCTAGCAGTAGCATGGAAAGTGCAGGTTAACAACGAAGAAGAAATCAGCGGGACCACGGCCACGTGGCGGCGGCGTCTGAAGAATGAAAAGAGACACGCGTTACGCCTGCATCGAGCTAAGCGAAAAGAGAAAGGATCGAGGGATAGCAGGCGGCGGTGCACGATCTGCACCTCTGAAAAAGCGCCTGAGGTTGTTATTAAAAGGGAGTTGGCAACAATCAGATCGACAATCGACAATTGGGAGGTGGAGAGGATAGAGAAAAAAACATCCGGAGAAAGGAAGAGGTGCAAATTCTTGGAGAGGAAGTCATCGGAAGAGGCGGCGATCCAAGAGCTAGCACTACGATTCAACAACTAAATTCTTTATCATTTCTTTAGACCTTGTTAATTTGTTATGGTTTGTTACTTGTTTCAATATTGTTGAGCGACTCGCTATGAGCTAAATCTTTATGACTTGATTTCTTGAGGAAACCCATGCTCGTGTGACGAGCTCGGTTCTACGCTTGTCTTGCTAAATCACTATTGCTTTGTTGGGATTGTTTTATCTTACTTGTGATTGATCACCATTAGTAAGATCTTAGTTTTATAATTCTTTGAAAGTTATTATAGAATGGAAAACAATAGAGCGGCGTAAGAACATGATTTTAATGTTATGTGTGTGAATGCATAGGAATATGCATTTGCCTTGCGTGGCAAATATGAATGAATTAGTAATGATATTCTAAGAGCGATTCGATATAGGAATATATGGATGGATCTATAGAATATAATCTTAGATTTGGAAAATACTAAGAATCGAAAGGAGTTCATGTCATAGTGGTGATGCAAAGATAATCTTGTAGCACTATTAGAAGAGAGCATGGGTGGAATCGGAGATCAAGTCTGCTTCTCTACCTTGATATGATAATCTCCTCGTTATGCGTGTCATTGTTCACTTCGCTGTGTCGAAGTCGCTTTAATTTCAATTCGCTGGTGTTTTATTCTAACTCGTACCGGTTCACATCTCCCTTATTTTGCAAAATTACAATCTACGTGATTTGAAAGTGCATTCCACGTGGATTCGATCTCGAATACTTAGTGTATTACTTGTCGTATACATTATATCATTGAACCGATTAGGACCAACAAGTTTTTGGCGCCGTTGCGGGAGTGCCAATTATAAATTACGTGGATATTGCGATTTTGTGTTTCTTTGTGATACGTGACTCACTCGGTTGTGCCTTTTGTGTGAGCAGGGGTTACAGGATTGTGGTTTATCAAGGCAAAAGCGCAAGTGACACACCGCTAGATCCAGAGGTTGAGCACCTTTCGTAGAGGAAGGTGATCGAGCTAAAACACACTCAAATTCACTGCAATAAATGCGAGGTAATCGTGGCGTGATAAGTTAACACGATTCGTCTCAAGGAAAACTTAATGTATGATTGTTAGTGTCGCACCTGACGATTAAAACCTAAACATTCTAATGCCAGCGGGGTTTGAAACATGCAAGAATAGAAATACGAGAAATTAAACAAAGATCCTAAGCTAGGGTTTTCAATCCCGAGCTATACTAATAAGCGATAAATCTAAACCGGGGTTGTCGATCCCTAGGCGAACTACTGAAAGGATAAATCGGCGGTAAACAAAGCATATTCAATTCTATTATTCATAGGGTTTGTCATTCCTAATCTAAATCTAATTGCGATAAGCGAAAGCGATAAATCATTAAGCAAATTAAACCAACGGAAAATGAAAATCGATCCATTTGTCACTATGGAATTGAATTCAACATAAATCATCAAACAATAAAGCGTGAAATAGAATCGATAAAAGCGATGAATCCGAAACATGAATTGATAATCGAAAGAATATAACGATTACAAGAAATCATTCAATAAGCAGAGCAAGAATTAAAACTAGGATTGTATCTGTTGTTGTTGCTGAAGAAATCCATGGTGAAAGGCGAAAGGAGGCGACCGCTGCTGCTGCTGGAGAAGAACCAAATTGAGAAGCTGAAGTGCGGACCCTCGTGATGACCTAATGCGCATATATATAATAAATGAAAGCCGGTAGGGACGGACCCAAACGCGGACGCGTTAGTCTCTGCAACGCCCGCGGCGGCGGGCGGAGCAACGCCGGACGGGTGAGTGTTGCGAAAGACGCCAGCGCCGTGAGGCGGCACGGTTGGGCGTGCATGGCGAGGACGAGCGGCAGCGTGTGGGCGAACGAGCTGGCGGAACGCAGCGTCTTGGAGGTCGATGCAGACGACGGGCGCGCGACGCAGCTGCGGGGTAGAGGTAAGCCAGAAGCGTCTGGCGGCTGGGTTGAAGCGGCTGGGGTTCCCAGCGCCCGAGCGGATGCGACGCGAGGGCGCGGCGGCGGCGGCGCGCTGGCGGCGCGGCGGCGGCGGCGGCGGAGCGGCGGCACCAGCTGCGGGAGGTGGCCTGCTCACGCGCCTTGAGCAAGTGCGCCAGCGCTCGGAGTGAGCGGCGGCGAGTGCAGCGGGCGTGGCGGGCGTGGCGGCGCGCGCGCGGCGCGCGGCGGCGCGTGTCTTGAGTCTTGGGCCATGCGACGGGGTGCCGTCGCGACTTTGGCGTTTGTTCCGTTCTCGCGTCCGAACTCCGAATTACGATCGGTTTCGCCTATGAACTCCTGTCGAGATGATCTTCAATAAAATTGATCTTTGGCAGATCCAATTCACCCTATTTTATGCCGTTTTTCTACAAAACATCGAAGCAAACGAAATGAGTCGAGTCGATAAATATAAATCAAACCAACGGCATAAATGGGATAAACTACTGAATATGACATGTGAAACAATACCAAGAATCATCACAAAATCATACCAAGCGAAGGCGCCCGACAACGAGTTTAGCAGAGCGCAAGCAAGATGGCGACACTGGGAGGAGGCACGTCATGGCGGAAATGCCATTATTATTCTTGACGGCCGAGAGAGGGCATCCGTGATTATACCAACCCAGATTTAATGAGTTAAACCCGGAATTACAAGACCCGAGTGCAAGAGAACCGATTGATCTGAAGCGGTCATGTTTCGATGCTCCAAGCAAGGGGCAATTTGGTGGTCAAGCACGGAGGATCCACATCTCCACCTACATCGTTCACGGAGGTCACGACTCATTTAAGTTACCGGTGTTCCACCAAGCCGAGACTTGATTATTCCCTTTTTCGCTACGAGATCGTGCAAAAGCATGGTGACGGCCTTCCATCAAATTCTATCACCTCATGGAGCGAGCTCGTGAAAAAATTTGATGAAGTCTTCCGTCCACCAAGAACGCAAGATTAGGAATGACATCATGTCATTTCAATAGAATGACGAAGAGTCGGTGTGCGAAGCTTGGGGCGATATAAGGAAATGCCCTCATCACGGCATTCCGCACTGCATTCAACTGGAGACCTTCTACAATGGTCTAAATGCGTCAACACGTTTGGTGCTTGATGCCTCTGCAAATGGAGCTATTCTCTCGAAGTCATACAACGAAGCATACGAGATCTTGGAAAGAATTGCAGATAACAATTGCCAATGGTCAAATTCTCGTGCACCAATAGGAAAGAAATCGGTCGCTGGTGTTTTGGAGGTTGATGCCCTGACGGCATTAACAGCCCAGGTAGCATCCATGAGTAACATGCTAAAAGGATTGCAAGTACCTAATCCAGCTGTGCAGCCGACGAGTGCTCCAATGGTCGCACCCACGATGCAAGTAAACGAGGTGTCATGTGTATACTGTGGGGAAGGACACACATTTGAGAGTTGTCCATCAAACCCAGCTTCAGTATGTTACATGGGAAACCAGAACGGCCAAAGGAATAATCCTTACTCACAATCATATAATCCGGGGTGGAGACAACACCCTAATTTCTCTTGGGGAGGACAAGGATCTGGAACAAGTGGTGGTGGAAATTTTGAGAAAACCACATATCCACAAAATTTCCAACCAAAGCGACAACAAGCACCCCACGACCCAAGACTATTGAAACCTTGATGAAGGTACATGGCGAGGCGGATCAAGAAATCTAGGGCAATCCACTTTGTCATGCGAATTTGGAAGTCGGATCGGACAATTAGCCAATGAGATTAAAACCGACCTCTTGGAAATCGCCAAGTGACACGGAGAATCCACGAAAAGATAAAGAAACAGTCGAGGGCGTCACTTTACGAGTGGAAGCGATCAGAACCAGAGTCTGCCGGACCGAGAAGAGAAAGCCGAGTCCTCAACAAGTGACAACGGTGTCTCTACCACGGAAACTCGAGCTACCTCGAATGCCGAGGTGCTCGCGGCAAGAAATCCTTTACCGAACTCACGGACGAAGTGGTGTATCGTCCACCACCTCCTTTTCGAAAGGTTGAAGAAGAAGTAGCGAGGATACCCGGTTTGAAGATTCCTCGATGTTACAAGCAATTACATATCAACATCCCTTTGGTAGGCGTTGGAACAAATGCCGAACTACATGAAGTTCTTGAAGGACATCCCGACCAAGAAGAGACGGTTGGGCGAGTTCAAATCGTGGCGGACCGAAAGTAGTAATGCGATGCTAAAGATCAAGCTCCTCCAGTTGAAAGATCGAGGAGCTTTACAATTCCATGCTCGATTGGAGGACGCGACGTCGGTCGTGCGTTATGTGATCTCGGAGCAAGCATAAATTTGATGCCGCTCTCAATATTTAAAAAGCTCGGGATAGGAGAAGCGAGGCCCACAACGGTGACCTTGCAATTGGCGGACCGATCTATGGCTCATCCCGAGGGAAAAATCGAGGATGTATTAGTAAAAGTGGACACATTCATCTTTCCTGCGGACTTCATTATCTTGGATTATGAAGCAGATCACGAGGTGTCAATCATTTTGGGACGTCCTTTTACGCAACCGGAAGAACTCTAATTGATGTTCAGAAGGGCGAGCTCACCATGAGGGTGAATGATCAGAAGGTTACCTTCAATGTTTTCAATGCTATGAAGTATCCGGATGAAGTGGAGAAATGCTCGATAATCCGAGTCACGAGCAAGTCGTCGCGGACACAATGAGATCGCACTCGCAGATTCGGAGTTAATGATGAAACTTATCTTGAACTCATAGAGTTGGAGAAAAGCAAGAGTTGTGTCGCATCTCCGGCGGAAAATGTCGATTTCACTTGCCCGGCGAACTCCGAGTCATTGGGCTCGCCGATCGGGTAATCGGGCACCCAAACCATCAATCGACGAACCTCGGTGTTAATCCTAAAGGCTTTCTTGAACCATCTCAAATATGCATATCCGGGCGAAGAAACCTCCCAAGAATTATCTCGCTATTCTCAAGCCCGACCAGGAAGAAGCTTTGCTACAGTAAGTATTGCAAAAATACAAGCGAGCTATTGGATGGTCAATTGCTGATATACAAGGGATCAGCCCGTCCTTGTGCATGCATAAAATATTGTTGGAAGATTGCCACAGCACTTCCATAGAGCATCAACGACGTCTCAATCCAGTGATGAAAGAGGTACTGAAGAAAGAAGTTATCAAATGGTGGATGCGGAATCATATATCGATTTTGATAGCTCTTGGGTGAGCCCACTCAATGTGTCCCTAAAAGGGCGAGTCACGGTGGTTTCAAGCGATCGGCGAATTTATCCCAACGCGGTGATAACGGGATGGCGTGTCTGTGTTGACTACATAAAGCTAAACACAGCAACCAGGAAGGATCATTTCCCTCTACCATTCATGGATCAGATGCTGGATAAACTAGCCGGTAAGGAGTTCTTCTGCTTCCTCGATGGTTATTCTGGTTATCACCAAATTGCCATTGCACCCAATGATCAACACAAAACCACCTTCACTTGTCCTTATGGCACTTTCGCATTTAGAAGAATGCCATTTGGGCTCTGTAATGCCCCTGCAACATTCCAGCGTTGCATGATGGCCATATTCTCGGATATGGTGGAGACGTCGGTAGAAATCTTCATGGATGACTTCTCCGTCTTCGGAGACACCTATGGGATATGCCTAAGTAATTTGGGGAAAGTCCTGGAGCGTTGAGAAGCAACCCACTTGGTATTAAACTGGGAAAAGTGCCACTTCATGGTGCGAGAGGCATCGTTTTGGGTCACCACATATCGAAGAAGGGATCGAAGTGGACAAAGCAAAGATCAGTGATAGACAAACTTCCACCTCCACGATCGTAAAAGGTGTGCGAAGCTTCTTGGGACATGCAGGCTTCTGTGAGAGGTTTATAAAGGATTTCTCAAAGATCGCTAAGCCCCTATGTGCTTGTCGAGCAAAATCGCTGATTCGACTTCACTCCCGAGTGTTCTAAGGCATTGAAGTCTTGAAACGAGCTCTTGTAACAGCCCCATGGTTGTTGGGCGAATTGGACATCGCCTTTCGGTGATGTGTGATGCAAGTGATTTTCTTTGTCAGGGGGCATCTTTGGCCAACAGTGAGGAGAAGATATTCCACTCGATCTACTATGCAAGTAAGACCACGGTGGAAGTCGGATAAATTATACCACGACGAAAAGGAGCGCTTGTGTGTGGTATTTGCCTGTGAAAGTTCGAGCCTACCTCGTAGGAGCAAAAGTGATAATCTACACGGATCATGCACTATCGTGTATCTTGTCGCGAAGAAGATCTGGCCACGATTAGTCGGTGGATCTTGCTCCTGCAAGAATTTGATCCGAAATAAGAGATGTGAAAGGAATGAAAATCAAGTAGCGGATCATTTGTCTCGATTACCAAGATCGAAGGAGATACAACTCAAGCCCAGATTCAGGACATGTTCCCGGATGAGCAACTAATGAGCATGCATCATAGTAGTACGCCATGGTATGCAGATTTTGTCAATTTTCTGGTATGTGGAATGCTACACCCTGAGTTCTCATCCCATCAAAAGAAAAGATTCTTTGCCAAAGTCAAACATTACTTCTGGGACGAGCCCTTCTTATATAAGCGCTGTGCTGATGGATTAATGAGGCGATGTGTTCCGCATGAAGAAGTGGAATCAATTCTGGAAGGGTGTCATGCCACTCCATATGGTGGTCATTTTGCGGGGCAAAGAACGGCAGCTAAGGTGCTTCAGTCAGGTTATTTTTTGCCGACCTTGTTTAATGATGCACATGCTTTTGTGCAAAGATGTGATCGATGTCAGCGAGTTGGAAACATATCCTCTCGGAATGAGATGCCAATGAATTTTATTTTGGAAATTGAACTCTTCGATGTGTGGGGCCTCGACTTCATGGGTCCTTTTCCACCCTCATTCGGAAACCTCTACATATTGGTGGCAGTTGATTACGTGTCCAAATGGGTGGAAGCCGTAGCAAGTACCACGAATGATGCAAAAGTGGTGATCAAGTTCTTGTAAAAGAATATTTTCACACGGTTTGGTACTCTCGTGCGATCATTAGTGACGAGGCACACACTTTGTCAACAAGGCGAGAAGTTACGCACTAGCGAAATACAATGTTCGCCATAAGATCGCCCTGACATACCATCCACGTATCTAATGGTCGCGGAGCTCTCAACAGAGAGATAAAGGGTATATTAGAAAGGTGGTGAATCCGGGCGTAAGGATTGGTCCACGCGATGGATGATGTAGTATGGGCTTACGTAGCAGCTTTTCAAAACACCATTAGGGATGTCACCCTATCGCTTGGTATATGGAAAAGCTGTCATCTCCCCATTGGAGTGGAGCACCGAGCCTATCGGGCAATTAAGAAACTAAACTTTGATCGTCCAAATTTGGAGAAGCTCATTGTTGCAGCTAAGTGAGATGGATGAGTTCCGTTGGTTCGCTTTATGAGAATGCTAAGTTGTACAAAGAGAGAACTAAAAGATGGCATGATAACAACATCTTGCGCGGGAGTTCTTACCGGTCAAGAGGTGTTCTTGTTCAACTCGTGTTGAGGTTATTCACGAAACTAAAATCAGATGGTGGGGCCTTTTACAATTCTTCATGTAGCACCCCATGGTGCTATAACACTTCAAGAAGGAAAGTCGGGTCGCGAGTTCCGTGTCAATGGGCGCAAGTCAAGCATTCATGTGAGGCGAGGTCGTTCGCGAAGACCTCGACCACTTTGAAAGACGCCTCCTCGGGTACCATGGGTCGCCATGGCGATCGAGGCGCTGGCGACCGATTGTACATATTTGTTTATTCCCTGTTATCTTGTTTGTTTTGGGTTTGAAATAAATTTCTATAACTTGATTAAAAGGAACTAGGTTGTTTTGGTAAATTGATATCTTTGGAGTGTGGATTGCGGGCGTGAGTGCAGAGAAATTCGAGCAAGTGCTAATATGTGCTCAGAAGATGATTCTGACGGTAGATAAAGGGAAAAATTTTAGCGGGAATAGTGGTCAAAAAAGGGAATTAATTCTTCACTATTTGGGTTAAAAGGCCGTTCCATATTCTTCACTTATATCCCAAAACTACCCAACTTCCCTTTGCTCTTCCTTTGCTGCTGCGTTGCTCTTACTACCCACGTTTGTCTTCCAAAATCCTCATAGCGATCTCACCTCTATCAATTCTCTCTCCGAAAAATTTCTTGCAACCATGGTCAATCTCCGAAGCAGAGTCAGGAAGTCCGTGAAGGTTCCAAATAATGATCCAAGCACACCCCTCATCATATCGGACGAAGAATTATCACCAGCCTCTCAGAATCGTCACCGGTCATTTCATTGCCGTCCCTAAATCTTAAATTGGACACCGCACTGCCTCGCCAAAAAGGAAGGTTAGCGAGAGGAGAAGGAAAACTAAGGTTGCGAAGAGATCAACTCGAGGCGCTTCGCCCAAGAAAGCAAGTGTAGATAATCCTCAAAATCTAAGGCGGTCAATCTATTCGAACATTCCTAAGTTCCGATGCGCAGGCGGTTTGAACGATTTCGATTCAAATCAAGAGCATTGTGGATGGAGAAGGGTTTCAGGCAGAATAAGGAAACTCCTATGTTCGTCGTGGGGCTGACTTCTCTAAATGGATGGGCCGAGTTCACGGCGATTCCGCCGCCACCGATTACGCCCCTGGTGAAAGAATTTTATGCTAATATCACTCCTCTGGCGGACAAGGAGGGATTATCAGCCGTGGTCAGGAGTAAGCCGGTAATCCTATCTCCTGAAACAATCAATGAGGTGTATAATCTGGATAACGCCGTGGATGATGAGTATTCGGCAATGTTAAGAGAGCCCTCGGTGATGATCTCGATGGCCTTGATAAGGCTACCGACGGTAGAAGGAACACAATGGGCAGATCTCGCAAGGGCGTCGATCCATGAAGGCGTCGGCGTTAAAATTGAAGCCCATGTGGCTCCATTTCATTAAGAGCCGCATCCCGCCCACTACCCATGACTCTTCAAGATGTCGAGAACGGATGCTGCTCTGCACTGCATCTTCACGGGAGATCGGTTAATGTAGGCGCTAATTTGGCGTGAGGTGGAAGTGTGCGGAAGAAGAAGAATGGAAGGTTATTTTCCTTCCACGATATCGGCTATGCATAAGGGCGAGTCCCTATGATGATAATGAAGACCGCCCAATGGAGAAAGAGAGATGTAGGAGATGGGATATATCTCGTAGAAAGAGAAGGTGTCGAGAAGGAACAAGAATACCCGACAGAGAGACCTTAGTCCGTAAAATACGGATTGCATGTCATCTTTCATCCTCAGGGTCACCCTCACATGCCGCCATGTGCAGCTCGACTCGACTCCTTTCTCTTTCCTTCCTTTCTTAATTATCTCCGAACATCATCATTAATCTTTATTAATGCTTGCCACATCAATTTTATTAATTATAACAGAATTTCTTTAGTCCACTAATTTATGGAGTGGAGTCTTTTGAATCTTATACAAGGACATGAAACCTTATTCCGAAAAAAAGGGGAAGCTCTTCTTAGGAGTTCTCACACCCCACTCTCATGAGAATATAAGGGGATAAATGATGATGATTCAGTGATTAAGAAGTTAGGAAGACTTTATCTAGTGCTCACAATGAGCCACCTTAAAAAAGATAAAACTCCTACACTGTAACTGCTAGAATTCGATTTTTGGTATTTATTCCAAATCTACTAGCTCTTAGTCAATTAAACTAAGCTCGTGGGGACAAGGACATGAAACTTGCAACGATAAATATGTTGCAAGATAATATGGAGTGTATGTTAACTATCACAAAGGTCAATCAGACGATACTCATATCCTTGTTTCATGTTTAGTAACATCAAATGGTGTTTAATCGTACTAAATCCAAATATAAATATATCATATGATCTGATATAAAACTTTGAATAGATATGTACAGAAGACAATAAAATCAAATGTTAAATTGAGAATTTCGATTTACTAAATATCATGGTTGGTAGAACAAATTACTAGAGCTGGCAAAATTGGGCCGGCCTACCCGGAATTAGGGTCGGGTTGGGCTCGTGAAAACAGTGACCCGAAAAAAATCGGGCCTAAAAAGCCCGCCCACGTAGCCCATCGGGCTGACCGGGCTTTGGGGCTAAAAAGCCCGGGGTTAACGGGCCTAAAAACCCGCCCACACATTTAAAATTTTAATATTTTATATTAGTAGACTAGTAGTAAATACTAAATACTAATTAGTAAAGAGAAAAATAAAATGAATGAGAAAGACTATTAAAAGCTGCTTTCGTCCATCCTCTCTAAGTCTCGCCCAAGTTCTTAAAACCCTAACCCTACTTTTCTAAATCGCCGTCAAGTCGCCATCGACTCGTTGTCTGTTGCCGAACACCAACCACGTATCCTCGGTCCTCAATTCCTCATCGTGTTCCAACCATCAAACATGTAAGATTTTTAGGTTCTCATCATTTTAGTAAGTTACTTTTCAGTCTTTGGTTCTTGTTTGAGAACCAAGAACCTAAATACATTGTTGGGTGAGCGACTTCAATTTTCCAGGAAGTTATAGTTTTTCTTCTTATGTAAACGACTAAACGCTAGGCGGTTAAGCCTATAGGCTGAAGTGTTCAAAATAAGTTTTAAATGCATAGTTAACTTTTAAAAAGATTGTAGATTTCTGGTATTTAATAGGTGTTTATTTTTCATAATACTTTACACAAATGTAGATTCTGGCATTGTATCCTAGATCACATCTTTATTCTCTTTCCTCAATTAGTGTGGAATAGCCTTTGTTAATTGTTAATTGTTAGGCTCATCGGTTTCATGGCTTATGCCTTTGCGCTATTTTCAAGAAAATGAGGCCGAGGAGGTCATGACGTGTGTGTGTGGAATATCCTTCCTTTTATTTGTTATTCTTTTTTTATATGTGAATGTGTACGTGTATCAGTGTATGTGTGGTTGAGGAAAAAATTATAAGTGAAAGCTTTAGAAGGAACTTTTGATTTTGTTTTTATCAAAACTTATGAATAACCAAATTGATATGAATCATATGATTATTGGTTTACTGGGATATAGATTATGCTATATTGATTGTTGAATTGGGAGTAGGTGATTCTTTGTTTTTGTTCATTGTTTACCGAAAGTAAATGAGGTGAATGGAATTGTGTTTGTGTAAGAATAATTGAAAATCTTAAATATTCAAAACAGAAACTTTAAACCCAAAAAGACGAATCTGAAAACTTCTATGTTCTAACACACTTAGTTTGCATCAGAGTAGCAAAAAAAAAAAAACCAATTAACATGCACTCAACAAAATGCAGGACAATACACAGCAGGGACGAAACTGTAGCCTCTAATAAATTTGGATAATATGACAACTAATTACAAGCGTCAACGAAAATAAGAAAAATGGCTTACCAAAAGCCAAATTGAATTAATTGAAAATAATGTTTTATTAAATTAAATATTGGGCGGGTTTGGCCCGGTGGCCTAGATGGGGTTGGGCTGGGCTACCATATTTTCAGCCGATAGCATTTCGGGCCGAGCCAGCCCGACCGGTAAAAACAACAAGCCCGATGGGATGGGCTGGGCTGGGCCAGCCCGACCCGCCCCTTTTGCCAGCTCTACATATTACGTTGATGAACATTTTTTTACCACAACTCCAAGTCCAAACAACGACCGTCAAGTTACGGTCATCTAAATAATTATCAGTTCATAAAATCATTTGTACATCTATCATACGGTGTAGACAGATAAAAGTGTTATTTGTTTTTAAGGAAATTATCAAAGTATCATTAATTTTTTATCCTGTAACTAAATAGTATTATTTACATTAAAAAAAATATCATTTATATTGAATAAAAATATCAATTTCACTACATGTGGACATCCGCATAGGAGTCCATCATGGACATCCGTATAGAAGACTAGGAATGTCAATTAGTGAGTTTTACCCGGATCAGAACCAATAAATAAGTAATGGTTCTGGTTCTGGAACCGACCAATTAGGTACTGGATCCGGACCAGACCCGGACCGGACCATCAACTATGGGTCTTAAGCAGTCCGGATCTGAGCGGGTCTGGAACTAGAACCGAACCAGAATCGAAACCGCTGCTTTATAATTTAATGGGCTACGAGTGATTTCGGATCTGTATAGATAAAACTAGCTCATTGACAAACATACTTAAACTTAGGCTTGTCAATAGAAAGGTTTTTTTCTGACCAGAATCAATAAATAAGTAATGGTTCTGGTTCTGGAATCAGAATCGAACCGGATCAGATCATCAAACTATGGATCTAAACGGTCCGGGTCTAAACCGGGTCTGGAACCGAAACCAGAACCAGAACCACTACTTTAAAATTTAATGGACTTTGAGTGATTTCGGGATAAAACTCATCCATTGACATCCCTATAGAAGACCATCTCTTTTTTAAGTTACGTGAAAGTTTTATTTTATTTTTATAGAACAGTTGATACTAGATGGATCTGCATAGAATATTTTGACTTTAATATTTGTTTGTGGGCTTTAAATATAGGGTTCGGAGCTTATTTACCTATTTCAACAAAAATATATGTTGCCTACATCCATTTGTAAAAAGTAAGTGCAGTGTATACCCATTTTATTATTTTAATATATTTTCATCAAAATCAATGTCACTATTTCGCAAGAAAATTTGAGCCCGTCAAAATTGTCTAAATGATCAGAAAATTGTAGTCAAAATTGTTAAATGATCAGAGAATCTTTACTGTGTCTGTGCCAGCTTTAATTCAAATTTTTCTTTTTAAAAGAAGCTCTCACTCTCTCTCACTCTCACTCTCTCGCCTAAAATCTCTCTCTCTACCTACTCTCTCTCTCTCTCTCATCGGCCCAACCTCCCTCCGCAGCCGACCCGGCGACCAACCTCCCTCCACGGCCAACCTCCACTCCCGCTGCCAACCTCCTCCCCCGGCCAACCTCCTCCCGGCGGCCAACCTACCTCCCGGCGGCCAACCTCCCTCCCGGCGGCCAACCTCCTCCCCAAGCCAACCTCCTCCCAAGGCCAACCTCCTCCCGTGACCAACCTCCTCCCGTGCCAACCTACCTCCCGTGAACCTCCCTCCTCCTGCCAACCTCCTCCCAGTGACAAACCTCCCCTGCCTCTCTCCCGTACGGCGTCTCAAGCGATATGGCATGTGTTTTTTTTTTTTTTATGCGTGAATTTATAGAATTATTATTATGCTTGAATTTGAATTATAGAATTATATGCTTCTTTTATTTATATATTATATGCTTTGTTATATTTTCAATTATTATGCTTAGTGAATTTTGAATTATATGTTTTGTTATATTGTTAATTATGTTTGTTATATGCTTAGTGAATTTTGAATTATATGTTTTGTTATATTGTTAATTATGTTTGTTATGCTCTGTGAATTAGCAAATTTCGAATTGAATTATTATTATGCGTGAATTATTATGGGAGGCAAATTATATTTGATAATATACATATGGGATATACCTAATTTTATAAAAACACGTAGGATATACCAACTTAGATTAAAATAATCTCAAATGTAGACCATTCAAATGTTGGGTACAGAAAAGTGCATAATTTATTTAATTAGATAGTAGTTGATTGTCCATAATTTATTGTGTAATTAGATAATAGTCTATAATTTATTGTTTATTGTGATAGTGCATAATTTATTGTGTGATTTGACAATAGTTGATAGTTCATAATTTATTATGTTTTAACTTATTTTTGTCGGTAATTGTTAGTAAAAGCGTAGTGCACGCATTCAATAAAGCAGTACAATTTATTGTTAATTGTTCTAGTTGGAATTAATAAACCGGTCGGGATTCCAAAACCAACAAAAATTGATAAACCGATCCTTCTATTACTAAAATTCGGTCACAATTTCAATTTATATTTTAAATTTATAACCAATACTTGCAAAATTTTCTATTTTAAAATTATTATTCATAATTTAAATTGATCATAGTTGTCTTCGAAATTTCTATTCTAAAATTTTAGCTTTAATTTTAATAATGGATCGTAATTTGTAAATTTATAATTTATAAGTTTAAATTAAATTAATAATTTAAGTTGTCGCACATCCAACACAAAAATTAGTGTGAACACACTAATTGACATATTTCTTAATTAAGCATACTTTAATTTTTTTTAATAAATAGGAAATCGAGTTCTTAAGGCCCGAGACCATCAATCGTCCATCCACAATCAGCACGTACTTCAAGCCCAATTATTTAAGATGGGTCATTATGAGATTGAGAGATATAGGCGGTGAAGACACAGTGGATAGGTTTAGGCAAGGTGTTTCGTCACTTTGTTGGTTGGGAACACGGATCCAAGTCAAACATGAGTTTGCACCATATGGTATCCCGACAGATTAGGCCCTCCCAGTCTTTCAAGATCGAGCGATATGGTTTTTATTAATGGGAGGACAATTTGTTTTTCCTTCTCGGATTTTGGCGCTCGTGACGGGTTTGAGTTTTGGGGCGTCATCTTCGATCCTACACCGAGTACGATCCGCAATCCGTTGAGGTTTATCGAAGGTTTGTTGGTAGCGGAAGGACTAGTATAGAGAATCTAGGTGTGAGATTCTTTGATACGGACCGTCCGATTGATGATCTTGTGATCATCTATATCTCCGTGTGGCCCACATCTTAGTTCTTTACGCATTCGCCTTGGTATCGACTTGCCACGACACGTGGATCCGTGGATTTGGGTCTTAGTTGACGATCCGGGCGATTTGCCGATTTCCATGGGCTGCATATGCGTATCAAATTCTACAACACTACATGTGGAATATGAAGACCGGGGCAAATATCACTTCTACGGACCGTCGTGGGCATTATATATTTGGTCATTAGAGATCATTCCGGATCTTGTACGACGGTTGCGAGTATGTCCGGGGATGCGTATCCTAGATGCATGAGGTGGAAGTTCACGGAGATGATTGGCGTGGATACACACCCTGCTTGATCGTGAGGGGAACCATTTTGGGGTTAATCCGGACGACTATGAGATGAGCATGCCGCACTATACGTCATCTCTATATCCGGTGCACCGGGAGTGAACTATGCGAGACCCGTTCCCATCTGTGGGATCAACCCCGGCCCCGCACTAGACAGCCTCGTTCTAGAGCAGGGCCTTCTACTGATGTGGGGGTTAGTCGGCGACCGATACGTTGTACGAGGGCACGTACTGCTGTTGTTGAAGAGATTGATGAGGAGCCTGAGGAGCCTGAGGAGGAGCATGAGGAGACACGACATCGATGCAGTGGGGGATAGGCGTCGTCGGACGAGGGACGCCGATCGATATAGGGGACACGAGGCAGGATACGGGAAGTGTACGAGGCAGCTACGTTTCTCTTCATTTAGCGGCGGTGAGCACCACGACGCGTCGAGTCGGAGGGATCGTCGTTGGATCACAGACACGATCAATGATGTGGTTAGAGAGAATATTCAAGGACTCAAGACGTGGTTTGAGTCTATGATAGAAGGGTGTCGATGTAGATGTTCGCATAAGATCGAGGCATATACGCCGTCCCCGTCGTGGAACTACCCCATCATGGCGATGCGGAGTGACGATCGTGACCGTGGCCTTCTACTGCACTCTACATCATATGTACCCCAGCAGATCCGGCGTCTCTCCTGCACACCACCGAGTATACACCTCATCGCCGCCTCACATGAGTATGGATCTACCTCTGATTCATTAGCCCATCACACGCGAGGATCCACTCGTCATTCCATGCCGAGATGCCGAGACCATTGGTAAATTATCTTATTTTATATTATTGCATCATATTTGATATGTTTACTTTTTCTAACTCGTTGCTTAAACAAAAATTAGCCAACTCGTGAAGCGAGCAGTAAGGTTCATTGCGCAGACCGAGGTCACCGACGTGAATAGCCCATGCCTCGTCCCATCCCCGATAGTGTTTACGCTTCTTATGAAACTTTTCTTGAGGCGAGGACGGGTTCGGTGATTATTAGAGACGGTGGATGCACCGCGACCTCGGTGATTTTGTTCGCATCAAGACCCTACCGACGATCTTGGCGTGGGGTAAGTATCACTTCTATTTCTATTTTCATATATGAAATCGTTATTTAAAAAATAAATTATTTATTGCAGGCTCTTGATTTGTACATGATGCATCTGAGGATCAGATTAATAAACGGACATGACTTGTTGAATGGGGTCAATGAGTCGAGCACTATTATTTTGGACACCGATTTCTTTGTAAGTATATATTTCGTATTTCTTATAGATGTGAATATATATGTATATATTTTTTATATATATTGAATTTCTATTTCTTGCTGAATAGTTGTACATTAGTCGAGAGTGACTGCATATTTTTGAGAATAGTCAAACGCGGCACGATCTAGATCATGGTATATCTACGTGGACTCCATCTACTACTTGGTATCGGGCAGTCCGTGGTAGTAGCAGGGTGGGCCAAAGTCATAGAGCATGACTTCTTCGAAGGTAACTTCTTTATACAAAGGACTAATTATAAAATATATTTTTGTTTGTGCCTTTACAAAATGAATCTCTTTTCTGTGTCATCATCCCTTGTTTTAGCAGAGGTCGCATCATTTTGGCTCGAATGCACATGACAGCCGGTGTGTGAAATGTTCGATCCGTACATTATTCATTAGACCCCAAGACAAGATGAGCGGTTGATGCACATGATGACCTCGGTTGTTGTATGTTACCGTCACTGTTTGTCCTTGTCTTGCATGTGTTTGTCTTGTTTTCGTGTGGTGCGTGTAGGATTGAGTCGATTGGGGATAAGAGGTATTTTGTGCGTTTATGCTTTATTTTATCAATTTGCGGTATGTAGCGGAAGAGGAAATAACAAAGCAGGCAAGGTTAAGTTCCTTGGAGTGCGCGAGCTCGTAAGCAAAGTACGTGAGCTCGTAAGCAAAATACGCGAGCTCGTGAGCGAAGTACGCGAGCTCGGAAGCTAAGTGTTCGAACTCCTCAGCAAGGTTGAAAGTGGAAGCGAGCTCGTGGCAGTCGAGCTCATGACGAAAGTTCACTCGCAAGTATGGATGAGCTCGCATTCATAAAGCAAGGTCGAACTCGTTAGCAATGTTAAGCCCGTAAGCAGAGCCGAGCTCGGGGTAAAGCGAAATCACGGAGCCGTGCTTACGGAAGCTAGCAAGTAGCATGGAAAGTCTGGGTTAACAACGAAGAAGAAATCGGGGGACCACGGCCACGTGGCAGGCGGCTACAAAGCGGTGAAAAGAGACACGTGTTACGCCTCCGTCGAGCTAATCGAAAAAGAGAAAGGATCGGGACGAAGGCGGCGGTGCACATGCCCGCACCTCTCAAAAGCGCCTGAGGTTGTTATTAAAAGGGAGTTGGCAACAATCAGATCGACAATCGACAATTGGGAGTTGGAGAGGATAGAGAGAAAAAGAAACATCTGGAGAAAAGGAAGAAGGTGCAAATTCTTGGAGAGGAAGTCATCGGAAGAGACGACGATCCAAGAGCTAGCACACGATTCCGACAACTAAATTCTTTATCATTTCTTTAGACCTTGTTAATTTGTTATGGTTGTTACTTGTTTCAATATTGTTGAACAGCTCGCTATGAGCTAAATCTTTATGACTTGATTTCTTGAGGAAACCCATGCTCGTGTGACGAGCTCAGTTCTACGCTTGTCTTGCTAAATCACTATTGCTTTGTTGGGATTGTTTTTATCTTACTTGTGATTGATCACCATTAGTAAGATCTTAGTTTTATAATTGCTGGAAAGTTATTATAGAATGGAAAACAATAGAGCGACGTAAGAACATGATTTTAATGTTATGTGTGTGAATGCATAGGAATATGCATTTACCTTGCGTGGCAAATATGAATGAATTAGTAATGATATTCTAAGAGCAGTTCGATATAGGAATATATGGACTGGATCTATAGAATATAATCTTAGATTTGGAAAAATACTAAGAATCAAAGGAGTTCATGTCATAGTGGTGATGCAAAGATAATCTCAGTAGCACTATTAGAAGAGAGCATGGGTGGAATCGGAGATCGTTCATTTTTCTACCTTGATAACAAGAATCTCCTCGTTGTGCGTGTCATTGTTCACTTACCGTGTCGAAGTCGCTTTAATTTCAATTACCGGTGTTTTATTCTAATTGCACTAGTTCGCACATCTCCCTTATTTTGCAAAATTACAATCTACGTGATTTGAAAGTGCATTCCACGTGGATTCGATCTCGAGAATACTCCGTATTACTTGTCGACTACGTGCACTTGCGTATACATTATATCATTGAACCGATTAGACCAACAATCGACACAATCAACGCCTCGAATTCGACCGGTAAGCGCCTTCACGCTCCGTAAACCAAGTCCATGATAAATCATTCTCGATCGCACCAATTCCATAAGCCAATGGAAAAACTTGCTCGTGCCGTCCCTTCGTAACAGCAACAAAAAATATACCCTTATTGCGCCCTTCAAGTGCGTGCCATCCACAAAAATAACAGCCTCATGCACAACGTAACCGAGTCGGTGGAACCAAGCGCTACAAAAGGTGGCGAAACGACCATATGGTCCAATATCCGGTCAATCAACGAACCGGATTAGTTGTCCGCAACATGTGAAGATAACCCGGTAGCATCGATAGGATTGTTCATACCCACCATATATCATCTCGATTGCCTCTATTACGAGCTCTCACCGCGACAAGATATGACGCTTGCGCCATACTCGTTGTAACTCGGCCATAATCGATCTCGCTTAATGACTTCACCGTCCTCGCGTATTTTTCGCGCTATGTATGTTGCAATCACACGGGCTTTGACCTTGCGCATTTCGGTATTCACAAGATCATCTACACAGTGTATATGCATCAAACTTGCGCACAAACCAAAACCACCCCGCTGCGATGCGCGCAATAAACGGACACCGATCACGATATCGCATTTGAACGTAATTGGTCCGGTCCGATCGCTGAATAACAAATTCGCTCTTTGTTCCATGTGCCACAACCCGATCGATATCTTAAGGTCCACTTTGTTGTCGAAGATGGAACCTTCGCTCACTCATCGGGTTTGGAATAGAGTCGAGGACTAGCAAAAGATTGTTCAAGCGTCATGAGGAATAACAGAGCTAGCCAATTGCTCATCTCTTCCATTTGTTCTACCTCGAGTCCCCTGTTACCTCGCGTGTTGCTCGCATAATCATCCCAAACAATTTTTTATTCCACCTCTCGACGTATCCACGCATCAAATTCTACAAACGTGCGAGATCACATTTGCACCGCACGCCCTCCTCCTCCTCCTCCTCTTCTTCATCGATGATGTTTGTTCTTCACCGCCGACGACATATTCGCCATCATCACTGTTGTCAACGATCGCGTCAGCCACTTCGCACACATGTTGCGGTACTTCGAGGTGTATCTTGCTCAAACCAATCATATGCTCCAAATTGTTGTGTGAATGACTCATCCAGAGATGAGTATTGTGAAGTGTAGTCATCTGTTGTATCACGTGGTTGCTCGGTGTGGCATATATGCTTGTGTTACGGTTGGGGCCGACGCCCCGTATGTCACATACACTGGTTGGGCATAAACCTCGCACAATCGAGCTAGGCGATTATCGGTAGTTAAAAGTGATTTGATAAGTCTACCACTTCGAGATCTCGATATATAATGTATTTGGTAGTCAAAAGAATTTGCTCCCAGAAGGGAATTAATGCTTGCTCTTAACTCCCAAATAAGTACATTATCAGTCCGAACATAGGTATATGATGATGCACCGCCGCAGAAGTAGTTCAAACAATCATCCCAACATCCTCCATATCTAATGATAATATTCTTCCACCCCGACATCTAATTAAATCATACAAATGCACAATAATTAATTAAAAATTCATTAATTATAAAACAAACATCTAAACTAAATAATACAAATTAAATATAAAAACAGTAACATTGATCACGAATGTTTAATAATAAGAACAATAAATTATAATTCATCGCCTCAATTCACCTAAACTTTGAAGGAATCGACAAAAACTAAACTAAACTAAAGCAAACTAAACTAAACTAAATGAAAAATTCAATAATGAACGTGTATAAATCATGATTCATCTAAACTAAATCAAATAATAATTCACATAAACTAAATAAATAATACAAATCAAATAATAATTCACATAAACTAAATAAATAATACAAATGCACAATAATGAACGTGTATAAATCATCTAACATTAAGTATAAAACAAATCTCTAAACTAAATAATAATTAAATATTATAATTCATCGGGGACGGATTTAAACCATAATTCACCTAAACTAAATTAAATAATAATTCACCTAAACTAAACTAAATATTATAAACTAAACTAAACTAAACTAAATGAAAAATTCACCCCAGCGGCCAACCCCACCCCCGCGGCCAACCCCCTCCCCCACCGGGTGCATTGTGACGTATTTATAATAATTAAATTAAAATTTAATTCAATTGCAAAACTAAACTAAACTAAACTAAATAATAATTAAATATTATAATTTAATTCAACTTGCACCACGCCAACCCCACCACCCCACCCCCCACCGCCAACCAACCCCACCCCCACGGCCAACCCCACCCCAAACCCCACCTCAAATAAAAATTCAACTAATTAAACTAAACTAAACTAAATAATAATTAAATATTATAATTTAATTCAACTTCATTGGTACGTATTTAATTCATCTAAAAATTCATAATACACAATAAATCATACAAATGCACAATGGTCTAACAATAATTATATGATGCCCCTAAATAATTATTAATTGAAATTAATTAAAAATTCACTTAAATTCATCTAACAATAATTAAGGAATCATATATATAACAAATACACCAAAATATTGAAATTACCTTTATGATCCATCGAGTGAGAGCGGCGATATTTGATAAAGAAAACGATTGCAAATATAGATATCGCAAGATGAAAGTGAGTGATTCAGTGAACGAAAGGAAAGAATGAGTTAAATGGTAGAAATCCGATCAAAATTTTATTAATTCACTGCAAAAATGTTGTTGGCTTATTTAATATGAAGTTGTTGGTGAAGTAAATTCACAGCAAAAAGTTGTTGGTTTATTTAATTCACTGCAAAAAGTTGTTGGTTTATTTAATTTTCATCGGTATTAGTATGAAGTTGTTGGTTTATTTAATTTTCATCGGTATTCAAATTCATCAAATTCACCAGAACGAAGTTGTTGGTTTATTTAATTTTCATCCATATTTAATTTAATTACAAAATCAAATATTATATATTTAATTTAATTAGAAAATCAAATATTATAGGATTTCAATTTATAATTAATTAATAAAATAAGGATTTCACCGACGGCCAACCCACCCCCTACGGCCAACCCCTCGCGCCAACCCACCCCATGCCCAACCCACCCCACCTACCAACCCCACCCACACGGCCAACCCCATCCCAACCGCCAAACCCACCCCACGATCAACCCACCCCCACGGCCAACCCCACCCCACCGCCAACCCTAACCCCACGGCAAACCCCACCCCACCGCCAACCCCACCCCCACTACCAACCCCACCCCCACCCACAGATAATTTAATTTAATTTAATTTAATTATAAAAAATATCCTTAACTTTAATTTAATTTGTAAATGGGTATAGACAAATAATTAAATTACTTAACGGTTTTTGATTTTTGATTTGATTGATATTTGAAATGATTGTATTAATTTCTGTGCAAATCCTTCAAAAATATATTTAAAAAATGAAATGGGTATACGCTACACTCTTTTTTTGAAATGAATATATACTGCTTCAACTTTTAAAAAAAAAAGGCATTCCATATATTTCTTAAATATATAGTTCTACAATATGTATGTAGGTCAATCATGTATTTCATAATAAAATATACTTTTCTTTATCAAATATTATGTGGGATCCGTTCTTATGCAAATAAATTAGCATTGACCATAATATATATTTCTTTTGGAGAAAATTATGGCTCCGATGATCTATTCGAATCTAATGAGATCTCGACATTTTCATAATTGACACTTTCATAATTCACATTCACCTACGAAAAGTTTTTCGATTTTATATGGAAAGTTAACCAAATCTTTTTATTCCATTTTAGTTAATAATATTATGCGACTTATTTGTATTTAGTATCTCATTTGCAGATTTCCTTAAAGCAACAAACCCTAGTTTGCTATTTACCGTGTAAAATTAGGGGAAATAAAATTAATGATGTATAGTAGAGTAAATTAGGTAACACAAATATAACGTAAATAAATATAAATAATATTATCATTTACAAGACTTAAAATTTTCTAGACCAAGCCCAGTGTTGTTCTAGTTATTTTTTTAACTAGTAATTAATAAAGATACATTAATTATTATTATTTAAAGAAGAACTAATTACTGAAGTATATTAATTTATTCATACTAGCTATTTCGTTGAACTCAACATTGTTTAGATATTAAACCATTACGTATCATGATTTCAAGGAGAACTACAGTAGGTTTAAATTAAAGATATTATAGAACATAAATACAAGTGATGGATTATTAAATAGAAAACTAATGCAAATGTGTTATCAATACAAATAGAATTTATGGAGTGTAATACTACATGTCTATTGTAAGACTTGAATCTGAACGATCGAGCAGACATATATCAAATAGGTAGTGCTAAATGTACATAATATGTAGATACATAATTCTTTTGAGATATAAGTTAGATTATAGATTGTATTGATTATAGAGATATAAGTTATATTATAGAGTATAATTTTGGTAAAGACCACTCCCAAATTACCCCTAATCCATTTTTGGCAGTCTATTTGAAATTGGAATGTTTTTATTTTCCTTTTTTACTCAAATCATTTTGGAAACAAAATGATTAATTTGTATCTTAAAAAATCACCACTATGGAAATATAAATATGTATCAATTATACCATTATATAGATTTTTATACATATATGGATACTTATTAATTTTAATTATTTTAATTTGAATAAATTTATATTTTTATGTATATTATAATATGTTAATTTTGAATTTAAGATATTATTCCAATGTAGATTTATATCATAATTTTTATTTTCAATAGTTATTTTTAATATATTTCGAATTTAATTTATAGTGTAAGATAAATAATATCAATTTTATGTATTTTACTTGTTATAACATTAATTGTGTATCAAGTGACGAAGAACATGATGAAACCAAATTCCATAAATTTGTGGATAATGTGAATGTGTGAAGAAAAGAATATGAAATGAAATATATTATTTAATAAATAAATAAAACAATTATCCCTTCCTTGATTGGAATTATTATTATTCTAAAATGAACTCATTATCCCTAGTGTTAATATACACTAGTATTAATCACCATTTGACATTGTAGAAATATTAACATTGTGTTATATGTTGAATCTATGTAATATTAATGCAATATTAAATATTGAACTAATGAGATCTTATATGTTGTTTTCCGCTAAATTATAGAATAAAAATAAAAATAACGACATTAGTTAATATATTTATGGGAAAAAATGCTTAGTTGTTATGGAAAGAATATAGAATTGGAAATTTGCTAAACTATACCTAATTTCAAGGTTAAGGGTATTAAAGTGAAATCATACTTTACTGAATCTGTATTGATGATGTCTTAATACTAATCATGTAAAATTACTAATCTATCCTATTATGTGAATACATATTATGTACAAATAGCATTTTTTCTATCAAATCATGTGAGGTAATAATTTATAAACGAGGGATCAGTTTTCTGGAAAAAGATGTATAAATTTCAATTTTGTAATTCCCACAAACTAAGCAATTTGAATACTATTAGGCGTTTTGATCACATTTAATTGATAATGTCAATTTAACGTACGGTAGATGTAAATGAAATTAATTGAAATTAAAGACATTCATTTATAATAGAGAAATAATTGAAAAATAAACACTACACCCTATATGTATATATAATTAAATCAAATAGAAATACATAGATATACACAATCCCACGAATGAACAGATCTAGGCATGGACCTTTTTGTATGTACCCCAAAGTAGAGCATTAGCCACCGTTATTGGTTTCGCTACACTGGCATCGATCCTACCCACACATAATTAGGGGTGAGCTTTCGGATTTCGGATCGGATTTTTGCCTAATCCGAACCGATCCGAAAATCTGAATTTTATGAAAGAAAAATCGATCCGAACCAAATATCCGAATATCCAAAATCCGAATTTTTTATACAAAAATCCGAAATTATGAAAAAACCAAAAATCCGAAACCAATTTTTTGTTATTTTTATATATATTTATATTAAATTTAGACATATTTAAATAAAATATTATTTTTATATATAAATTATATATATTTCGGATTTTCGGATTTAAAATATCCAATCCGATCCGATCCGAAAATCCGAAATTTTGAAAAATTTCAATCCGATCCGACCCGAAAATCCAAAAAATCCGAACCGAATTTTAAATTTCGGTTTGGTTTGGATCGGATATTCGATTTTCGGATTTTTTGCTCACCCCTACACATAATTATCATAATATATATAGACACGCATGCATGCACAAGCGCACGCACACACACACACACACACACACACACACACACACACATATATATATATATATATATATATATATATATATATATGTTCAAATAAAACACATTCAAAAATAAGAAATGGAACAAATTTGAACCATTGATTTTGAAGATGTGTGGTTGTGATTAAATCAAATTAGGTATAATGGTAATTCGAAAATAACCGTCCCTTAATTATATGGAATGTGATAACTTAATCTTTAACCATTCATTAATGGTAAATGGATGATCAAGATGAATTCTTATTTCATCTTTCATATAACCCAACCTATATATATATATACAAGTTATGAAAGAAAGCCTTAATGTAGGAAATAAGAATTAGCACATCTTTCATATTTAAATAACACAATCAGAATTACTATATTGCACATGTTAGTTTAGCACATAGTTCATCCCTGCGTAACACATATGCTAAATATATTAGTTTAGCACATCTTTAATTGCAGCGTAGCACAAAAAGGATTCTAGTGTTGC